>JAWQEG010000761.1:0-150000 GCA_033782935.1 Petrolisthes cinctipes | reverse complement strand
ATTAGGTTAGGCTAGACTAGGTCAAGTTAGGTTAGGTTAGGCTATAGGTCAAAGTAGGTTAGGTTAGGTTAGGTTACAATGGGGTAAAGGAAATCTGGGAAAAGTAATGAGACTATTTTTTTAAGGATATTCTAACTTACAGTATATGTTTAGTTTTATCACGAAAGCCCAATTAATTAAGTATCATTATGAACTTTTTTTTATGGAGAGTAAGTGACGAGTCAATATACAATTTCGTAATAATGAAACCCGACACGGCTTTGAAATCGAAATATAGACTTGTACAGTACACTCGCAATCCAAAATATGTATCCAGGCTTGCTTCGAATAGCCTGCCTGATCGAGTATTTAAAAGCGAGCTCAAGTAAATATGAAACAGGATAAGTTTTGTAATTGGTTCACTACTATGTCAAATGATTCGAAACTTCAACAAGACCTGCTGATACAAATTTTGGATTGATAATAAGAGTACTGTATTTCAAGAGGGGGAAATTTGTCCACTGCTTCGAAATGAGTCTGAAACACTTTGGCGAGGTCGAATTCTAAGAGGTTTGATAAATACTGACCCAGCAGATGACCGAAAATAAAAATAATTATGGAGGCTTGTTGTCGCTTGGAATATATAGTTTTGGCGGGAATCATGCACGTGTTCCAGATTTCCCGCCAAAACTGAACTCAGATTTAAATTAATGTGTGTATGTGTGTAAACTATGTGTGCGTGTGTGTGTGTGTGTGTGAAACCTAAGTGTGTATGTGTATGTGTGTGTAATCTAAGTGTGTGTGTGTGTGTAATCTAAGTGTGTGTAACCTAAGTGTGTATGTGTGTGTAACTTATGTGTGTGTAACCTATGTGTGTGTGTGTGTGTGTGTGTGTGTGTGTAACCAAAGTTTGTGTGTGTGTGTGTGTGACCTAAGTGTGTGTTTGTGTGTATGTGTAACCTAAGTGTGTGTGTGTGTGTGTGTGTTGACTGACAGGAGTTACAATCAATGTCAGGGATGGTTTCACCTCAATTGTAGGTTACATAGTGTACAGAAATGTGTGTGTGTGTGTGTGTGTGTGTATGTGTGTGTGTGTGTGAAACCTAAGTGTATAATATTATGTGTGTGTGTATATACATGTATGTGTTTGTGTGTAACCTAATTATGGGTGTGTGTGTGTGTGTGTGTGTGTACTATTGACCACTTAAGGCCGTATACAAAAACGAGGGTGTGTGTGTGTGTTATACGATGGTGTTTGTGTGTGTGTGTGTGTGCGTGCGTGTATGGGGGTCATCGTACCTCTAACACACCATATCATTCTTACATACGATGGCTTGGTATATACGATGACTACACACATATACAGTACCAAGCAGTAATAGTCCCTATGTGTGTGTGTGTGTGTGTGTGTGTGTGTACGAAGTAAACAGTTGCCCCTCTCTTTCATCGTCTAATGCATATTTAATGACGAGAGAGAGAGAGAGAGAGAGAGAGAGAGAGAATGTGTGTGTGTGTGTCCAAGAGAGAGTGTGTGTGTGTGTGTGTCCAAGAGAGAGAGAGAGAGAGAGTGTGTGTGTGTGTGTCCAAGAGAGAGAGAGAGAGAGTGTGTGTGTGTGTGTGTGTGATGAGAGGTTAGTCTATCCTACCATCTCATTTTTGTATCGATAGTTACATACTCTCTCTTGGACACACACACACACATTCTCTCTCTCTCTCTCTCTCTCTCTCTCTCTCTCTGACACACACACACTCTCTCTCTCTCTCTCTCTCTCTCTCTCTGACACACACACACACACACACATATTCTCTCTCTCTCTCTTGGACACACACACACACACACACACCACGTTGAAAACACTTACACTCTCCTAATAATTCTTAAGGAGTATGTACACTGGCTCAAAAAAGTATCGCGCAGGTGGGGTCCGATGGTTCTGTAAATGATCGCTACAGCTCATGATAAACAAGCTCTTTTTCAGTAGCCATCGTCTTAGGTGTCAGAATGTTTCACGAGGGAAATACGCGATACTTTTTTGATCGAGTAACAGGACCAGATTAACAAAAGTAATGGTGGCCAGTTGCTTGAAATCGTTTGGAGGAATCAGTTGCTCCAGATTTAACAAGAAAAGAATCTCTCCTTTAAGGTGGTAATTCTTTTTTGGTACATTGGAGTGCCTTGATTCCTTGGAGTGCCTTGAAACAGGACCAGAGGAGCAAAAATAATAGTGTTCTGTAGTTGCTTGGAATAGTTTGGAGGAATCAGTTGCTCCAGATTTACCAACACAAAACTTCCACCGTAAGTAGAATTAACCCCTTCTATCGGATCAATTAATTAGGACAAAGATACATTATTTGTTACTTTATACGGTAGCCTAGTTTGTTTTTATTTCATTTGTCATTTGTGCATTTCTCTACTAAACAATATACTACTCTACTTTGTTCTTAGTTACAGTATTGCTTTGTAGTTCATTTATCATCATTCATGTATTTCTCTAAGCATATATACAGATTTTCAATATTGTTTTGTAATTCATTTGTTATTCGTGTATTTCTCTACTAATAAGCATAGCCTACTAACTAGTCTTTGTTCTTATAGTTATGATGGTATTGGTTTGTTTTTAATCATTCGTGTATTTCTTTACTAAATATATTCTATTCGTCTTTGTTATGGTATTGTTTTGTTTTTAATCATTCGTGTATTTCTTTATGGTATTGGTTTGTTTTTAATCATTCGTGTATTTCTTTACTAAGTATATTCTATTCGTCTTTAGTTACATTATTGCTTTGTAGTTCATTTGTTATCATTCCTGTATTTCTCTAAGCATACATACAGATTTTCGATATTGCTTTGTATAGTTCATTTATCATTCGTGCATTAATTTCTCTACTAAGCACACTATTATTATTCCTTTTGTTCATTTTATTTACTTTGTTTCCTTTTTTCATGCTTGTCATATATTTTTATCCCTTTGTATTTCGTTCCCAAATCTGAACAACACACTTCTATTTTAGCCCCTATACTTATGGATTTATTAGGCTACAGCTGAAATTTTGTGCTCAATTATTATTCATGTATTAAGGTGGTATAATTCTTTTTTGGTACATTGGAGTGCCTTAATTGATTCCTCCAAAGTATGCTAGGAAACAGCTGGACCAGAGGGGAAAAAATAATGGTACTCTGTTGCTTGGAATAGTTTTGAGGATTCAGTTGCTCCAGAATTACCAACACAAAACTTCCCCCTCAACTCTGTGCCATTTGTATAACGTTACTTACCCTTAACTAATAATTTATATACATACATACATACAGCTGCATGGCCACAGGAACAGTCTATTTATAAGGATACTGAAGATACCATGTCAATTTATTTATTTATTCATGCATCAAATTTTAAAAGAAATCTGCTGGAATGGAAATTTTTAAATCTGTAAAAATGCTGTTGTAAATTAAATCTGAAATTTAAAAAAATTATTAAATCTGAAATCCAAAAATATAATTAAACCTGAAATCCAAAAAAATATTAAACCTGAAATCCAAAATATTTATTAAACCAGAAATCCAAAATATTTATTAAACCAGAAATCCAAAAGAAAATATTAACTCTGAAATTTCAAAAATTTAATTAAACCTGAAATTTCAAAAATTTATTTAAACCTGAAATTTCACAATTGACTAATTAAACCTGAAATTCGAAAAAAATTGTTAGACCAAAAATAAAAAAATAATTAAATCTGAAACCCAAAAAGTGATTAAATCTGAAATAAAAAAATATTAAACCCGAAATCCAAAAAATATATAAAACCTGAAACCCAAAAAAAAACATTTAAACCTGAAAAAAAAATTAAACCTGAAACCCTAAAAATATATGTATTAAATCTAATAAAAAAAATTAAACCTGAAATCCAAAAATGTAATTAAATCTGAAATACAAAAAATTAATTAAACCTGAAATTAAAAAATTTATGGAATTGAATCTGAAAAACCATAATTATAATTAGTTTCCTGAAATTAAAAAAGTTAACCCTGAAAAAATTATCAAGTTTATTAATAATTGTGGTAAATTTAAATATGATGGTGAATCAGTCAACAAATGGAACAAAGTATAAATAAATACCCACCCTTTTTGTTCAGTAGTAGTAGTAGTAGTAGTAGCGGTGGTGGTAGTTGTGGTAGTGGTGGTGGCAGTGGTGGCAGTGGTGGTGGTAGTAGTAGTAGTAGTAGTAGTAGTGGTGGTGGTAGTTGTGCAACAGTGAAAGAAAAACTACCATTAGTATATCCTCGATAAAAAAAAAAAAAATGGTCGAGTTTGTAAACCTGCCAACCAAATGTAAGACTTCCAAAATGAATTAGGTACTATATTTCATTCCTGTCAAAAGTTACTATAGTTATTTTCTTTAACAACGGGGCATTAATTTGTGTAGAAATGCCTTTATTTGAGAAGGACATAATAAGGGTCATGTAGTCCACTGAGGTTACCATAGGGCGCTATTCCTCTCCAACGTTTGGTGTAGTGGTAAGTACAGTCGGCCTCAGGAATACGTACACAGATCATTGGTTCAAAGAGGTTATTATTCTGCACATACTGTAATTATTGTTCTGCTGACTGGTTCATGTATCAGCCAAATAATATTACTAGAAAGGTTTGGCGTTAGGAAAGTAATGTACTCAATTTTCTAGTTGTTACGAACCCTTGATGTCACAGTGGTGTATACGAATTCCTGAGGCCGACTGTACATTAAGAAAGATGACTGGGAGGTTCTCTTTGGTATGTACAGTTGCCAAAAGAGGAATTGCGACAAATCTTGATGGAACTTTAACCATAGTAATATCCACAACTATATGTAGGTAATTGGGTGAGTTACTATAAGCATGTATAACAGAAGGAAATATACATATCCTTCTGTAATACATACTTATGATCCCTACAAACAACTATGGACATTAATAAATTTTATGTTCTATCAATAGTTGTCGCAATTCCTCTTTTGGCAACTGTACATTAAGGAAGATGACTGGGAGGTTCTCTTTGGTATGTACAGCAATAAATATATTTTTTAATTGTCCGTATACATTGGCTACGAAGGTTAATTAATATGATAATGACGTACCGGTAACATAATACAAATTAATTCTTTTACTGTGTAACTAGGCTGGATGGACCACTTAACACAAAACACATATGGTGGCCAAGACTGGAACCTGAAACACTCATCTACCAAGTGAATTATTACCTATTGCCTATTGGTATATTTAATTAAGGGGGTGCGGGAATAGGGGGACAGGCTTGGGGGGGGGGGACTGGGAGGGTGCAGCAGGAATAGGGGGACAGGCTTGGGGTGGGTAGAAAGCCTGTAACCTATTCCCGCACCCCCCTAACCCCCCCCTCCCCCACTCAAGTCTGTCCCCCTACTCCCACACCCCACTAACCCCCCCCCACCCCAAGCCTATCCCCCTATTCCCGCACCCCCTTAAGGAGGAAGGAGGATGGTGGCTAACAGGACTTGTAATCAAAACATGCCATAAATGTGACATACAGTGAGACATCTTACACTAACCTCTTCTTCGTTGGTCTCTGCTGAATTGTAGGTTCTTGTGTCATCCGGGCTGCTTGTGTTCATCGCTCCTCTTGTTCTTCTCTCCTCTTGTTCTTCTCTCCTCTTGCTCTTCTCTCCTCTTGTTCTTCTCTCCTCTTGTTCTTCTCTCCTCTTGTTCTTCTCTCTTCTCCCTCATCTGGCTCTTGTTTGTGGCTCGTCTGACTGTCCCTCCTCTGTCCACACACACACACACCCTGGCTGGAAGGGAATGCAAAGTGTGGCATGGAAAGTCTCCCATATTCCACTCTGCATTAACGCCTACCTACCTACCTACCTAATCTGCAGCTATATACTTAATATACTCATCAATATATATTTCATCATATAATCATATCAGTCAACAAACATGTAAGATACACCTTGGTTCCTGTGCTGTGGTAGTGGTTGTCCTCTTCTTTATGGGGTCGTCCTCGTGTCATCCTCGTGGTTGTCCTCTTCTCTATGGGGTCGTCCTGGTGTTATCCTCGTGGTCGTACTCTTCTTTATGGGGTCGTCCTCGTGTTATCCTCGTGGTCGTACTCTTCTTCACGGGGTCATCCTCTTGGTTATCCTCTTCCTGGGTGTCATCCTCATCGTGGGCTGGAAGGGAATACAGGGTGATGCACGAGTAAGGTCTCATGCCTCACCCTGCCTTGAGGTCTGCCTACCTAATTTTATATTCAGCATTATATATTCATTATTATTCTGATATATCCATCAAATTTATAGATACATTATTATCATGTACATAAATTTACAATTACATTACTGTAAATACCTGGGTCGTCCTTTGCTGCCAGTTCTCTGGTCCGTCTGGAAAGAAGAAGACCAACATAAGTGATATTGTTCAGAAGTTTAAGTTGTTGGTAGAGCAAAACAAGCAAAAACATGTAAAAATTAAAATACACTTAGAATACATATAATAACCTAGAGAACACAACATACCTGAAAAGGCTATAAAAAGCATACACAATATGCAAACAAGAAATGCACAAACAAAATACATGAAAATATACACATAAATATGCATAAAAATACACATTCAAAATTCTCTCGAAATGCACATGAAAATGTAATTGGCAAGGAAAACGAAAAATTAATGTATTAGAAAGAGTTTACATTTCAAAAGAGTACTAAAAAAAAGTACTGCAGCAGGTAAGAGTAGCCTAGTAGTTGTTGTCATCCTTCCTTCTCAGTGCTCCACAGGTTCTTGTATAGCCACAGAGTGTTGACTTTGTGGAGAGAGGTAACACACACACCTTCCTGTATATGTAGCGAGTTACAATATGCCTGTACATAATAAATACACATACAGTAGGTCATATATTCATAGACAGGTCACAGGTACACAGATAGGTCATAGATCCACAGACAGGTCATAGATTCATAGACAGGTCATAGATCCACAGATAGGTAATATATAAATAGACGGCTAATATATTCAGACAGGTCAGTAGATCCAAACATAGGTCATAGATTCATAGACAGGTCATATACAGATAGGTCAAAAATCCAGACACTTCATAGATCCAGACAGGTCAATAGATCTAGACACGTCAACAGAATGGCTGGGAGAAGACTTGTCAATGTATAACACCAGATAAAGTTACTATATAAAATAATACACTTACTGAAATTTCTGATGTTAAGTTACAGGACTAGCACATGAAAAGAAAGTTCAATAAACACACACACACACACACACAGCTACAACAATATAAACCTAACAAACTGTAACAAATTGTAACATTCTATAATCAATTAGCACAAATTATTATTCTTGGTGAGTAATCAAATGATGAAATAATATGCACATAAAAATTAGTGTCAAATATAAACAACAGAGTAAAAACAAATAATTATAGTGTATAGGGGAAGGTGGAATGGTTGGTGCTGACTGGTGACTAAGGTTGTTGGTCAGGCAATGTCAACACTGTGAAGCCACAGTGGTGGTGGTGTTGTTCTCCCGGGGCAGAATGGCCTCCTACCCCTCAGACCCCTTGTACACTCTGGTCGCAGTGAAAAAGACAAATTAAAATGAAGGAGGGGCTGGTCCTATATGCCTGGGCTACAGAAGCACATCCCAGGAAGATGGGACCAGAGCTTACTGGACCAGGGAGTCTGGGGGCCTCCGACCGCCAGGGAGATTAGGGAGATTGAGGAGAAGGTCTTTGATACCACAGCCAGTGCTGTGGGCCCAAGTCCACGTTACCACAAGAGTGAATCCAGAGTGTTGTGGAATTGACTCAGCTCAACACCAATACTGTCACATTGCTGGTCGATACCTTGGGCTGAGGGGATAATACAGTTAACTTATGGTTCATTAAAGTGCCTCGATTCCTCCTAAGTATGATACGAAACAAGACCAAATAAACAAAACTAGCGGTGGCCTGTATAGTCTGAAGGAACCACTTGCTCCAGATTTACCAACTTATACTATTCCCTTAATATCCGGGGGAGGTAACTGTGGTCACTTGGATGATGTAGTGGCCTGGAAGAAAAGGGGAGAGAAGAAAGGGTGGGAAAATGGAGAAAGAAGGGAGAGGATAGAGAAGAGAGGAGAGACAGGAAATAAAAAGAAAGGGAGAGAAGAAGTAAATTACGAGAGGTAGAAAGTAGGGAGGGAGTAAAGATAAGGTTACTATTTTCCATCACAGGGTTAAAGACAATATAATGGCAATGAACACCGATGTTATTTAAGCTGTTATCACACTATAACAATAGTTTATGACAATGATTGTATACTGTACAGTAGGCGGCAAAAGTCGTGGGGTTCACTCACTACATATTTATGGATTACAAAGGCTTATCATTAAACCATTACATTTTCCATACAGAATTTGGCAGATGTGGCGACAGGAATTTGCCGCTGACTGGACATAAAAATAATCAAATATAATAATAATTGCATTACATAAAATAAACTCATGAATATTTGTCGTGATAACTAAAACCTGTTACACATAATATACCACATTAATAAGATTTAGGTAATATTTGTATACATTATAACATTTTAATATTATCAAACTAGCAGACTGGTCAACTTTGTGGGCTACGGTTAGGTTAGGTTAGGTTAATATATCTGATCTGGGCTTCACAACTACATCAGCTTGAACATGTGTTTAGTGGTCATATATTACAATATTATCACTGAATAATGTTGTCAGAAGCACATCAATTAATAGCTACTGGAACCTTTAAATATTACCCTCATTTAATATTTTACTTGTGTTTTGGTATTCTTTTGTTTGCTATCGTTAAGTGTTAGTATTTTTGCTATTCTACAACTATATACTGTAGTGCTAAAAGTTACAACAATTACATGCACTACCTTTTCATGCAACATGTGGAACAAATGCACTATACATTTCAAGTTGATGATAAGTATAAGACATTCCACTCAACTCTTAACATAAATGATAAAGGATTCAACAGATGTAGGATGAGATTATGGTCCAGAGATTATAATGTGACTCAGGAATGTATTGTGACAGAGTGACCGGAACGTGAGAGCAACCGGAATGTGATAGTGACCGGAACGTGAGAGCAACCGGAACGTGACAGAGCAACCGGAACGTGACAGAGCGACCGGAACGTGACAGCATGGGCTGGAAGGTATGATGACAGTGTCGGTGCTGATGTTCCACCAACCATCACTGACTTATCTGAAAATATATAAGACATTTTTAGGCTGTATGTTCCTGTACAGTCTCCTCCACTGCAGCTTTCATCACTCCAGAGTTGTCAATCTGTTTACCCCACAAGGTTTGAACCTCCAGTGTCGTCGACTGTAGTATCTGAAACAAACACCAGTATGAGTCAGTGGGAGGTGGATTGAGGGGTGGTGGATTGAGGGGTGGTGGTACACTCGCGCACCACAATCTCTAGCCCACCTGAGTTTGGGGCGGCGATATGGCTCGGATCCTTTCTGGACGACAGCCCACTGAAACTATCACAAGGTCAGACCCGCACCAACAGAAATGCTTCGAAAAATTGAAAAGGGGTCTGACTCACTGTGTCATGTAAACCTTATATACAACACTTTCTGTGGTTATACTATACAATAGTATTTTGGCTGCAAAAATCGATATATTTCTTTACTGCATTTTAATTCCTCAAATATTTGCATGAAAGAGGGACACAAAAGAATATACTAATAAGCTTTCAAGATTTACAATTAAAACGAAGCACTTCCATACCACCCAGTGAACACACAGGTATTCAGTGTGTGTGTGTGTGTGTGTGTGTGTGTAGCCTACTGTAACATCAAAATTCTTCCTCAGAAATTGTTTCCTTAATTAACGTGATTAATCTTATGTATTTTGTATAATTATCTAGAACGATTTTTTTTTTTTTTTTTTTTTTTATGAAAGTTCATTTTGATGATGGTGACTCGTCCTGAAGCTCAGTGTTTTCCTCACACTCATTCTTCATTCTTTCAGTCATTCTGCCGTGTGTGATCTGATAAAAGTGGCGTAGCTTTTCAGATATAATTTATTACTTCACATTAAATAAAATATTTATATCAATATGCAGTAATTACAGTCCCCTGTGTATATGCTTTGTCTGATTAACATTAACAAAAGTAAGGTGAGATTAACAAGAAAATGAACATGAAGAATATTGAGTGTGTGACCCCGAAACACCAGCAGTGTGTCTCCTCTCCGTATGAAAAGATGAAATTATTGTAAGTTAATACTGAGAACGTATAAAATGTCAGTTGATTAATGTGTAGGAAATTGTTGTTTGTTATAGCCCTATACTGTATATGTTTTAAATTGTGTTTGGTCATCCTTACATTATTGGTCACTATGTTGCGGTGGAACCATCATTATTTTTAGCCACTGTGCTTAGACGGCCACATAGGTGAACAGATATTGTCTGATGATTCTCTCTCTCTCTCTCTCTCTCTCTCTCTCTCTCAATATAGACACACGCTCGCGTGCGCCGAATAAACCTCTGAGTTTACTTGCTGATTTGAAGTGTGTTGTTTAGTTAGTGATTTCATGAATCCTCTGGCAATAGTCTTTCGTGTGTTAGTTCATTATAAATTATGGGGATAGTATATTGCAATAATTATATACATAAATGTCATTCACACAGCCAAAATATGATTGAATAGCCTTAAAATACAATTAATTATACATGTCAAACAGGGAATCAAGCTTGTATCGCCTCCGTGGATGCTACCAACACCTGATGTGAGCTTCACACCTACTTCCAAGTCGGAACTGCCATCTCTACAGCGGCAGTTGGCTCTGGAACACATAGAAACAGTGACGTCCTCCATCACAGATCCATACTGCCTCTACACTGATGGCTCATTGCAAGTGGATGGTGCAGCAGGTTGTGCCGTTTTCTCACCTGACATGGAGTCACCTCCAGGGGGCTGGGTTGGCCGTCGTCTCTGTAACCACTCTAGCTCAACATTGTGTGAACTGTATGCCATTCTGGATGCTGTTAGTCTTGTTTGTCAACCTGGAGTGAATGCTGCCAATTTTTGTGACTCCAGACCTGCCCTTCATTCTCTCTCTAGTGTTCAGCCCACACACACTACTGTTGTTCAGCAGATTTTATCGTTTTTGTCCTTATTGCGTCATCGTAACTTGACTGTCAAATTTTTATGGGTGCCATCCCATGTAGGTTTACGTCACAATGGTACAGTTGACAGACTCGCAAAGGAAGCCTGCCATCTGCCTCCTCGTGGTGTTGGACGTCCTCCCTCCCTGACATGTTACCTTTCTAGAGTTCGCTCCGCCGCTCTCCTCCCTGTACAGCGACACAGGGATACGTCTCCATCTCCGTCACCCATTATGAGTGTCTGCCATCACAGATATTCCTACTGTCGTCGAGGCCTCATGGTTTGGAGGCACAATGTAGTCTCTGCCCGTTTGAGGTTTGGCTACCGGCCACCGTGGCAGGTTGCTGGGATGCAGGGTGAGCCTCCCTTCACTGAGTGTCGCTGGTGTCAAGCGCCTCGTGCTAACACTATAGAACACTATTGCCTGGCCTGCCCCCCTGTCCGACACTTGCTGCCCCGGGGCCTGCCGCTTGATGTGGTTTGTCGACACCTGCTGAACCACCAGGTTCTGGAGGAACTTCTGGTACGCCATTTAAATAGGTCATAATGTAAATATTTGTCTGTATGCTTGTGCTCCATTCTGTTATGTTTTCGTGATGTGTGTGTGTGGTGTGTGTGCGCGTGTGTATGTGTGGTTGTAGTCGTTGTATTCTCATGGGTCCCTCCTACCAGTATGTATTGTTGCCTGCCTGTTAATTGACGCTACGGCGCAATAAAAAAAAAAAAAAAAAAAAAGCTTGTATCGGTTCGAAACGTATGTTCGTGCTTGTGTGGCATCTTAATCGTTTGAGTGGGCTGTCGTCCAGAAAGGATCCGAGCCATATCTCCTGCCCAAACTCAGGTGGGCTAGAGATAGGCTCGTCCCTCCAAGTTAGTCATTGCAATATTGTAATTATTTTGTGGCGATGACACAGATTTGTCAATAACAACAATGTCCAACATTTGATTATCATTATGAACAGTGGTAGTGGTGTACTGATAGTTGTCATTATAAGTTGTTTCTTGTCAGTTCACACCAAACATTATTCACAATATATTTTTCATTACATAGTGAACCTTTCACAGGCTTTAGTGTTCACATTACTTTGTGATCATAGATGGATTGGGTGAGGATGGAAACCTAACATACATTTGAGGTGTTGTATGCTTCATATATGCTTCAGTTGAGCTCAAGGTGTTGGTCTAATACTTCACGTTGATACAGATTGCATTGCACCATATATGCGATTTACAATACCCTATTTACACAAGACGACGTATTTACTTAAATTAGTAGGGTTTAAGCTATGACACTATGATTCTAGTAAAAACCTAAATCTGTAAGTGAACCTGACTTAGTAAGTGCTACAACTGTGCAGACCAATTAATGTGTAGAGAGAGAGAGAGATAACCTCCAAGGCATTCCGCGACTTTAACTTTGAATATATATAATTTGTTGGCATCCTCCCTCAATCAATTTATAACCGCTTAGTAATGTCAAAACTAAATTGTGTGAAAGTTCAATATGTAATGATAAAATATTACCTCGATCACGGAGCAGTCAAAACTCATGACACTATTACCAATGTTCAAATGCTCTTAAAAATGATGGAATTTATTATAATTGGCAGAAAATAAATTCTTCGTCACAATGATAAACTTGGTGGGACAAACTTATGGAAATTTATGAGGCTTGAATTTGATAGAGTTATATTCTAGGAACATGGTGACGTTCTTAAACTCCACATTCAATATAATTTACTTATGTATAGTAGCTATCATTAACCTTATATGATGCAGAACATGAAATATTAATTTAAACCACGATGCTCTGCTGATGGCTGACGTATACTAAACATTGATAAAGACATCTGGCTGAGAGACTAACTACTGCCTCACCAACCAACATTTACTTTACCGTTTGAGTGATTAATTTACTAATTAACAATAACAAAGTACATTCCAAACCACCACAATGTTGTGTTTTACCAATGTCATATTAATTTTGTTATGTAACAAATTTTTATAGGCTAGTTGACGAGTAATTTGGTACATCATTACTGCTTACAGTCCCCTCGCTAACTTACCTCCTTACAACAACACACCATTCCCAAGCCTACACCCCTCCACTATCCTCCCCCAACAAGCAGTGTCATGGGTTTCGAATATACGAGTCGAAACTGGTTTCCTCCGCCTCCTCCATCTTTTCCCTCCGCCTCCATCTTTTCTCTCCCCTTCCTTCTCCATCTTTTCCCTCCCCTTCTTTTTCCATCTTTTCCCTCCCCTTCCTCTTTTTCCATCTTTTCCCTCCCCTTCCTCCTTCTCTATCTTTTCCCTCCCCTTCCTCCTCCATCTTTTCCCTCCCCTTCCTCCTCCTCCATCTTTTCCCTCCCCTTCCTCCTCCTCCATCTTTTCCCTCCCCTTCCTCCTCCTCCATCTTTTCCCTCCCCTTCCTCCTCCTCCATCTTTTCCCTCCCCTTCCTCCTCCTCCATCTTTTCCCTCCCCTTCCTCCTCCTCCATCTTTTCCCTCCCCTTCCTCCTCCTCCATCTTTTCCCTCCCCTTCCTCCTCCTCCATCTTTTCCCTCCCCTTCCTCCTCCTCCATCTTTTCCCTCCCCTTCCTCCTCCTCCATCTTTTCCCTCCCCTTCCTCCTCCTCTATCTTTTCATTCCTCACCACCTTCTCCATATTTTCCCTCCCTACCTCCTCCATCTTTTCCCTCCCTACCTCCTCCATCTTTTCCCTCCCTACCTCCTCCATCTTTTCCCTCCCCACCTCCTCCATCTTTTCCCTCCCCACCTCCTCCATCTTTTCCCTCCCCACCTCCTCCATCTTTTCCCTCCCCACCTCCTCCATCTTTTCCCTCCCCACCTTCTCTATCTTTTCCCTCCCCCCCCCACCTCCTCTATCTTCTCCCTCCTTCTCTATCCTGTTTCCTGGTATAGGCAACTGTGGAGGAATCAAGGCGCTCCAATGTATGTACTGTACACTCGTGATACGTAATTTCTGACCAGAGACGAACGACAGGCACCACACACACACACACCCTGCATTCGAACTCAGCCTCTATAGGTGTACAGTACTGGGTGGGGAAATGAACAATACCAGGCGATTCGAAGCTTTCTGCACCTCACACTCTGGTCAGAAAATATGTATCACGAGTGTACAAAAGTGTATTAAAAACCACCTTTAACAGTATTCATCAAAGCCCAGCAGTCATACATACAGGTTATAATATCACCCCTCAATGGAGTTAGAGGAAGAAGCTACCACAACCAACTTCCCTATAAATATAAGGTTTGTCTACACTCGCTATCCAAAATATGTATCCACTGGCTTGCTTCGAATATCTTGATCGAGTATGAAGCGAGCTCAAGCAAATATAAAACAGGATAAGCGTTGTAATTGGTTCACTTGTATGGCAAATGATTCGGAACTTCCACAAGACCTCTCTCTCTCATATACCTCTCAACTCCATCCTTCCACCTCTCTCTCACTCATATACCTATCAACTCCATCCTTCCACCTCTCTCTCACTCATATACCTCTCAACTCCATCCTTCCACCTCTCTCTCACTCGTATACCTCTCAACTCCATCCTTCCACCTCTCTCACTCTCATACCTCTCAACTCCATCCTTCCACCTCTCTCACTCTCATACCTCTCAACTCCATCCTTCCACCTCTCTCTCACTCGTATACCTCTCAACTCCATCCTTCCACCTCTCTCTCACTCGTATACCTCTCAACTCCATCCTTCCACCTCTCTTTCTCATACCTCTCAACTCCATCCTTCCACCTCTCTTTCTCATACCTCTCAACTCCATCCTTCCACCTCTCTCACTCATATACCTCTCAACTCCATCCTTCCACCTCTCTCTCATATACCTCTCAACTCCATCCTTCCACCTCTCTCACTCATATACCTCTCAACTCCATCCTTCCACTTCACTTTCGGTCTGCCTCTTCCCCTCCGTCCCACTATCTCTCACTCTCGTACACTTTCTTAACAAATCTCTCGCTCCCCATGACCGAACCACTACAATAATACTGTTCCTTTTCACACTCACCTGCACTTCCACACCACATCGCTCACGTACTTCTTTATTCGTCAGTTTATCTCACACAAATCTCCAAACCTATTCACCAAACCCTGCAACTCCCATTCACATAGTCTCTCAACAGAACTGTATATTTATATCGTCAGCAATCAACAAACAACACAGGCAACTTCCACTCACTCCCTTCCCTTATTATCAGAGGAACAAGATACCTCGAATTAACCGGTCTCGTCTCTTTCCTTCCATAATAATAATAAAACTGGCCATAAAGTCACTATAGTAAAGTACTTATCTAGATGGAGATACCACCAGTTCTATATCCAATTTATGGTGAGGCGTGAGTGAGTTGCATGGATTGGCAGTCTGATGGTCCAATAATGTGTGTGAGTGAAAAGTTGCCGGTTTATCACTCGAATTTCCTCCATTTTCAGTCGATCATCCTCTGAGCTAGAACTAAATTTGCCTCGCTTAGATCTCTCGTTGTCGTCTACACCTCTTAAAACGGGCTGAAGGACGGAGGAAGCCTTATTACATTGGCCACAGGACGGAGGAAAATAGGACCCTGACACACACACACACACACACACATAGTAGGCTAGTCGTCACGTCTTGTCCTTCTGGGTTGTGCTGGATAAATGACTCCTTCTTGTGCTTGATTGCTTGTTCTCGACTTTTGCTGCGCTTCCTTCTGACTGGCTGCTGGTTCCTTCCTCGTTCTTCCATGAATCCTGATCACCGATATGAAACTAATTAACTCGAAACTTTGTACGGTATAGGTTTCATTCTTACTGTAATAAATAATACTACAACTGATAAATATTAATGTATTTATATGACATCTGCATCCTAATAAAAAGATCAAGAAATAGTCAGTACATAATTTGTTTTTCTAGCCACAAACTGCCAGCCATTTTTATTTTAATTTGGTGAGTGATTCAAACCTCTGTTCCATTTCGACTAATAAAGGGTTTAAAGTAACACACTGGCAACTATTTCCTCCGTTTTCCTTCGATCATCCTCCGATCTAGAGCTAAATTCCCCCCCCCCCCTTATATTCCTCATTGTCCTCCTCTACACCCTAGTATGTACAGTACAAGGAGGGGGTATTTACTTTTATGAGCGACTGTACCTGTATGCAATCATTATATATATGAGCTCAATTACATTACCAACTCTCTCTCTCTCTCTCTCTCTCTCTCTCTCTCTCTCTCTCTCTCTCTCTCAGTAATAGTAGATATAGAGACAGGATAGTTAGTTAGCTGGTCGTGTATGTGTGTTGGTGAATCTGGAGTAACTGCATGATTCCTACAAACTACTCCAAGCAACAGGACACGTACAGTCTCCTCCACTCCTGCGTTCACCACATCAGTGTTGCCAATGTGTCTCCCCCTTCTCCCCATATCGTGTGAACCACCAGTTTCGAGACTCCGATCCGAAACATATGCCAGAGTCTTGGCATATGCTTCGAATCTGAGTTTCAAAACTGGTGGTGGTTCACACAATTTGGGGGACACACGATGGCAACGCTGATATGGTGAAGGCAGGAGTGGAGGAGACTGTACCATTATTTTAGTGAACTTGGTGTTGTTTCCTGACATACTCTTCTAATTGGAGGAATCAAGGCACTCGATGTACAGTCGGCAGCATAAGTTCGCTTCATTTCCACCTGCGTATGTATGAGCTATAGTGATGATGTAACACAAGTTGAATGCAGAGATGTCATACATACTTCTCTCTTAGTAAATCACACATGTTGTTAGAATAGAAACTGGTTCAGAATGCAACTATCTGGTCATATTATCATTATTAAGTACATGAGTTGGATGCGAATTTATGCTATAGACTGTACCAATAGTATATACTGCATGTACAGCCACAATCAAATAACCACCAACACTTTCCTTCCATCGTAGTAAATATCTTGGTAATAAAGAACAAGACGTGTGTGACTTTGCAGCACCTCATAATAATAATTGAGGGGGTTGAGTTGACGTAAGGTGTTGTACGATTATATTTTGATATGGTACTGATATATTTGCACGATGGAAGGAAAGTGTCGGTGGATATTTGATTGTGGCTGTACAGTTGCCTCCAGTAGTAACGAGCACAGCGTCTGGTGGGTCTGGCGAAATCTGGTACCACTGTGTGTGTTTATTTATAGTAATACTGTAGTAAAAAAATGAATGGAGAGCACTCACTCCTTCTATAGTATTAATTTACCATTAGTACAGTAGCCTACAAGTAAACAAACACAGTGGTGCCACATTTCACCAAACACAGCGGTGTCACATTTATCATTACTACAGTACAATTAAACAAACACAGCGGTGCCACATTTACCATTACTACAGTACAAGTAAACAAACACAGTGGTGCCACATTTACCATTACTATAGTACACTGGTAAACAAACACAGCGGTGCCACATTTCACCAAACACAGTGGTGCCAAATTTAGCCAAACCCGCCGGATGCTGTGTTCTTTACTAGTGGAGGCAACTGTACGTACTACTAACCCCTTAAAGTGTGCTATCTATCATATCTTTATTATCAGTTCAGGGGGTAATTCACTTTTGTTACATTGGAGTGCCTTGATTCCTCCAAAGTATGCCAGGAAACAGCCAGCAGGACCAGATGAACAATAATAATGGCCGGTGTTCTGTTGCTTGGAATAGTTTGGAGGAATTAGTTACTCCAGATTTACCAACACTGTACTTCCCCCTTAAGATGACGCCATACCAAGATACCAGTGAGAGAGGGAGAGTGATGTTAATAAAAGATATAGTTAGTGCATATAGAGACTTTTGGTGCACTGGAGCGTCTTGATTCCTCCAAAGTATAACAGGAAAAGTATAACAGATTGTCAAAATTAATGATTCCTTGTTGCTCAGGATAGTTTGGAGGAATCATTTGCTCCAGATCTTACCACCAGTATTGTACGTATTTACTCCCTAATAGAGAAGAGTTAAAGATGCCAAATGATGCCAAATAAGATATCAAATTAATCGGGTGTAAATGAGAGATGCATATGAGGAAAAAAAATGTATATATGAATGAATAAAAATACACACAGATAGATTTTGTGCTTATAAATTATCACCATCAACTATTTTATATTTTGTAATTAGTTAAACGAATTCACAGGTTATAATTGGTTATATATATACATAATTGGTAACTGGAATTATTTGTGAAGGAAGGTGTCAGTGTGTGAGTGTGTGTGTGTGTGTGATTAGTGTTAGGTCTCTCTTGTGTGGAAATGGTTGTGTGTGGTTGTGTGTGTGTGTACCTAAAAATTGAGTCATGAGTGATGAGGAGAATAGAAAAGACGAAAGTAGAGGAGGAGGATGAGACAGAAGAAAAAGAGAGGATCGAAAGACAACCACAAACACACACCAACGAAAGGATGGAAAAGAGATACAACAGGCACACTTGAAAAGAGAAAAAACTTAAAGGTAATTAATTGATTTATTGTTTGGCTCGGGACCACCAAAAACGGGGCGACAAAAATGTTTAATTAACCAACACTATCATGACGTTCACACCAATACTTTGAGGTGGGTAGATCATTACAGAAAGCAATTAATCGTGTAACATGTACAGTCGGCAGTATAAATTCGCTTCATTTCCACCTGTGAAAGTATGAGTCTATAGTGATGTTGTAACACTATTGAAATGTAGAGATGACAGGTAGGCTATATTTCCTCACGTGGTAAATTAACTACACGTATGTTAGAATAGAAACTGGTTCAGAATGTAACTTTATTAAGGGGGTGCGGGAATAGGGGGACAGGCTTGGGGGGTGCGGGAATAGGGGGACAGGCTTGGGGGGGGGGGTGCGGGAATAGGGGGACAGGCTTGGGGTGGGTAGAAAGCTTGTCCCCTACTCCCACACATCCCTAACCCCCCCCCCTCCAAGCCTGTCCCCCTACTCCCGCACCCCCCGCACCCTCCCAAAGCCTGTCCCCTACTCCCACACCCCACTAACCCCCCCCCCTCCAAGCCTGTCCCCCTATTCCCGCACCCCCTTAAGGTGGAAGTGCAGCAGTGTTGGTAAATCTGGAGCAACCGATTCCTCCAAACTATTTCAAACAACAGAACACCATTATTTTTGTTCATTTGGTCCTGTTTCCTGGCATACTTTGGAGGAATTATGGCACTCCAATGTAACAATAGTGAATCACCCCCTTAAACACATAGGTTTGTGTTTGCGTGTGTTAGGGAATGTATTAACTGAAGGGGAGGTTCTCTTGTTGGTGAGTTGGAAGGTCTTTGATTCCTCCAAACTATGCCAGGAAACAGACGCCCTCGATGGTAGGGAATCTGTTTCATGGCATAGTTTGGAGGAATCAGAGACCCTCCAACTTACCAATAAGAGAATCTCCCCTTAACTTAAAGAGGATAAGCAAGAAGGACTCTGTTACTTACGAAGGAAAGACCTTAATTGTACTGTACAAACCACGAGGGATAAGGAGATAGAGAGGTGGTGTACACTCGTGATACATAACTTCTGACCAGAGTGTGAAGAACAGAAAGCTTCGAATCGCCTGGTATTGCTCATTTCCCCACCCAGTACACCTATAGAGGCTGAGTTCGAATGCAGGGTATGTGTGTGTGTGTGGTGCCTGCCGTTCGTCTCTGGTCAGAAATTACGTATCACTACTCACTAGTGTACCCAAAGCACGACGGTAAAAAGAAGGGTAGGAGGGACAATTACCTGAAGAGAGGAATTGAAGGACAGGGAATGAGAAAATAAAAGAAGATGTGTATATGAATTTAGATAGCAATTCATGTATGGACGGACTGAGGGATGCAAGAGTGAAAAACAGACTACATAATCATAACGTAAACTGTGGGGTGAGATGGGGAAAGTTTTATTGGTAAGGGACCTTGATGGAGCTGGGCATTGATTCGTGGACACACACACACACACACACACACACAAAGAGGGAGGGAGGGATAATGAAGCATGAATACAAAATTATAAAGCAGTACATAAAGTAAAACTATGTGTGATGTAAATGAATTGAGGTTTAGTCTGTATTGGGGAAGAAGGAAGACTGTGTTAGGCCAAAGGAGTAGACAAGGTGGAGGGACAACAAGCATGAAGGGAAAAGAAATATAGAAAGGAGGGACAGCTGAAGAGAGGAAAAAGGATTGATGGGCTTCTGTCTTAGAGGTGACAAAGGGTGAGAGATTGAAATAGATGAGTGTAGGTGTAAACATTAAGCAACGAGAGAGAGAGAGAGAGAGAGAGAGAGAGAGAGAGAGAGAGAGAGAGAGAGAGAGAGAGAGAGAGATCACGTGGCAGAATAAGACAGGAATCGGGTCACTCATAATTTGTCCCTTCGTCTCTATAGGCTCCATCCATGTGACTATAAAGGCGTTCACCCCACCCTCCCCCTGCTGTGTGATCAACTGGTGGTGGTCCTGCTGTACGTTCTATCATGCACCTGCCTCCTACCTTGCTGCCGCTGCTGCTGGTGTGGTGGTTACTTCTACAGGTGGTGGTCATAGATGCAGCAGCTGTGGGAATACAGAAGGTTGTAAGTGCAGCTGCTGTGGGTGTGGAGATGGCACGACTACAGTACGTTGCATCGCTGGAGGTGTTGTTGGATGGGCTTGTGAAGGAGGTGGAAAGTTTGGGTGTTGTTATGAGCCCTGGGACTATTAACACCCTACTGCTGTCCCACCTTCCTCCTCGTCTCATTGTATCCATGTGTGTGCCGGACCTGATTCCGTGTGTCTCAGGTCGTCTGGTTCCGCTCCACACTGAACCCACAACACTGGCTCTGTTGACACTGCCTGTCAACGGATCATGTCGCCGCTACCATCTGAGTTACAAGGAGGAGGTGAATTGTGTGTGTGAAGGTGCAGCTATCCATACATCCGCCATGCCACTCTACCACACCTTGCCTCACTTGGATCTTGCCTGGACCATCACTCCGAATGTTTCTTCGTCCTCGTCTCCAGATTCCAAGTGCCAGGCCGGGGTGACCGTGGTGAGGGAAACGCCAGACGCATGGCATCAACACGAAGTGAGTCTGCCCTTGAGTAGTGATGGTAGAGGTGACAGTCTCAAGGTGTGGCTGTGTACTAATAACATCTGTCCAGGAGGCTACAACACACTCATTGACGTCCACTACATTACTCACTGCCTCACTCTGGCCTCAGGGGTGAGAGTGAGACTGGAGGTGCCCCAACACAAATGTGGCTGTGACTCCTCCAGTGCCACCATTACCAACACCACCACACTCGCTACAACCCTGTCCAGCCTCACCCTGATCGTCACTCACTGTGGTGATGCCTTCTTTGCTTCACCCTTCAATCTCACCTCCGTCCTCGCTCATCTCCTGCCTGGCTGCGGCTGTGATGAGCTTACACAGTCACATACAGCCTTCACTCAGCCCACAACCTTTATGCCGTCAATACCAGGCCTTCTATCACTACCCCCAACTCGCACACAGACACGCCTACCATCTCAAGCAATTTTAACCCCAACGCAAACCAAACCATCCCTAACTCATACACAACTTACCTCAATCTTCACCCTATTATCGCCCACACCACCACCACCAACAACAACAACAACAATTCCAACCATACAGACACATCTACACCCCACACTACCACCATACCAAACAGAGGTTAAGGTACAAACTGATGTGAATGAGGTAATGGCAATGTTTGAATCACCTGCAGCATCTACTGCCAGCCACATCAAATCTCTACTCAAGCTATCACCAGTGCCAGGGGTAATATTAATGATGGTGACAATGTTGTGGTAGTGGTGGTGGTGGTGTTGTTAATATTATGGTGTCAGTGTTGCTCTAAAACGGATCCCCTACTCGTATACATGGGTGGTCTCACTGGTCTGCTTCCTGGCATAGTTTGGAGGGTTCACTACTGTAGGCCTCCAAACTGACCACAAGAGTGTGTCCCTTTAACTCAAACTTACATAATCTGGTCGTAATGAAATCTACGTTACTGATATTAGTTTGTTTGTGCCTTGCAAGAGAAAATAAAATTATAGGATATAATATAAAACTGTACAAAATAATCTCTCTCCATGTAGCCTTGAAGTATGTACAGTACTACTGATAATGTAAAAGTGATAATCCAACTGAATATATAAAAGGGTACTATATACTGTATGATAATGTGTTATCTGGTGATGGTAAAAAAAAGTGTCGTAAGTACTGTACTGATAAAGAAAATACTGTATACTTTATCACAGAGGAAATGATAATCTGAAAATGCCAACAATCCAGCTGGGACGAGGTTAAGTGTACTGAAGGATGACGTCATGACAATATGTCTTGGTCACAACCGGTTTACGTCGGTCTCGAGTTCGTCAGTCCACTGCAAGGTAATTTAAAAATCAAGAAATTGAAAATTCATCAAGCTTAATTAAGTTAAATAGGAAGGACATACATTGAAAAGGAGGAGAAAACCATGCCTGGACACAAAGCTTCCAAAGAACGTCTCACACTACCCTAGTGTACCAAGTCAAGAATCCTAGAGCTCCTGATGAGGGTACTTAAAGCTAGTCTCCCAGTCTACTGGAAAAGTAACCGTAAGGCTTGGGTGACAGGGGCACTGTTCATTGAGTGATTTTCAAAGTGTTTTGTACCTGATGTTGAGGGCTACTGTGCGCAGAATTTACCATTTAAAGCATTGCTGATTATCGACAATGCCCCTGGTCATCCTCCAAGTCTACAAGATCTCTACCCAAATGTAAAAGTTGTATTTATGCCACCAAACAAAACGTCGCTCATTCAGCCTATGGACCAATTAAGGGGTGATCAGAGCATTTAAGGCATAATTATCTGGGAAGAACCTTCAAACAGGCCAGCCGAGCAACGGAAAGTGGACAAAGAACCTTGAAAGAGTTTTGGAAAGGATGTAACATTTACAGTGCCGTGAAAAATATTGGAGAGTGTTGGGCTGAGGTTACACAGTCAAACATGAACGGTGTTTGGAAAAATGTATGTCCTAGCCTAGTGAATGACCTCAAAGGATTTGACCACGAATCTGTAGACGAGGCTAAGCGCAACTGTGTAAAACTTGGGAATTATTTAAATCTGCAGGACATCAATGAGAGTGATATAAATGAGCTACTCGATTCCCATGATCAAGAATTAAACAGTGAAGATCTGATGGAACCGGGCAAACAAATGGAGATTTATAAAAATGACGAGGTATGCTTAAGACAGTTCACACTGAAAAACATGGCAAGTGCTTTTGAAGCCCTTGAAAAAATAATGGTGATGTTTGAAGAGCAAGACTCAAATGCAGAACGCTTTGCCAAAGTTCACAGGGCAATGGAAGATGCAGTAGGCCTACGTGACTTGTTACAGACAAATTTATGAGGGAAAGATATATGCTGCCAAAGTCATAAATTCTTCAGTTTTTCAAGAAACCTGAACATGCCTCGACCCCATCCCCAGCCTCCACTCCATCCCAATCTTCAACTCCATCCCAATTGTCAAGTGTAAACCCCAAGCCGGTGTTCATCCCCAGCCTCATCCCCGGACTTCCCTGCTGATGCACTTTCTACTTCAACATTACCTCAGTAACAGGTATGTTACAATAATTTAACCTCCTTAAATTAGTTAATTAAACAGAAGTAAATTTTATTTGAATTAAAAATGCATTTTATGATAGTAATGAAACTGCTTGTGTATGTTAATGTTAAGGAATAATATGTGTTGGCAGGGTGAGGGAGTGAGGCAGGGAGGAAAGAAAATGGGAAGCCAGCAGTTACCATGACAACCCAGGATAATAGACTACAACTCCCTTGACGGGCAGACGGGACACCACAACATAAATAAAATTCTCTAATCCAAAAGCTTGTGTTTCATATACATATGTAGTTGTAAATAATATAGCATTATAACCATACACTTACCTGTAGTACTATAACCTACACAATAATTGGTTGGAAACACCACAACACTACAATAACACCAATAAAGTACACTCGTGATAAGTAATCCCTGACCAGAGACGAACGGCCGGCACCACGCATACCCTGCATTCGAACTCGGCCTCTATATGTGCACTGAGTGGGGAAATGAGCAATACCAGGTGATTCGAAGCTTTCTACTCCTCACACTCTGGTCAGAAATTATGTATCACGATTGTACATGATCTGTGGTAAATAAAACAAAGACTAACTAATGAGGCCATTTCTTTGCAATATAAGAGATACATTTACTGACATTTTCATTTAATTAAAATCTTCATCCCCTAGACTGGCAAAAATCTTTATAAAAACACCTGCGTGTAAAAAGTATATCTTATTTCTTTTTATATCTGATTAATTTTGGCTTCTAAGAGTAAAAGTCTCTCCAAGGCTGGGAACACAAGGCCATTATGCAAAAACAATCCTGGTATTGACAATGGTGTGGTAATGGTAAGATGACTCCCTAGACACACACTACAGAGCCATCTCACCAGTACCGTGCCATCATATCGGTGTTGAAAATGGCTTGGTCAAGGTACGATGACTCCCCATACACACTACAGGGCCATTGTACCTGTACCATGCCATCATTAGTCAAGTACAATGACTCCCCAAACACACTACACAGCCATCGTACCGGTGCCGTATTATCGTCAATAACAACAACAACACCACCACCACTTAGGAGAATCTTTTTGCACATGGCCCATGGTTCTTCTTTTCACATGAGGTTTTGGTGTATGATGGATCCCTCACGTGTCAGGAAGGTGATGATGGTGCTCTCGATGGGTTCTGAACTGCGCATCATCAATTTCTTCATCCCCACCTTGAAGTCGAGCTTGAGGTCCCGATCCACCCCCCTCGTTGAGATGGTCCGCTGCTGTCTGAGGTGGATGGAGATTCAGGAAGGTATATATTATTGCATGGTAAATGAACGTTATTGTATAATCTTAGATTATGGTATAGAATATACACTGTTTACCTTCCCCTTATCATTCTTTTATTTTCATTACAGCTGTCATTCTGCAACATTACTGTTATCATTCTGTTATCCACATCTAATATACCAGGAAACAGGACCATAGTTTGGCGGAATCAGTCCCTTGCTCCAGATATACCACCAACACCATACTACCTCCTTAATTAGCTCACTTGTTGCTGTGGTTGATGGGGATGATGTCGAGGTGGAGTGATCCGCCCTCCTTTGTGGCCAGGTACATAAACTCCTCGAGAATGTCTGGGGTGGTGACGTAAGAACAGAAGAGAGGATAGGAGAAGCCGCCCTGCTTCCGAATCACCTGTATCACCTCCTCCAGTGTGCTCATGTATTTGGGCCACTCGTACTGTTGGGGGGAAGGTGGCTAGGTTTGCTCTTACTCTATGTATGGTGTGTGTATTTTACCAACTACTGTTTACAAGGGTGAAGTGATTGGCTTAGTTTTATTTTGTTTGAATTCAGGCATATTAAGATGCGAGACATTATTTTGGAGGGTTAATTATCACAATTTTTTACCTTGAATAACTCTCTAATTTACCAAAAATAATTTCATATCTCCCTTTACGACAAGAAGCAAAAACACAAGCGAGAGCAAGACAATAATGTAGAGCAGTGTGATAGAAAAACTCATTTAACGGACGCAAAAAACCCACTCACCTGAAATAAAGATGTATGAGCAAGACCAAAAAGTAGAAAGAGTACGATGTAAAAACCCACTCACCTGAAGCAAAGTAATGAGGTGGCCAATGCAGAAGTCATCCGAGTGGCTGTCGACAAGGATGCGCTGCCGGAGTGCGTGGATGAGGAGTGTGGTGGTGAAGCGGAGGATGTGGGGCCGGGTGAGGGCCAACACGTGTAGGTGTCGACGGCCTGGGGGACGGGCCGGTACGCACACCTCCCCCGCTGGTGGACCCCCGCTGCCCCCTCCACCACTCCACCCTGATAACTGACCCACCACCTCCAGCACTGCCTCTGCCGCACCCTGAAACATTATACAGTGAACTATACTATATACTTGTTTATTACTAAATTCTTCATCACCACATTACATTTGCTTGAGTCAGTATTAGCAAGTTCTTTTTGTTTTTTCTTTGGCTGATGGTGTAAATTATCAATGTTTAATTTAAGGAATTAGTTATACAGTACAATATAATACCCTACTCATAAGACAGCTTGAGGAACTTCAACAACAACCCTACTCATAAAATTGGCTTCTAATACTGTACGTACTGAATATATTATAATTACACTCACCGAGAGGTTATTGAGGGCATAGTGTACGGAGGCAAGCTTGAGGTGTGTGGTGAGTAGGGTGGTGGCCAGGGGAAGTGGGGCGTGGTGGGAGGGGTTGCGGTCGAGCGTGGCCAACGTGTGAGTCAGCTCCTGGTATGCCTCAGTTAGCCGGCCCTGATGGATGAGCACGTCTACCGTAAACACCCGCAGCCACCACCAGCGGTCCGACCCAAGGCTCTCCAGCACACGCACAAATTCTGACAGGTAATGAAAGATGCATGGTGTGGTTTGACTGGAGAGCATATAGTAAAAAAAAGTAATTAAGTATATTAATCCCTCATTTTCCACTGTTGTTACGTGTGTGTATTGCATTGTTTGTAATGAATCTGTGCACAGTAAGCCTTCTTTGTACCACACTACAAATTCATAAGCCCAGTGGATACTGTATGTGGATTCATAGAAAAAGATATAATAAAACCATAACAACAGTGGAAAACAAGTGATTACTGTGCTCTAAATGGAGTGAAAGACACAAACATCACATAATACAACAGAGAAGACTACTTGAAACTGTATGGGACAAAATATACAGTGGTGTGAAAATGTTTGTGTTGGGGACTGGAGGTGAATAGTGAGGATGTAGAGTGGGTAGTAGAAAGGATGTGTAGTTGTGAGTAGTGAAGATGTGGAGTGGGTAGTGATGGATGGAGCCTGGGTGTGAATAGTAAGGATGTAAAGAGGGTAATAGTAAGGATGTGTGGTTGATGGGTAGTGAAGATGTTGACTACCCACCACACCATATATGTCTATATTACCCATCACATCCATCATCTCTCTACTCTACTACCTACCTACCATACATATATATCTACTACTACCACCCATCCCACACCTTGATAACCTTCCACACATCTCCAATGTCCACTTCATACCATTATTACACATTACACAACACATCTTTACTTCACATCTCCACTCCCCACCCAACATCTTACTACACATCTTTACTTCATATCTCCACTACCCACCCAACGTCAGTCCACTTGGAGAAAGAGAGGCATTAAAACTATAATAATTTCCATCAACTCAGCAGGCAATATAACCCTTTCAGGTTATTCCAAGTTAAATACAAAAAATTGTAATTCCAGGCATGCTATCTGCAGTATATAGGAGGTAAATTTAAGTCTGAAATAAACTCAATCCTCTCCATTGTCAGAACCATGGGTATAAACATTGTTGAGTGGGTGAGCCCAGTGTGTGCATTTTTACCTGTGCTTTAGCAACCCACAAGAAGGATTGAGTTCCAGGAGCAGGCGCTATGGACGATTGTGTCGCTGGTTCTCTTCCTGCTCATGTCTCAGATTCCACTGTTTGGCATCATGATCTCAAACACTGTGGATCCCCTGTACTGGACTCGTGCAATCCTGGCCAGTAACAGAGGCACATTGATGGAGCTTGGTATCTCTCCCATCGTAACGTCCAGTCTCATCATGCAGCTGCTGGCCGGTGCCAAGATAATAGAGGTTGGAAACTCACCAAGGGAGCAGGCAATGTACGATGGTGTCCAGAGGTTGTTTGGCATCCTGTTCACAGTGGGTCAGGCAGTGTTCTACGTGATGACAGGGATGTATGGTGCCCCGTCTAACCTGGGTGCTGGTGTGTGCCTCATCATCATCGTACAGCTTGTGGCAGCCAGCCTTGTGGTGCTCCTACTGGATGAACTGCTACAGATGGGGTACGGTCTGGGTTCAGGCATCTCCCTCTTCATTGCCACCAATGTCTGTGAGAACATTGTTTGGAAGGCTCTCTCCATCAATACCGTCAACAATGGTCGCCGCATCGAGGGAGCTTTCATTGCTCTCGTTTCCTCCGTGTTGACTGGAAATATAGGGTTCAGACCCATTGCCGATGCTTTCTTCCGCTCAGACCTCCCTAACATCTACAACCTATTTGCCACTGCCTTCATGTTTGCCATCATTATCTACCTCCAAGGTTTCAGGGTAGAAATTCCCATTAAGTCCATCCGAGTCCATAGTCAGGTTAACACTTACTCCATCAAGCTTTTCTACACCTCCAACACTCCCATCATCCTCCAGTCGGCCCTCCTGTCCAACTTCTTTGTTTTCTCATAGATTTTGGCAGCAAGGTTCCCTGGCAGTATTCTAGTGAGTCTGCTGGGTGTGTGGGATAATAGTAGATACCCTGTGAGTGGGATCTGTAGCTACTTGTTTCCACCAGCATCCTTGGCCACAATGCTGCTTGAACCCATCCACACAATAGTCTACATTGCCTTCATGCTTGGATCCTGTGCCTTCCTCTCAAAGAAATGGATTGAAGTGTCTGGAACAACAGCTCGGGATGTTGCCAATAAGTTGAAGCATCAGCAGATGATGATCTGTGGCTTCAGAGATATAAAAATGGAACAAGAGTTGAATCGCTACATTCCCACGGCTGCAGCTGTAGGTGGACTCTGCATTGGAGCTCTCTCAGTCCTCTCTGACTTCCTCGGTGCCCTGGGCTCAGGTACCGGTATCCTCTTGGCTATTACAACCATCTATCAATACTATGAAATCTTTATGAAAGAACGTGTCAAACTGGGCAGGAATTCACTTCTCTGAGTAATTTTTCACAAACAGGGAGCTCTAAGCATAGAGAACATTAAACCATATTTTACAGTCCTCGCTCTGTGGTTGTTGTTATTATAGTTCCCCAGACTGTCTGTCCGAGCAATCCCGAGTCTGGTTGACCGAAGCTGCGCAGATGCTCGGACCCCCAAAAGGGAGTCAGGGAGATAGTGAGATCTGTTTCTTCAAAGGAAACAAAAGAGGGGACAACTGGCTCATGGTCATGTACCCTGAGCCAACAAAGTTAACAAACACATAGCCTATCTTGTTGTGCCACTCAATGGTACTCCCGAGCCAATGAACCCATCAACAGTTGTCTCCCCTGTTGTCCCACCCAATCGGGCGATCTCGCCAGATACCCAGAAGGAATGAGAAATAGTAAAAGAGACAGAACAGGCAAGCGTGTGGTAGAGGATGCCAAATTCCTCATTTCTGTATAGAACCAGCCCTCACTAGGAAGAAAGAATAGGAAGAGGAACAGAAGCATACGCCAAGCCCCGTATGGAAGAGAGAGGAGAGAGTTGGAGGAAGATCGGGCTTGCGACTATGGCTTCAACGCTAAACCTCCTCTCAATGATGCCGTTGGTCCACCAAAAAGGTGGACTCATCTGCATCTGGAACAGTATTTCCTCTGAACCAGGACAACCCAGTGCCCCAAACATTCCCAACTCATACACCTCACCTAAAATGCAAGAAAGACATTGCACATAGGTGAACCGGTGGTACAGGAATGTTATGATGAGATATACCGCCCACCGAGGTGCTGCTCTGTGGTCAGGCATCAGCATACGGTTGCACGAACTCGTACAAGGCTCAGATCAAATATCCATACTTTGTTCTTGACACCACATTACTTTGGGATGTACTGTGCCTCTCTTTGGTATATACAGGTAAAAGTGTACGATAACCTTGCAGATATAGTAAGCAAAAAGAAGTGTATATCCTGAAGCTGGATGTTACCCACAAGAAGGAAGTGGGAATGGGAAACACTGCCACATGGTAAGCACTGGACTTGACTATATCAACAGTGCATAACATCTGGAAGAACAGGGAAGCCATCAAGCAAACACTCAAGTCTTACAGCTCTTCAGTTCTGGATGGCCACAGTTGAGTGAGTAACTCGGCTATCATATTAATCCTTGGAGGGCAGGCAACTCTGACAAAGATGTGGGCGTTGAGCTCCCGAGCATTACCTGACAAAGCACTTTTTTCAACTTGCCATAACTTTTATACTAAAACATTTAAGGGGGTGCGGGAGTAGGGGGACAGGCTTGGGGGGTGCGGGAATAGGGGGACAGGCTTGGGGGGTGCGGGAATAGGGGGACAGGCTTCAGGTGGGTAGAAAGCCTGTCCCCTATTCCTGCACCCCTCTAACCCCCCCCAAGCCTGTCCCCTACTCCCGCACCCCCCTCAAGCCTGTCCCCCTATTCCCGCAACCCCTTAAATTAGAATCAGGAGATATAGGGCATATAATACTAAGATGGTATAAGCAAATAGACAAATAAAGGTTAACAAGAACACGGAACAAAGTTGACTGTTACAACCAGGTGATGTTTTCATGACAATGTTCCTAGACATACACGTAGCTATGATAAAGCTGCAAAACTAGCAACTATGTTCTGTGCTTCTCCAGTCCTTAATAATAATGGATTAATGCATAATAAATATGGATTAACACTCATATTTCACTATCCTGAGTTTCACCAACAGAATTAGATGCAACTTTATTGTGTATATGAATGTACTTGTAAGGAGCAGTGATTATTGTGAGCCTGAAAATTAAAATGAATGATAGCATAGTCTGTTTCACTGACTATCCTGTGAGTCTATCATTTCTTTTTCTTTATTTGGGATAGAGCTCCCCATTCTTTTAACAAAGGGGAAATGGAGTCTCGACAATGATAAATATTCATTTCAACTCCAGATATCTCAAGATAACCTTACCAAACCAGACTGCAACTGTAGACACATATGGTTTTAAATACAGTAGGCCCTCAATATAAGAAGAATAAAGTCAGCACTATGCTTGTAATACAGACTCAGTACATCCTTTAGTGTGTATGGTAATGAATAACAGAAGTCTGGGAAAACATTTGGTGTTCTTCAATGAGGGACTGAGAGTAGAATAAAGTGGTGGATATGAGTTTTATTAATTGTATATCAAGAGGTTCTACTGTGAGCCCAAAATAGGCAGATTACAATGATACAGTATAAACTCACCAGTGCGTAGCTGGTCATAGGACTTAAGGATATCCCAGCACTTGATGGCAGTGGTGAGTGCCTGTGATAGTCCCCCTGCTGCTGCTATGCCCCCTCCTGGACCACCCACACCCCCCAGACCCCCGACCACTGCCCCACCAACTGTGGGAGTGGTGGTGGGGGTGGGTCCGGGAGGAGCGGGGCGGCTTCCGGTGATGATTGGGATGGTGGGGTCGTCGTCCAGAGAGGGGCGGGAACGCTTGGCCATCACAGGGTCATCAGCCTCAGTGTCAGGGTAAACAAATGCCTCCACCAGCGTCATGACTGGGGCTCCAGTGCCGCTACCACCGCTACTACCCTCTGATGGAGTAACAATGGTCCAGTGGTGAGAAATTACTATAATACCTAAAGTTATAGTCAACCAAAATGGAGAGAGGGAGAAAGGATATCATGCTTTAAAACACAAGCAAGGATTTGATTGACTAAATGGGTCATCTTTCATCCTTAAGGAGGTGACACACTTTTGGTACATTAGAGTGCCTTGATTTCTCCAAAGTATGCCAGTTAAACAGGACCAAATGAACATAAAATAATGGTGGTCTGTTGCTTGGAAGAGTTTGGAAAAATAATGCAGTTGCTCCAGATTTACCAACACTGTACTACCCCCACCTTAATCAATCATCACCAATACTATCACAGTCCACCAACCAACTCACCAGAATTAAAGTCCGGGTAGAGTCTTTTGGTATAGTCCATGAGGGCATGGAGGAAGATGGTGAGGGTGGTGTAGAGGACTTCACGTACATCCTCCCCTCCCTCACCCTTGGGGCCTCCCAGTCGAGCACCACCCTCTATCAGGTTCTGGATCCGCTGTAAGATCACTTCTCGGTTGCTGTTGGGGTGAGAGATGTTATAATCTGAATGTATTAACATAAAAAAATATTAACCTCTTTTTTCTAATCTCAATGAGGGGTCAGCCACTCTTATAATTAATTCATACAGTTCAAAAAATAATACTTACCTCTTGTATAAATAAGGTCCTTTACCCCACTCAGACACAACAAAATGCTCAAAATGTTAAGGGTTTGCATTTCATGTGACAATAAAAAAACAATCTATTTCATGTAATGCAATCAATAAAGGCATAAATTTGACAAGAGTAAACAATAAGAGTCCGGATTCCACTCGACAGCTTCAGAGAATTTACCTCTGTTGTTACCAATTTAGACATTTTCAAGGTTGATAATGTAATACTGTACACAAACTTACAGTACATTCAAGATTGTTAACGATATATTGTAGTGTAAACAAACCGGCAGTACATTCAGTGTTGTGGTTTTTATCAATGACTGACCTTGTGCTCTGGAAACCTTTGACCAGATCCCAACCCAGATTCCATCCAATGAGTTGTACCACAGTGAACAGTTGCTGCCAAGGGTCTTCCATCTTGCTCTCATTTTCCAGAGTTCCCTGCAAAAATACATTAAGCCGCAATTCTAATTCTCCATATTATGCAAACAGACATACTCATAAAAACACAACTTTACTTTATAGTATTAAATGTGGTACAGATGAGGTACACAATTTTTACAAAGAGTATTTGGATCCACTGAGGATCAAATCATGGCAGTCCAAGAAACAAAACTTGGCGTGTAATATAGTACAGTACAGTAATGTTATTATAGTAGCATTACAAGAAAAGTGTGTGTGTGTGTGTGAGTACCTGGAGAAGCTTGGGTGAGGTGGTGACATAAGTGATGTAGAACTCAATGGCTCTAGAGAGGAGGTTGTGGAGTGTCTTGGGTCGCACCTCCAACCCTTGTGTCTGTAGTAGGCGTGGCAGCAAGTCACACACTGATGGAACAAACAGCAGTCACAGGTGTAAATGACCAACTTGGTATTACTGTGATGGCACCATAAGTAATTCCCTATTCATATACTGTATCTATTAACCTTTTTCCAAGACTTACCTAGCATCCTCCTGTAGGGGTTGAGTGGGGAGGTGCAATGCTTCTCCGCTGCCAACAAACTCTCCACAAGCTGAAGCTGAAAGGGAAAAGCAAGGTAGTTAGAAATTTCCATCTTGCTGAAAAATTAATCATGGCCTTCTTAACCTAAGGTGATGTGAACTGGGGCTAAAATAACAAAGATCCAAGTCTGTTTTAGTGTGTATGATTCAGAAGGTTTTTAGTTTCTCTGTGCGATGCATAGTTTTCCTGTAATACTCAAACATACATACATACATACAAGCAAGCCAACAAATATATACCGTAACTTTAGCATATTAGAATGAAGGGCACAGAACAGGGTATGGTGTTACGGAGACAAGATAGTGTAATACGATGCAGTACCCCATGGTGTGCGGTGGTCTCAGGGAAGGTGGTGGTGAGAAGCAGCATAAGTCGACATCGTGTCATGGTGTCCTGGGAGCGTTCTGCTGCTGAAACCACCATACCCAGCTGTACATCTGTAACATCAACACAATACACTATTCAACTATTATTCTACTACAATCATACTACTGTACAGTATTTAGCTATCATAAAACACAATATACAGTCAGGCCCTACAGTCTGCAATTAATTATGCGAAACTATAACTGTTGGTCACAGTAATACATCACTTATAAAATTCCCTCCAATAGTTCAATTTCATTCATAACTACTGTACTACCATCTCAGCAAAATTGAATAAAGTTTTGGATCTCTCTCATATATTTTCACATCACAGGTGAGTTCCTTCAATAGAGATCTTGTCTATACTCCTCACCTTCCTCCATGAGAAAAAATATAATTAACAATAACACCCCCTTCAAACATTTCATAGCCTATGACATTTTTTCTTTGCATGACCCGCAGAGCAAGTAGGAGGAATTTCACATGTGAGCACCTTTGGGGAGCATGTTGAAGAGGCATGTAAGGAAGGATGAAGCTGGGTCTGGTGTGGTGTGCCTCAATGCTGTCATAATACTGTCCACTTCCCGCCACAACACTGGCTCCAGGGAGAACTCTCGTAATCTGTGAAACCATTGGACAAGGGCTTATAATTACTGATGCAAATGATTAATTCTTTGAGTCTCGGTAACTTTTTTTAGTTGAATAAATTAGCCTGGGTGAGAACTACACTATGAAATGTTGGTGTAGCAAGAATATGAAAAAACTAGGAGGTAATAGCATATGAATGGATATATAGGTAGTATAGCTAGTAGCCTACTCAAACGTGTATGCAAAGTCTGAAAAATCAATGAAACTTATTACTACTGTAGATGTGTTGTGTGAGATTTCCCTTGACATTTTGACTGTCTGACTTTTCCCTTTCTAAGGCTAGAGCTCCCAAACCTAGAGAATAAAGGAAAGCAAGGATATAATGGTAATGTTGATATTCCAGGACTGTGGAAACTAACAATAATCAGTGTTATATTGTAATACATATTGAGATAAGCAGATTGTGACTCTTGCACTATATTCTGAGATACATTTATAATTTGGAATATGCAAATACTGTAGGTAATTTCAATTAAAATTAAGTAATACTTACAAAACTCCCAAGCATTTTGCAGCCTCCTTGACATTCTTTGCTGCTTTCTCAATCTGGTAAACTTCAAACTGTTGAGGAATGGCAATATTTAGAGTTAGCTTCAACAAACTTTAAATGACTTGAATAACAGCAAAGAACCAAATAGAAAAGAAAATGTCCTCATTCATTAAATCTGCTATAGACTCGTTTTGAGCACGAGTCACTTCCCCTGGATCCCAAAATAGCAAAGTATCAACTAGAAAACTAAATACTGTACTGCATATTTCTTCATTCATTAACTGGGCTATGGATGGAATGTTTCAAGCAAGAGGTAACCGCACCTGGATACCAAAGTTTTTCGGGAAGAGAGCTTGGGCGGTGATCATCCAACATTTAGCAGCGCAGGGATCCACCAACTGCTGCTCCTTGGCTCGGTGGATTAGGTATTCCTCGTCCGTCAGCTGGCTCAGGTCCTCATCCGGTGCCATACTGATGCTGGCTCATTGGGGTCGGGTCGGGTCTGGTCAGATGCTGGAGGGAAGAGAGTAGAATAGGGTATGTGGGAAGAAAAGAGATTAGGGTATGAGGGAAGAAAAGAGATTAGGGTATGAGGGAAGAGAAGAGAGTAGGATATAAGGGAAGAGAGTAGAGACTATGAGGGAAGAGAGTAGTAGGGTATGATATGAGGAAAGAGATTTGGGTATGGTATGAGGGAAGAGATTAGAGTATGAGGGAAGAGAGTAGGGTATGAGGGAAGAGAGTAGGGTATGAGGGAAGAGAGTAGGGTATGAGGGAAGAGAGTATGGTATGAGGGAAGAGAGTAGGGTATGAGGGAAGAGAGTAGGGTATGAGGGAAGAGAGTAGGGTATGAGGGAAGAGAGTAGGGTATGAGGGAAGAGAGTAGGGTATGAGGGAAGAGAGTAGGGTATGAGGGAAGAGAGTAGGGTATGAGGGAAGAGAGTAGGGACTATAAGGAAAGACAGTAGGGTATGAGGAAAGAAAGTAGGGTATTTATCTAGATTATTGCTGTTTTGTAACAGTGTTGCCAGATCTGGCTAGGTCCCAGTATTTTGCCCCGGTCAGTTCCTGGTACTTTACCACAGTTAGCTCCCGGTAGTTTGCCCAGGTTAGGTCCCGGTAGTCTGCTGCTGTCTAGGTTAGGTTAGGTCAGGCTAATTTTAAAATGCCTCATTTGAATATGACCTATCTTTTCCGAAGAAAATGTCATAGAATAAAAGTGTCTTAGAATGGTATAAATTAGTGGGTAAAGAAGGTAAAAACATCGTAATACCAACCGGAAATAGAATATATAAATACCGAAAGTAGGGTATGAGGGAAGAGAGTAAGGACTATAAGGGAAGGGTGTAAGATATAATTACACTTATACTTGTAATGGGAGTTTTTCGGCCTCCATTACCACATCATTATCAAGTCATTAATTAGTCTATCATAATCTTCCCCTTACTCAGCACTTATGTCAATATTATATATCACCAAATACACAATTATAGTTACATATACTTACATAAACTTAGCAGAAATAGAATGTAGGTAATAAATCCTCACCTGTCACCACCGTTTGTTGTTGTGATGTTGTTGTTGTTTACATATTTCACATCCCATGCAGCAGCTTCAGTGCAACATTATACCTTTTTAACGGCGCTTTTTTATCTCCACAATATCATTTTTCTCGTTTTCTCCTTTCTCAGATTTTTTAGGGGGGGGGGTATTATGGGGGATAAATCCCTTATATCTTCTTTTTCTTTAACTCCTATATATATTTTGATAATGTTCTCTTCATCTACCAGGCCTTATATATTAGATATCATAATCAATAGTATGTTTGGTAAATACATGTTATAAAATAACCTCTAAAACTAAAATTAATTGAAAAATTTATTGTTGTAAAGCCATACAACAAAAGAAAAGGGCATGCTGATCAACCTTCAAAAATGTCTACTATTTATTGTCATTACAGTCCCTCATAATTATAATCTCTTGCATAACTTTATAACTTGCATTTTACATCATGAACACAACGAACGAATAAAATCAGCAGGTACCAATACCAATCCGCCTTTTCAATATTATATCATGAACACAATGAATAAATTATAAAAAATAGGTTACATTCTAAACCAAAATATTCTGTTACACATTACATCATGAACACAATGAATAAAAATAGCTTGGTTACATTCTATATCAAACTATATAATATGATAAAAAAATATGTGGATCCAATCAGCTGATCCAGTGATGAGGTGAGTGGCAGCTGTTGTTGTTGTGGGAGGAAACAAGATTAACACACATTCCTCCTCCTCCTCCTCCTCCACTGTGTTATCTATTTTATCAGGTGTGAGAGAGAGGTGTAGTGTGTCTCTGTGTGTGTGTGTGTGTGTGTGTAGTGATGGACCTGGGTGTAAATCAGCGGCCTGCCACCAGAGAAGTATTAAGGAGGATGCAGGAGGACCAGGCTCTTCTCGTACCACCAACCCCCAAACCACCACCACAACCCCAAGGTAACGAACCTCATTTAATTCTTTTACTGTTATAAATTTACTGTAGGCCTATACTGTACTTCATTATTTATAGGCTATTGGAGAACTCTAAAACCTCCTATTGTTACTGTAGGCCTATACTTCATTCATTATTATATTATATAGGCCATTTGAGCACTCTAAAACCTTCTAACTGCACTTCCTCCCCCGGCCTGGGCACCTGTACAGCCAGTCAACCCCTCCCCCTCCTATCCTTACTCCCCATACTTGACTATTTTTTTTGTTTATTGTTGAAATTGATAACTATACCTTGTCATACTACGTAATTAACGCAGTAAACATGTAAACAGAAATACTATAATGCTTTTTGACACAAATACAGAGCCGTTTCAGTAGCCACTTAAATAATATTATAAAATTAATGAGAGGTGTGCGGTGTGTTAAGTGAGCTCACAAGCAACAGAGGAGAGGAGAGGGTGGAGGCAAGATCTAGAATACCTAGAATATTCTTGTTCTTGGGAAGAGGAAGGGGAAGTCACTCCATGCGAGACCTATGTGTATGTGTGTCTTAATAGTACTTCAGTTATTATTGTAGGTCCCTTTAGCCATTATTAATTACTAATAATGTTTCCTTTGCCTTGACATGCTGATATTTGCACAATAAATGGATGTTAAAATCGAAGGAATCACATGAAAAACTATAGGAAAAACTGTGTTTTGTCTGAAAATCTCACATATGTGTAACTCGGAAAATTTACCTTTTTACTGTTATTGTAGGCCTAGTCTGTTTTACTGTTACTTACTTGTTACTTAGGCCTATTTGGAAGATATTCTAGGCCCCACTCCACCAGCAGATGGTGCTCCGAAGGGCTTCCCTCAATATTATTAATTAAACACCATACTGTAATCACTTCTAATGCTCATATCATTCATGTCATAACATTCAGCCAACAATCTCAATCTGTGTTTTCAATCTCTTTAAAATCTTGCAATTTTCACTACTCCAGACATTTAGTGGCAGGACGTCACCTTAGTCACTTTATTTACAAAGTTAAAACCATTCATCATCTCTATGAATGGAACAGCATGATGGTTGTCAGTATCATCCACCCACAGGTTGAAGTCACCCAATATAAATACATTTCTACTTACTGATTCCACTGTTTCAAAATACAGTCTAAACTTAGCAAGAAATGTAACGGTGTTAGCACTTGGTGGCTTATACACCACTATGAAAACAAATATCCGCCCAATCTGTTTTATTGTTATTGTAGGCCTAGTCTGGATTACTGTTACTGTAAGCCTAGATATTCTATTTTACTGTTATTGTAGACCTAGTCTGTTATACTGTTATTGTAGGTCTAGTCTGTTTTTATAATTATGATGGACCATACTGAGGCTAACTCATGTGTCACCCTTACTCTATGTGCCCAAAATAGCTTTTGGGGGTAAGTGAGATTAGTACAGTAATACATTTTTTACAAGACATATCCTATAGGTCTCAAAGGACACTTACATTTGGTCCTGAAGGTAGCCACGGTCCATATAAAGCTCAACATAAAATAGCAGGTAGAAGTCTCCTAAAGAATTACCAAATTTATTAGTTTTATTTCTGATTTTTGTATATTGTGTGGATAATTATAAATTAACATAATTAATGATGATAAGAGACACCAACAGGACCTATCATGGTCATACTTGTTGTTTGTTGTTTCATTGTAAAAATTAATCATGTCTAAAACCAAACTTTCTCCCCCAGAATTCATTGGTACAAGACATGTGCTGGCCTTCATGGGGTTCCTGGGCTTTGCCAACGTATATGCCATGCGGGTGAACCTGTCTGTGGCTATTGTTGCCATGGTTAATAATACAGCCATCCCACATGTCAACAGTAGTTCCTCTAATGTCTGTCCTGCCTCATCAGCTGGCAACACCACACACAGTACAGAGGTACTTTACCATGGTATTATTTGTAAGTATTATATTTATATAGACATACAGGAAGCCCTCGATATTTTGTTAACTAATTTAATGCTTGCCACAGGTGTGGACATCAAGCAGGAATCATATTTTTAGTCCTCACTTTACACAAAATACTGTATAGAATAGTAATGAAGTTGGGCAGGCATTTTTTTAGGAAATTTCCCTACTCCTGGTAATATTAACAGCCCTGCTTGGCATAAACACTAACTGTTGACCTGTCAATTCTGGTGTCCCTCTTACCCCAGGACGGTGAGTTTCCCTGGGATGAGAAAAAGCAAGGCCTGATCCTGGGGTCCTTCTTCTACGGGTACGTGGTGTCCAACCTGTTCGGCGGCCGACTGGGAGAGGTGGTAGGGGGCAAGGTAGTGTATGGGATTGGGGTGCTGGTGACGTCAGTGCTGACTCTCTTCACCCCGGTCGTGGTTCGCTACAGCACTACACTCTTCATCATCCTTAGGGTCATTGAGGGCCTTGGAGAGGTGAGTAGGGATTCACTATGTAACTGTACTGTATAATTGTTACAAGTATATACAGTAATATGTTATATAATAGGTTTGTAATATTTTAAGGAGGCATTGTCCTTGGTGGTGATGTTTTTTTCTTTTGTTGTTGTTGGTACAGGGGGTGACATTCCCAGCCATGCACTCCATGATGGCGCGTTGGATCCCTCCTCTGGAACGCAGCAAGACCAGTGGCATTGTCTATGCTGGTCAGTGAACGTTGGTTGACTGAGTGATTGGAGAGGTATACTAATGACAGGGATAGTGCTACTATAGTACTGGTAGAGAGAAAAAAAATTATATAGCTACAGGAATAGTGCAACAGAGAGAAAGAGAGAGAGAACGATTTTACTTCAGTTAACGGAATATAAAGACAGCTTGGAACTCTGCTATTCATTAGTTTGTTTACTTTTATATTTTACTCTAATACAGAAATTAAGGGCATAGTGGTAATTGTACTCTCAAGGTATGCCTTAACAGCTTTCATGTGACCTGTCAGAATATGGCATTACTATAGAGTTAGCAGTTAAATCTTATCAGTGAATGGGAATTTTTATTTTTTGTTGAAACATATATTATTACTGCAATAATGACATATGTACATATTTTGACAGTACAGAAAGTAGCAAAGGTGGGGGATAGCTATACAGGCATATAGTTAATACTGATAATATGTTGTTCCCTGACTGCATGGTGTATTAATATAGATGACCTACATATGATAAGAGAACAATACAAACAATGGTCTATCTCTTTACTTACCAACCAACAACACCTATTTTCATGTACAGTACTACACTCATAAAACACTATCTGAAGTACTGATTGAACGCACGATTATTATACTTCATTTATAGGTTTTATACTGTACTACATGCAGGAGGCTGTATTACTGTGTGTTAGATGTTTAATATTTCATACATTACCACCTACTGCATTATATTGTGTAGCCCTTAGTGAACTCATGGTCAATAAAATTATTGTCGACCCTTGAAATATAATTAATATATACTTGTATCCACCACTTCATTTTACACTCAGTCACTCATTGAAGACCACCATATGTTTTCACAGGATTCTGTTGTTCTTTACCATACAAACTAAGTAATTTATTGAGTCTGTGTTAAAATGCTAGTGCAAAATTTATTCATCTTTTATTGAGGGCCTGCTGTATCTATCTATCTATCTATCTATCTATCTGTATATCTTATCTATCTATCTATCTGTCTATTTATCTATGCTTTTCTTTCTATATTTATCTATCTATTTATCTATTACCAACAGGGCTTTCTCTTCTTCAGGGGCACAGTTTGGTACAGTGGTGTCGCTGCCCATCTCTGGCCTTCTGTGCCAGTCGTCCTTCCTCGGTGGTTGGCCCTCCGTCTTCTACGTCTTTGGGGTGCTCGGGATCCTTTGGTTCGTCGCCTGGATGCTACTGGTGGGTTCAGGGGAGATTCTCTTCTTGGTGAATTGGAAGGCAACTGATTCCTCCTAACTACAGTATGGTACTAATAGGGGATCTGTTTCATGGCATAGTTTGAAGGAATCAGAGACCTTCCAATTCACCAACATGAGAATCTCCCCTTAAGACACAGGGTGGATGGTTCTCTTATTCGTAGTGGGTAATTTATTGCAGTACAGTGCCGGTACCTTAACTTATTCTTGGGGCATCAGTGGGGTTCCTTATTTGGTAAAATCTTATTTGATTATACAGTACTTTGCTTTGGATGAACATTCATAGTGTTGACAATGACGTGGTACCGGAATGATCACTCCCTAGACATAGTACAGAGCCATCATACCGGCAGCACACCATTTTCAACACCATGGATATAATTGCATACAGCCCTGAGTTTCACTTACCCTGCAGGTCCACAATACACCAGAGTCACACCCAAGGATCAGTCAGGAGGAAAAGGACTACATACATACCACTCTTAATTACCAACCTGGCCAGCCTAAGGTGAGTTAGGTCCCTATAGAAAATAACTTCTCACCTCTGAAATACTTACCTTCATCTGTCTTTCCCCCTTACTATTCTTCCTATAAACACAATGTGTCTAGGCATCTTTAACGAAATTAGACATGATTTTGGAGCTGTCTCACTCTTTATTTTTCTCATATTGCACTTACTGTAAGGACATAACTGTACCGTAAAGAAAACAGTGCGTACTGAGATAACTTCTTTCCTATAGAAAAATATTGGGGTGTTCCAAATGGGGACAGTCTCTAAGGAATTTGGCATCAGAGAGTATTTTTTTCACTATTTCAATATGATAGTGAATCCACTCTCTCTCTGTCTCTGCTCCCACAGGCACTCCCCATCCCTTGGCGACATATCCTGACCTCCATGCCATTCTGGGCCATCTTTGTAGTCCACATTGGCCAAAACTGGGGATTCTACACACTCCTCACTGAGCTGCCAACTTACATGAAGAATATCTTGCATTTTGATATTGCAGCTGTGAGTGGTGAAAATTCTTGCTCTTTTTCTTTTTCTTTAGATACTTACACCAACTAACTTACAGATGACCCTTCCATGAAGTATACATTTTATCAAGATTTGCTTCAGTTTTGTTTCCCTGAATAAGAATGAAAAATGGATAAGTATCTATTGCATATCTTTATGTTTCTTGAGAATGTTTATGAAAGGTGAGAAAAGGGAAAACATGTGTTATCAATATAATTTTGCTTTTTGAGAGCTTTCTTTGTAGATAGTACTGTATAGTTGAACTAATGCCAGGCAGTATAGAATACAGTTACTTGTTACTTGTTGTTGGATATTCTATGCCCCACTCCACCAGCAGATGGTGCTCCGCAGGGCCTCTCTCAATATTATTAAACACTATATTCACAGTATCACAGAAAAACCCACCATTATCCTAGGATTAAAGCTTTATGTTTGTGTGTGGCTTTTCTAACCCGGCAGAACAGTTTCATGTCAGCCCTGCCATATCTGATGATGTGGGTGTTGAGCATAGCGTTTGGACAGCTGGCCGACTTACTGCGTTCTCGTGGTAGTCTCTCCACCACCAATACCCGGAGATTATTCAACAGTATAGGTGAGTGGTTATGGAAATGAAATAGAGGGGCAAATATGGGAATAGGATGGTGATCAACAAGGGGCTGTATGGAAGAATATCTGTGGTGTTGAAGATCACACGGTACCAGTATTATTGTTATGTACTGTAACTGTAGTGTGTCCAGGAATCATCATGCCAATACCACACAATTATCGACACCATAAATCTTCTTGCATACGGCCCAAGCTCTCATAGTTAATGGTAGCCTGCTCTGTTACATGATAGGAAGTAGGAAAAGTCTGTGTACTGTATATGCACACTCAACACTTTCTTCCATTTGGCTCTTCAACTCTCAGTCTACAGGTATCCTTCTTTTTCTTTTGTCCTTTCTATCCCTTGTCTCTGTCTCGACCTATCTTCCCATTGCAGTGTCACTATCCTACCCCCAGTCTTAATTAACCCTTAAACCGTGGGTGACGACATAAGTCAACAGCTCAGTTTTTAAATTTGCGTGCCCCCTGACATACTTGATTAGGCTCACAACAGAGGGTGTGTGTGCTTAGGAGCTCACCCGAGTCACACCAGCCCTGTTTTGCCAGTGTAGGAATATCTTTCAGCTTGTGAGGATGTAACTTAAGTACTCCACTTTGTGCTAGCCTAATTACCATATACAGTAAAAGTCCCTTAATCCAGAGGTCTATACCTCGGAGTGCTCGCTCCCCCAGAACTTTTTGGGCCCACCAATTTTACCCATAATTATCTAAAAAAGGTGAAAAACAAAACAAAAACAAAAAATTACCGAGAAAGTAATGCGCCGAACTCCCGCCATTTTCCCGCCCAGTGTGTGTTTATGGTTCAGTCGAGCGTCGGTCCCTGCCTCGTGTGCATTCCTCTCGTTTCTCCCGGGATATAATTCAGTGTTGTGGGTGTCTACAGTATTCATCATGGCTCCTAATAAACCACTAGAGAAGCCCACTAAGAAGTTGAGACCTCATAAGACATTAAATCTGGCACAGAAACTAGCTATATTGGATAAGTTGGAGAAGGGTGTACGCGTGAGTAATTTAATTACGAGTGTCAGCTGCGATCCTCCCACCACCCCCTCCCGACACTCATAAATTACGTGTGACAGCTGCGATCCTCCCACCACCCCTTCCCTACCTCATAAATTACGTGTGACAGGGAAACCCGTATTTAAAAGTAATAAAAGTATTTTATATGTATTTTGGGGGTTATTTTTCGATAACACAGAATTTTCGCTAATTCGGAAGTCTCAAACCCCCCTGCTTTCTGGATTAAGGGACTTTTACTGTATGCGCATAAAAACGACAGTGACGTTATATTTCATACTTTTGTGTTGAAAAATGTGATTCTGACACGTTTATGATGAAATCAGAGTGTGAAAACGTACTTAGAGTCTTAGAATTGTCAGGAGAGTGTAAAAGTGTGCTTTGAGTTGTGGTCATTCTGAACTGGCTACCCATCCTACAGATATCCATTTAGTCTTCACAAGTACATCAGAAGACAGCCAAAGGTTTGTACTTCAACATCATGCATCATTTATTAAATGTAGCGTAAGTGGTTTACGCTCTGTTAGCAGTCAAATGTGTTGTTTATGTTTTGAGCGTGAGGCAGGAAAAAGGCCTGGGCTACAGAGGCGGCACAAGCCAGAAGGCTTGTGCTTTGGAGGTTAAGAGAGCCTGGACCCAATAGACTGTAGCCACATTTTTCTTTCATTCATCACTTTCTCCTTCCCTCCTTCAGGTCACTATGGTCCCATGGTGTGCTTGGTGCTAGTGGGTTTTGCCGGCTGTAACCACGTTGCTGCCATCGTGTTCCTGTGTGGAGCCGTCGGCCTTAATGGTGGCACATATTCTGGCTATATGAACTCCCACCTTGACATTGCTCCCAACTTTGCCGGCACACTGATGGGCATCACAAACTCCTTTGCCACCATACCTGGCTTTCTGGCACCCATAGCCACTGGAGCTCTTATCAATGACAATGTAAGGTGTAATATACTTGTAATTAACATTTTCCATATGTGTGGTAGTAATGCATTTGTTCCTTCTACTTCAGTTGATATCACACCTTGACTACAGTATACGGATTCATTGTATATTATGGTATTTAAGAGGCCCATAATATTGTACTTACATATAACATAAACTGACCATAAATAATAATGAATTTAATAATGTCGAAAGCTGAAAATATAATTAGGATAATCAATATATAACATATCATTTATGCGTGTAATTTTTCTGATCATCCAGGAGACATTGAGTCGGTGGCGTTTGGTTTTCTGGATCTCCAGCATTGTGTACCTGGTGAGCAACACATTCTATATCATCTTTGTCTCAGGGGAAGAGCAGCACTGGAACAGACCTCAGAACAAGTGTAAGTGAACCACCAAATGCAAGAAAAGTCATGGATGAGGCAATGATGATGAAAAAAGAGTGTATTTTTTCTGATTGAAACCAGATTAATGTACATCTTTTTTCCAAGAGAAACACTACCATTGTCCAGATGTTAAGCATGAATTTGATTAATCCATAAATAACTTTATGGAATTTAATATGTTTGGCACAGTACAAGATAAATTAATACCCATGTTTGAGAAAACTCGTAAGTGTCTTGGGGATAAATGGATCTGTTGTTCTGGTCATTATCATTGCCTCGCCTATATAGCAATCCCTTGATATATGGAATCAGTAGCACTCCAATTTAACGTCAAGAGCATATTGCCATTAATTTTGATCTATGTTAGCTTATGACTCAAACTATTGTATTCAATCTCTGCTTCAGATCTTGGTGAGGTGCAGAGCCAATATGGAACTTTGGATTTCAGTTCAGCAGAGACAGATGGCAGGAACAGTGAGGGTGGATTGGTCAGTCAAGAGCAGGGTGGTGGCCCTTCACAACCCACCACCATCCATGAGGTGTTTTAACCCTTCCCTTAGTTGTGTACAGCTGTGGTACAAAGTTCTGCAGCTTCCCCTCTGATGGAGAACTCCGAGGGCTATATGCAAGGACAGCTTAACAGCTAGGCAATGGCAATAACAGATAAGATGGCCACAATGAAAGTCTTTGGTGCCATCATACCTGTCATGGTCAGTACCTAGCCTTATGTTTTTTTTAGATGTAAACTTAGATTATAGTAAGGGTGTTATCTGTTGTTGGGAAAATGGAGAGCTACCAATTCCTTCAAACTATGTCAGGAAATAGAGAACTACCTCAGTATATGATTAGGGGATCTGTTCTGTTCCATAATTTGGAGGAATCAGTAGCCCTACATTTTGCCTACAATAGATGATCCACATATGGGCACCAATATTTTGTCATGACCAAAGATAATTATAAGTGGACAGAGTTATGGTTGGTAGGTTGGAGGTTAATAATATCTCCAAACTGTGCCACTAAGCAGCCTATTTATATTGTGATGATCTGCTTCTCTCCATAGTTTGAAGGAATTATCCGGTTTGCCAACAAAATCCTTACCCTCTTATGTGATAACGTTTTTAAGTCTGACTGTTCTTGATTAAAGAACCAAAAATTTGTCAGTGAATTGGAGACTGTCACTCTATCAGATAATGCCACAGAACAGTTCATCATTAGAGGTGCTGTTTTATGGCACACTTTGTAGGAAATGGTAGACTCCAATTTGTTACAAAATCACAGGGCCCATACCTGCCTCACACTGGTAATTTACGGTCATTTTTTATTCAAACACCCTAGTTGTCTAATAACATACTTGTCTAATAACATATTACAACTCGACCTTTTTTATAGAAAGTACAAAATATGGAAAATATTTATTGGTAATACTTAGCCATTCATTATTAATGCAAAATGAGATAAACATATCATGAATTGTCACAACATGGACAGGCTTTGCTAGACACACACACATGTATTGCTTGCCTATGTCCATGTTAAAATACTGTACGGTACTTTCAGAACTTAATTCTGATTTAGTGGTGTAGATACAGTACTTAGATAATATCTATTTCAGAGAGACGAATAATTTTATAGTAATTTATTGTGTAGAAGGGTAGGTTACAATAGGTTCTTACATATGGGGGAAGAATTACTAGATAGTAAGATAATATTCTGAATTGAAGATATGCAGTGTACCATAAGTTATGACGGATTATCATATGGTATAAAGTACTTTAAACCTTAATTTGCGGGTGTAGTAAAATTTCGACACTAGCAACAAGTCTGGAACACCGCAGGTGTAACTTTCATTCGATAGCAGTTTTTAAATTTACACAGTCCCCAACAAGCTAGTTTCTGACTGGCAACATTGTCGTTGGCATCCAGGGACTTGCCACAGCCATCTCCAGTCAGTTTTACTCGAACAGTGAGAGTAGGACATATTTTCATCCCTCCTCTTTTCCTGCAATTACTATATATGTACGTAAAAACGATAGTGACATTATGTTTCTTATTATTGTGTTGAAAAATGTGATTCTGACAGGTTTTATAACTAAATTTGAGTGTGAAATCTTACTTAGATACAGTATATAAATATAGTGTAAAAGTGAATTTTGAGTTGATGTCATTGTGAGGTGGCTACCCATCCTACAGATGGTGCTTTAGTGTTGACAATTACATCAGGACAGCTAAAGGTTTGTACTTCAATATCTTGTATAATTTATTTATGTAGCGTGTGTGGTTTACAAGCTATTAGCAGCTATTAGCACGGACGATAAGGTCCGCAGCTTAATGGTTAAAGAGAGTGAAATTATAACTATTATTTTATCACTCTTGTAACCAAGTTCAGTGTTGTGATATCCTTATTCATGTACAGTCTCGACCTGGAGTAACTATCCACCCACTCCCAGCCAACCGGCACCATCGCTACCGTGGATACGAGGGTGAAGCAGGGCAAGACTCGTCAACCCAAGTCTAATCAATTACTTGAGCAAATGAGAAGGTGAAGGGAAGACAGTGTTTTGCTGATTCAACTCAGGTTGATGAGTCTTGCCCTGCATCATCTCTCGTATCCATGGTTGCGATGATGCCACATGTCTGGGTTGGCTGGGAGTCATTATTGCACATAAACCAAGTAGAGAATGGTAGCACTCTCCTTATGACTCGACTCATATTTAATTGAATTTTATAATAAGTTATATTGGCACTTAATTTCATACAATTGACTTACAACTGACAAACATACATATGTACAAAGCTTCACAGATGTAATAAATTTTTTTATTTAGTTTTCAACCTGGTGCAAAGTTTTTTTGATCTGCTGCAGCATAGATCTGTGCTGAGAAACGGCCAACTCTTCTTATTTATGAGAATAAATATTGTAAATTACTGTTCACTGTATTTTTCCTCCTCAGTTACCGATAGTACGGTATTGTATATAGGATGATGCAAACACAAACACTTCAATAATTAATTTACTTTAAAGCTTGACCATTCAGTTGTAGAGGTAGAAGAGTTGAAGGCAATGGTTTCCTTAATAAACACAACATCTAATGCATCTCATTCTTGCTATCACTATGGACTGTTAGCTGAAGTTGATGATGAATGACCACAGCTGGTATCGTAAATGCCAATCAGGACTGATCAAAGCTTGTCACTAATCAAGGTTTAGTTCTGATGTGTACCATCGAATCAAGTGAAAAAATAAAAATATCAACTGTGGAACTTATCATCAGCTACTGAAGAACAAGTTTAGCCTTAATAAAAATTGGGACTTCCATCCATTATGATAACACCTCACTTCAAAATGGGACAGGCCACGGCAAAAGCCACAAAGAGTGAGATTATTTTACTACAGGCCTACAAGGCTACTCCACTGCAGAAGGGATTAATCTGTTTCTACCCCTGGAAGACTTGAGTGGTGGGACCAATAAACCTGTATCCTGAAAGGGTTTGTGTAGTAGGGTAATATGTTGTCCTGTGGAAGGGGATATTGCGGATTTTTTTTTTTTTCCTTTATGTTCTGACACTTGACACAGAAATCATAAAAACCAGTTACTGAGGCCTGGGCAATCACCAGCGCACACAAACACAGTCACAACTTCCAAACTTACGCTCACCCACAGAAATAAGGATGCAACGGTAAATCCCGAATATATTGGCCATCATGGTATCATTGATGTGGTCAGAAATTTGGAGGTTGCGAAGTCCTTCAAACATTGTCAAAAAAACACTGCCATTATTAACCCTTAATTCGCGAGTGTAGTAAAGTTTGACAGGACAGTTTTTAAATTTGTACGGTCCCTATCAAGCTAGTTTTGGGGTGGCAGCCAAGATGGCTGCCACAGCCATCTCAGCCACCACCAGTCAGTCTTGGTTGAACTGTGAGAGTAGGACATATTTTCATCACTCCTCTTTTCCTGTAATTACCATATATGTATGTAAAAACGACAGTGACATTAAATTCATATTGTTGTGTTGAAAAATGTGATTCTGACATGTTTTATAATGAAATTAGAATGTGAAAACTTACTTAGATATGTAAATAGAGTGTAAAAGTTAATTTTGAGTTGATGTCAATGTGAGGTGGCTACTCATCCTACAGATGTCATTTTTGTCTTCACAATTACATCAGGAGACAGCTAAAGGTTTGTACTTCAATATCCTGTATCATTTATTTATGTAGCGTGAGTGGTTTACAAGCTATTAGCCGTCAAATGTGTTGTTTACATAGTGACTGCGAGTGAGGGTGAGAGGCCAGGCCGAGGGAGCTGCTGCGATAGATAATGCCCGCGGCTAGGTGGTTAAAGAAACTTGTTTTGTGGCATAGTCAGTAAGAATTGGAAGCCTCCAAGTCTCATACATGATCATAGGCTCCTTAATTTACAGTACATTTTTAATTTACTAATGATTCTGCCACTATTAACATGATACTTAATAAAAGATAAAATTTAAGTGTAACTTGCTCTTCAAGTATGCATTCCTTCAACGTCATTTTTTAAGTGCTTACTATCCTTCCCTCCAGCCTCCTTCTCCATGATGAGTTGTTGCACTATCATTAAGGTATATTTTCCAGTCAATCACACAACACTAATTCTTTCACCATTACTCATACCTGACCTAATCCATCCCCTACACAGTTGTTCACCAGAAACCAGCCACTTGTACCACAGCCTTCAGGTAGCATTTGGAGAATACCGAGGGCATGCAGGTAGGTGGAATAATGCCCAGTCACCAGGATATACAACTGTTCATCCTGCAACACTGTAACCAAGAATATAGTGAAAGGTTATTAAATGTAAGAAGGGGTTCTAAGACATAAGAAATGGTTCCCATATAAAAATGAGAGATTAAACGACACAATGATCAGAAAAATTTACAACTTTACGACAGATTCTAACATCATGTCTGCTGCCACCACTCATCCTCTCTCTCTCCCTCCAGAGTCTGCAGTAAGTCAGAGGAAGTCGGAGAGAATGGTGGAAGATCCTCAGGCTCGATGGAGGAGGAGGGGGTTGGGGAAGACTGTAGTGGAGTCTGTGGGAGGGAAAAAGTAATAATAGGACATTGTTGGAATACAGTCAACAAAATTATCTTGCTCTTTTGAGTTGCAAGGAGATTGATTAAAGTTATGACACATAAATCTGGAAACTAGAACCCCTATCCTTAAACTCGTAAATGAAAGACAGGCCAAAACTGTCTTTCATTTGTAAAAGATGCAAGTTACTGAATATTATTAGCACTTAATTTGAAGAATGGAAATCTGATCCTGAAATAATTCATTATGCAATCAAAACACATTGATAAAAATACATCAACTGTATTGTATTGAGGCATTAATGTCTGATAACAAGCTCTCAGTTTGTTGACTACAGGAGAGCATATCACGACTCACCCAGGCAATACTTGGTGGTGAGGGAGACTGAATGCCAGCAGTGACCTCTTGCTCCTCCTTTACAGAGTTCATAGAAGGTGTTCCTGGGAGTAGTCTGATGCCCACGTCCCCAGTCTCAACCTCTAGCGATGCCTGTCTTGCACATGGCACTACCACCACATAAATCAGTAATTATAAAAGGGTCACTGGACGGTAAATAAGAGGCATTATAGAGATAAATATAAAAATGGGAATCATATCTAGGCAAATTGTATATGAACAGACTCATGGAATTACTTGAACTTCAGTCCTATTTAAGCCCTCTGCAAGTCGAGTAAAGCTAAAATGTTGGAGTTGTAAAAATATATCTTAGGGGTGTTCTTTGCCTTACATCATACTTATTGGCAATTTTTTCAAAAGTTCTTAAAATAAATTATGTACAGCTGATCTATCTATCTATCCATCTATCTATAGCTCTGACGCCTCGTTCCCGACTCCCCCCAAGGGCGTGGCCACGGTAGAAGTGTCTCCAGTTTTCCCTATTCCAACACTCCCTCCTTACTTGGTCAAGCCCTACTCTGCCCCTCACGTTTCTCTCCCTTACATTCTCTTCCACTCTTTTCTGCCATCTAACCAGAGGTCTGCCTCTTACACCAGGTGCCACAACTTCACTTCCATACACCTTCTTTACAAACTTCTCACCTTGCATTCTCTCCACACGTCCAAACCACCTCAATGTATTACGTTTCATCCTCTCAACCACCCCACACTCAATACCAATTGCCTTCTCACTCATACCACATCTCTCATCCCAATAGTAGGTCCACTTGCTCCTCTCAAGTAATATATTTCCACTGCACCTATTCTAGACTGGTGAGCCCTACTCCATGTACATATCTCTGATGCATATGTCAGTGTTCGCAGGATTATACTATTTCTTATTCCCCTTTTTACTTCCATACTCACACTTCTCCCCTTCATAATCCTCCCCAGTGATCTTATGACCTGTCTATCCCTCACTGCTCTCTCCGTAATTTCTCCTTCCATATTTCCATGTTTACACAGTATTGTTCCCAATTACTTAAACTCCTTCACTTCCTCAATCATCTCACCCCCTTGAGTTATCTCACATTAAGGCTGCGTTTACACCAAGCGAGTCGAGTCGAGTCATATGACCAGAGTCATTTTGAATCAGCGCCGTTCCCACTGACAGAGTCAAAAAATCAGAATCCAGCTCAACAGGGACTATGGACTAGGTAGGAGTAGTGTTATAACAGCCTTGGACCAGGATGGACACCACGTCACTAATGCAGGCAATACCATACCCCACTACAACGAGAAGGAATAAGAGAGATAAGAGAGGGGAAGAAAGAGAGGAAGAAGGAATAAGAGAGGAAAAAAAAAAAGTAAATAATATAGAAGGAGGAATAAGAGAAAAAAGATAATATGTATGTATGAAGGAAAAAAGAAAGCAAGGATAAAAAGAGATAAAGAGAAAGAGAGAAGATATAGAAGAAGGAATTAGAGAGGAAATAGTAGAACAAATAAAGAGAAGAAAGGAGAAAGCAAGAATAATGAGAGGAAGAGAAAGAGGGGAAATAAGAGAAGACAGATAAAAGGAGAGGAAAGATAAAGAGAGGCATAAGAAAGAAGGCAGAATAAAGAGAGGAGAGAGGAAAATAAAGAAGGAAGAAAGAGCATGTTGATAAAAGGTGTGTAAAGGAAGGGTTTGATAAAAGGTTAATATAGGAGAACATAAACCATATCATTATGTCATACACACACACAAACTTATCAGGACCTCAGTAATCATTGTGTTCACCTCTCAGCGGAGTCGCCGTGACTGATGAAAAATGGGACCGCCCGAGTCACTGATTTTAAATCGTCTTGACTCGCCTTGACTCGGCATGACTCGACTCGCTTGGTGTAAACTCTCCCATTTGAAATAATGTGGCGATTCAAGAAGAGTCATGAATCATCTTGACTCGCCTTGACTTGACTCGACTCGCTTGGTGTAAACGCAGCCTTAGTCCTAGTTGGTACTCCCACTCTGTCCGTGAGGCAAAGTCAATCACTTCAGTTTCTGCCCTTTCAAATACCATCACGTACTTTTACCAACATTCACCTTCAGTTTCCTTCGTTTACACACGGACTGAAACTCATCTACCACCTTCTATAACTCCCTTCCACTCTCAACCATCAACAGTGTCATCCGCAAATATGCTTGCCACCAAGGACCAATTTACTCCCATTCAATGTTAGCTGTGCCCCAAGACCATCCAACCATATATATATATACTGTACTGAACAGCCATGGTGACAGGACACACCCATGTCTCAGCCCTACTCTAATATTAAAATTCTCACTTAGATCACCCTCTACTTGCACACATGCTTTTGCCTCTGCATAAAAGGCCTAAATGCCTGTAAATCCTCAACACTCTGTCATAGTTCTCGAATCAACCTTATCGTATGCCTTCTCCAAGTCCATGAAGGCAGCATACAACTTCCTACCCTTCCTAATATATTTCTCCACTGTTGATTTTAATGCAAGTACCTCATCCACATATCCTCTACCCTTTCTGAACCCTCCCTGCTCCTCACTAACTTTATTCCCTGTTACTTCAATCAGTCTTTTAGTAAGAACTTTCCCATACACCTTCCCCGGTACACAAAGCCGATATATTATTAAAATCGAAACCTGAGCAATTCCCACCAGACATTAACCCAAAGGCACTTACTTTTATGCTTGAGGTGTCTACTGAGGGTGCCATGCTCCTTAAACCCTCGATTGCAGTATGGGCAGGAAAAGGGAGTCTCCCCGGTGTGGATCCTAATGTGGCGGATTAATGAGGCCTTGGAAGTGAAGCTCTTATGACACTCTATGCAGCTGAAGGCAGAGCTGTCAGTGTGAGTCCGCTCATGAACATTCCTTGCACTCTGAAAATTACATGATGATGATGGTGGTTATTATAGCAATAGGTCAAGTAGTTGTATGACTCTGGATTTCATTAAGTCAACTTATCTACAGGTCCTAGAATCATGAAAATTGGCACAATGATAGCCACGTGGTTTATAGAGTGATTGCTTATGCACATTTCCCCCATACAATATATCCACAGAGTTGATTCCTCATGTCTAATAATTACATAACAATGCCTAATAATAATAAACACATCTGCACATAATTATGCTGATCTCCTCACCTTGGTCTTGTACACCCTGCCACAGTGCCTACAGGGTATGGAGCGTGTGTGTGTGTGGACAGGGAGGTGAGCACGGGCATGGGATAGTAGCTTGAAGGTTTTATGGCACATGCGGCACTCAAACTGGCGCAGGGATGAGTGGGAGGCAAGGTGACGGAAGAGTGCCGACCTACAGGAGAAGGTCTTACCACACTCACCACACTCTTCACCAAGCTGCTCTGTACATCATTATAACACAGTCAGTCAATCAGTAATAATATTCTGGTGCCAGATACTGCACAAAAGCCATATTAACAATCTTCTTTATACTTAACATTTAGTACTTTCTACCCAAACAATCAATGCCTTTCTACTATTATTTTCTTTCCAATCAACCAAGGAGTGTCTACAGTATCTACTAACCAAGATGGATCTTCATGTGTAAGGTGAGAGTGGAGCGTCGGGCGTAGGACTGGCAGCAGAGTGGACAGGTAAAGGACTTTCTCAATATATCTGGGAGAAGTTGGTGTTGTGGTGGCTTGATGTCCTCCTCTGAGTTCATATCTAGCCATGGGTGTTTGAAAGAAAGATACTATATTTGAGTTTGCTTCTTATTTAGCCGATGAGAAATGACCATACTCATAATATTTCAGTAAAAACGTCTAGAAATGTAACCTCATCTTACCTGGAGGCTCCATTATGTCATCTGGGTCCTCCTCCTCTCTAACAGGTGGACTGGGTGGGGCCGGGGGCATCTCTAGTTTGCAGGGCACCAGCTGGCCAGGGGAAGAGGAAGAAGAGGAGCAAGGAGATGGGTGGGGAGGCTCCATCTTCACAAAATGACTCACTGTAGAGAAATATATGTCTTCAATCAGTTAACTGCTAATGTCTTACCCACCTCCTAGGAGCCCACCCACAAGGTAAGATCATAGAAGAAGGAGTGTCTAAGTTAGTTTATCCTTACACACCAATTATATCCTCTCAATTATATTTATACCTGTTCTTCTATACAGTATAGTGTAGTGTGCCACTTACAATATTTAACATTGCATTGTTTGTCAAACACCTTTAATGAATGCTCAAACTCTGACTCCCTGACCCACCTTTGAGTCCAGCTTTGCTCTCCTCAGCGGACCAGTCTCTTGTGGTTGTATCATCAGTGTGGGGGGCCAGCAGCTCCTGTTTTAGTTTCAGTTGTAGGGCTGGCTTGTGTTGCAACTCTTGTTTCAGTTTCAAGGGCTTGTGTTGCATCTCCTGCTTTAGTTTCAGATGTAGGGCTGGCTTGTTTTGCAGTTCCTGTTTCAGTTTCAGATGTAATGCCAGTTTGTGTTCACTCAGGGCTGGCTGTGTAGTAACAAGGATTGATTGAATGTCTGTCTCATTGACTGAATAACTAACTGGTTGATTAGAAGAAAATATTAATGGTATATCAACAAATATAGAACACCACAACATCAGCAGTTAAAAAAAAAGTAAGCTGACAACTGCAGGTTCACCTTTCTCTCTGTAGGTATATGTGAGTTTAGAGGTAAGTCGGTGCCATAACGTGGTATTTCAGCGTCTGTCTTGTACATACACAGTCCTCTGGCTCTCTGGTGGCGGGCAAGTGAACCAGACTCTCGGAAGCAGCGGCCACAGTCTGGACACGCAAATGGTCTCTCTCCTTCAGGAAGTGGGTTAAAATGATGTTAACTTGCATTGTATATTTCTTTAATAAGCAAACATACATCACTTCACTTATTTCATTTCTTAAAATTATTTTTAGTCAATTAATCATAAACAGACAAATACCACCAAATTTTTATACATCATTATCATTACTATACAGATAAGTATATACAGTATCATACTGTAATACAAAGAAGTCCATTTTATTACAGACATGACCAAAAAACAATTAACAAGTGTGCACTTAGTACCACTGACCTGTATGTCTGCGTTGGTGCCTCTTTAGGGATCCTTTGGTTTTGAAGGCGTGGGGACATCCTTCATAGAGACAGGGGAAGGGCCGGCCGGTGCTGTGTACAGTTGCTTCGTGGGCTTGCAGAATCTTACTCTACAGTGATAACAACACAAATGAATACTGTACTTTATTTACAGTAATTTACCAGAATACACTGGATTATCCCTCCCTGGTGTTGAAGGCAGGTTGGGAGGGTGGAGGTATATTCAGTATGTATATCGATAGAGCATTTGTGCTGAAGAGGTTTTGTCTGTGAATGAGTGAAGAATATGCATAAACTTCCATGAGATCTCATGACCAGGATATCTTAACGGTCTACTATATGGAACTCACCGTCTTGAACATTTGTCCACACACTTGACAAGCCAACTTGTCCCATATCTTGTCTGCTGCTGCTTGAGTGTTTTGTGGTTCTGGCTTGGTCTCCATCACTAGGATGTGCTTGACTGGGGCATGAGGGTTTACAGGACTCTCACGCTTGATGTGCGCATCTTGTTGGGGAAGTACTTTCTCTTCCTCCTCCTCCTGTGGGGTGCTGCTCTCCATGTGCTACAAGGAAAGACAGAAAGAAAGAACAATCTCACCTCCATCTCTAGTTATTACCATGGTGCCATCATTTTTATTTTTTTAATAATAAAAATGACCTACAGTAAACAATGAACCCTCCTCACCTGCAGCTTGAAGTGATTGAGTACAGAAGCTTGGCGTGAGAATGTCAACCCACACAGCCGACACTTCCACCGCCTCTCCCCTCCGGTTTCCACCTCTGAAGCTGGTACTACTTCCTTTACATCAGTGTCTCCATCTGGATCCTCATCAAGCCCCTCCTGTCAAAATATTTAAACATTATACCAGTGCTTAGATGTATAATTATTATTACTACTCTTTTACACTTTTTGTCCCTTCTTCAGTAATAAAGAACTGTAGCTGTTGTGCTGACAATAATATTTTCTTTCCAATAACAAAATCAAACCCACCTCATCAATTATGCCGACCAAATCCTTGGCATTCTTGATATCCACATCTTCTCCTTTCATTCTCTTTTGCTTCTTTGTAAACCTGAAAACACAGGGGACTAACAGCAACCCTTAGAAAGTTTATATTTTCTAATGATAAGACAAAATACCTGATATTGGTTCAATGACATCATGCAAGTTATAAGTAAGCCACAATTAATCAGTTAATGGAAATAGTATTCAACTACTGGTATCAGTATTTTTTTCTCTCCATACAATGTGCTAAAAGAAAAGCATATCCTGTATATGCACCTGTAATTTTCCATTCAGAATAGCTCCACATGCTAACCTGGGTAGGAGGAGGTCAGTGATGGCAGCAGAGGGGCAAAGGTGAAGGACACAATGTTCAGTCAACATCATGTGACTGACGTATCGCTCAATGTCCGAAGTCTTGGCACCACACAGTCCACACACAAACCAGTCTGATGTATACTCCCCAACACCAATACCTGCACAAGAGGGTAAACTAATTAGCCACCTTCACTTTCACTCAGGGTTGATGTGTTGTCATATGAACAAAAGATACTGACCTACAATAAACATAAGTATTATATGGTAACTGTGTAACATACAGTACAGTAGTAGCTTATGACACCATTCTGCATTGATTCTAATAACTGAACATTTATTTAACCAAGATATCATATACAGTATCAACATTTATGAAATCTGACCTGAACTGATGAAATTAATAATGATAAGGTATTGCCAGACTTACATGTAACAGTTTCCTTGAGGTCGTGTTGATGGGATAAAGTTGACTGGCCATGTTCACCCATTGTAGTACTCTGGAGGGAGAAAAAAATCTGGTTATCATTGGCAGAGTGGGATCACATAAAGAACTGACAACAAGAAACACAAGTAAATACAGTAGACCCTCGATATACAATGAATAAATATGTTTATCTCCTACTTCGTTTTACACTCACTACCTCATAGAAGATCACTAAATGTTTTCTCAGGCTTCTGTTATTGGTATTCATTACCATACAACCCAAGTGATTAACTGAGCCTGTGTTTAAAGGACTGTGCTAAATTGATTCATCATATATCAAAGGAATACTAACAAGTAACACATCTGTTCGTTGAGTGTTACAACATGGATGACATGAGCATTATAAGTGATTATAGTGTTTAATTATATTGAGGAAGGCCCTGCGGAGCACCATCTACAATATCTTCCAAACAAGTAATTTAGTAATGCCATGTTTTCTATTTAAACCCTCCACACCCATATCTTTCTTCAGGAGAGCTGTTGATGCACTTATTCTTTTGGACATGGTAATATAAATATAACTAAAGATACAGATGTGTTAAGTTACGTTAGACCTAAAGAAAGGTGCACAGTGGAATTTATATTAGTTTTACAATTAAAGCTGGCAGTGTCTCGTTTTCAGAAGCATCAGGAATATTTCGTAAGCTTACATAATTTATAAAAAGCACTAAAAATGTGACAAAACCTACGATATTACCTTGAAAATGTTCCCTTCCTTTAAATGCGGAATGTACTTAAGTGTAAGTGTGAATACATGTTGAGCACCATAATATTCCAAGAGTACTTCACCTTCAGTCACATATTTTACAATTAATTATACACGAAATAAAATACAATGTTATTACAGGGGTTACATATAATGATTTACTTGTTATTTACTTACCTATTTACGTGATAATAGTGTGAGGAGGAAGGGCAGGAAGGAGCGACAGGTAATTTCTCACAGCGACAAAGGCGACCAAAACAATGACAGCGTTCCAATATTGTCCTCTGGCTAGAGTACGAACAGAATAATATAAGTAAAAGCTATATAAAAACACATATTTAAATACATTGTAATAATTATATTAATATGTAATATACTTTTTTCTACATACTGGCTTATTGATTGAAAATATGAGGAGATAGTGTTTTTTATTAGGGTTTGCTTTACTGTATAAAAAACAAGAAAAACATTGGTGCTTTCCAATATTATGCCCTATCATCAGATTACAGTGCACATTCCCAACAATTTTAAATAAAACCTCAAAAGCCACACTCCTAAAACTAGAAAAATATTTAAACATTAAGAGAGTAAAATCATTCCAGGAGAAATGACCGTATGGAAGAGAAAATCAATTACGTTTTATTTTCTGAAGACGTTGGTAATGGCGGGTGAGTTAAAGTCGCCAGCTGAGAGGATAGTCAGTCGATCGAGCCTCTTGGTGTGAATGTTGTGGCGCAGATTTGGGTGATATTGATACGGCGAGTGTGCAGCAGGAGTGGTGTTGGGTCACCACGGCGTCCACCTAGACACACTGGCCTCCTGGCAGGACCCCCAGTACGGTGGAGTGTCCCCGCCGCCACGCAAGAAACGCAAGCAAGAGGACACCACCGCCAGTACCACCACCACCACCAGTTCTACTACTCCTCAGCAACAATCTCTCTCCTCCACAGCACCAGCACCCACCACCAGCACCATGCAGCAACAGCAACACCATCAACAGCACCAACATTCACACCACCAGCAGCAACAGCAGCAGCAACAACAACAAGCCAATGGGGCGAGTTCAGAGGTGGTGCAGCAGAATGGACAGAGCGATGGTGGATGTGAGACTGAGAATGGAGTGGTGGAGGAGGTTGGTGGTGGTGGTGGACCTGAGCTGAGTGTGGTTCAGCAGGAGATGGTTAGACTCATTGGTCAACATCTGGTTCAGCTAGGTCTCAAGTGAGTTACTTCCCTTACCTAGTGGGTGATTTTTTTTTATGTAACTTGTTTTCATTTGCATAATCATTTGCTGACTGCAGTGTTTTCTTTCTCTTTTCTTCATATAATTTTACTGTTTAAATCATTTCAGGCTTGTAGAGTGTAATTTGCTGAACAGAAGTGGGAAATACTTTAATTAAAGGTTTGGACATCCTTTCAGACCCCCGAGCCAGTCCCTTTCCTAAATTTTTATCTTCAACTGTCTCTCATTTCCTTCATATTTGTTGACCCTCCTCTTTTGATATAAGGTCTTTCTGACCCAGCACAGGTTTTTGTCTTTTCCTTTTTAATAAATAATTTTAACTTAGGATGTCTTTGTTATGTTTTTCCTCTTAGAAAATGTAACGGTACCATATAATAACCATACCGGTACATAGTTTGTCTGCCAGACAAAGGAGCTTGTCTTTAGTATAGGACTTGAGTCACTTAAGTTTACTTTTATAACAATCGGTTTTCTCAATGAGGCTTTCTTCTGAAAACACTGTATTTATGTTAACATTCAACTCTCATAGCATATACATATTGACTATGGATATGTGACCTACTCACCTGGATGTTACATTTCATATTGTGATAGGTCATAAATGGTATTTGACAAAGAGAATGTTAACCATTTTCTTCTCAGCCACAATTTGATAAAGAATACTGCACTATACAGTATATAGCATCACTATATACTCTTCAGTTTCGATAGTTTTAAGAAAAGTTGCATAAAATACCTATTATTGAAGGTATTTCTGTATTACTTGATACTTGGGACAATACAATTGAGTGTCAGTCAAAGTAGACAGTACTGTAAGTATATTCATAGGATGTTTTAATGTGCAAAGATGAAGGCATTACTTAAAGAGTCTTTTGGGTTCCTACTCCATCATTTTCAGATCATATATTACAGTAACAGCAATGTGTTCCCTTCCTCAGGAAAAGTGCGGACCTGCTGATGTCAGAGTCAGGATGCCGCCTGGACCACCCAGCTGCGGCCAGGTTCCGCCACTGTGTCATGGGGGGAGAGTGGGCCAAGGCTGAGTCGGCTCTCAGTGAACTCCGCACTCTGCTTGATGACCCCAATAGTCTAAAGGTACACTTACTTGCATGTTGAGATTTTTATAATGTCACACCCAAACTACATCTCTTAAGTAACTCCTTTCACCACACCTACTGAATAATCCCCTGATGTGCCCTATTTTGTACTACTTATATAGTTACTCCTCTTAGTTTGTCATTTATCTTCAGAAGGTGCAGTATTTATGAGCCATTATTGTATCAACTGGAGGCTACCTTTTGTATACATGTATATTTCCATATACACAGGAGATGAGGTTCCTGCTGCTAGAACAGAAATACTTGGAGCTGCTTGAGAGTGGTCAGGCCATGGAGGCTCTCACTTGTCTCCGCTCCCAACTCACACCCCTCCAACACAACATGGAACGGGTTCACCAGCTCTCCAGGTGAGTGACAACACTATACCCATCTTGTGTTTACCTTTGTCCAGCATTCCTTAAGGGGAGAATATCTTGGTAAATTGGAGGACTACTAATTCCTCCCTTAACAGTGCCAGAAAACAGACAACCTTAATGTGCTAGTGGCCACTGACTCCTCCAGACAATGACAGGAAAGAAGTATCCTTGGATTTAGGGGGCCTGTTTTGTGGCAAAGTTAAGCGGAATAAGAAGCCCGTCGATTTTTCGTCAAGAGAATATCCCCTTAAATCTATTGTATTCTCCCTTCTCCTGTTCTCCGTATTTTCTCATCCACTCTCATTCATTCTTACCTTTATCCTTATTGTTTCTCTATATCCTCTTTGCTATTCTTGCTCTGAGTTGGGAGTAAGCCTCATGAAATCAGTTTGTCATTATTTTCATCTTACTCTCCTATTTTCTTGATAGATCCTTCCCTCTCTTGCTCCTTCTTATGTTCCTCTTTGTCGTTATTTCTGTAATTTTTTTACCTTCCCTCTGACTTCCATTTTTTTTCACTCCTTATCTTTCTTTCATCTTATATCTCTTTCTTTTTCTATTACTGCATCCTCCTATCTTACAACCACATCCTTCTCTAGTCCTTCCTTCTGTCCAGTCTTCCCTCTTTTACTGTCCCTCCTTTCCTTCTTTTTCCTTTGTACCTGCCATCCCTCCTCTGAACCAGTCATCATCACAACCTACCTAGCCCTTGCATTTAACCTCAACCTTCCTTCTTGCTACGCCATCCACTTCACTGAGTCAGGCTGCTATATTACTTTATTTCTTTTCACTCACTCAGTCACTCCATGCTTAACCAATGACCCATCTTTCATAAACCACAACAGTCTGGATCATTTTTATTTTGTGTATGTGTGGCCAGTGACATATCCTACCAATATACAAGTGTAGTCTTATAATAAACTGTCATCCCCTTCCTCTCAGTGGCTGTCATTTATTCTCACACAACTCTACTTCTGACTTATTTGACATTTTCCGTTTGTTTTATTCCTTACAGTATTTGCATATATTTCTCATTTAGATTCTGATGACCTACAAATAATGTTCACCACATAACACTTGCCCAGCTCTTTCCTCTTTCTTAGTTTATCTTATCCATTCATGCCTTTTATTAGAACTACATGCTAGTCTCTAAACATGTCTTTCTCCTCCTCATCTGGCCTCACCTCTCAGAATGCGTTTGGTCGTGATGGTGTCCCTCCCTCCTGTTGTCCTCCAGTACTCTGCTTCCGTGTTGACACCCTTTCTAGGTAAACTCTCTCCTCTCTGTCTCTCTTTCTCTCTCTTTTATCTAGTTTTAACACTTTTAATTAAAGGCGTATTACACTTTTGGTACTTTGGAGTGTCTTGATTTCTCCAAAGTATTCCAGGAAACAGGACCAGGTTATCAGAAATAATGGTGGCCTGTTCCTTGGAATAGTTTGGAAGAATCAGTTGCTCCAGATTTACCAACATGTACTACCCCTTTAATCTATTCCAAGGGAGGTTGACCGATCCCATCCTCCTACACATTCTTCCTGGTGTCTAAATATTTTGACATTTTTCAATTAGTTTGTAACTTAATCAATTGATTAATCTGTGGGCATGGAACAGGATGTAGCAGCCAAGCATAGGAACAAAGGAAATGAACTGCTTGAGAGGAGAGTGTTGCTTCTGCCAGTTATCCTCCTTTGGAATTTCAGAGAGACATACTACTGTATTAGACATCACATACTTTTTTTATACGCTGAGACACCTACAAGTTTCATTTAGTTAGTCCTGCTGTTTGTGTCATTACTTTTGTCCTCTTCTGTGTTGCAATTTTTAATCATCAGAGAGTAGTCACAGTTTGACTGAACATATTGACAGGAGTGTTCTCCAGGTTTATGCTTACCTTCAGTACCGGTACTTTCTGCAGAAATTTGTGTAGTTCTTACTGGGAGAATTTCTTATTGATGAATTGGTGGACTACTGATTCCTTTAAGTTATACCACAAGGCAGATCAGTTATCTGTGTCCAGACATGGTTTGGAGGAATTGGTAGCCTTCCCCTTCACCACAAGAAAGTACCCTCCAAAGGCTTTTGCATTTCCTCAGGCCTGTATCTATCACTCTAATCTTCAACTAACCCTCCTTTCCTTGTCTTCCATCAAAACATACCATCACTCCTCTCTGTCTCCCTCTCAAAAGCATATTACTATAGTTATTATGCTGATACATATATATATATATTTTTTTTTTTTTCAGTCAATAAATCAACCACATATCAGGTCAACAGTTTTTCATATTCATTACAAATGTGTGAAATATTATAGTGTCTTGAAAATTTCATGTTTTCTTTATGTTGCCGCTACATTCCAGTGATTAATCCTTTTGCTTATAATTTTGTGTTGCTTTTCTATTTGCAATAGGTTCCGTTGTTTTCCTCAAATTTTACTACAATCATTTTTTCTCAGCTGTTAATTTCACTACACTCACATACTTGTCATGGTTAATTTCACTGTCATCTTTATTGTGTTTTCCACCATTCATATTTCTCCTCACCTCATAAACAGTCTTCTCATTATTCCAATAAAATGTTTCTTATGCATTATATTCTACCATTATGTCATTCCCACTGTGTGCTGTTACTCCCATTATGTGAAACTGGAAATGTTGTTGTCTGTAATGTTGATTCATAAAATTCACACAAATGGCTCACTTTCTTTTGCTTGATGCGGGAGAGTTTATTGTGACCTTACATTTATAGGATATTGGATAATTGGAGGCCACAGATTCATCCAAACGGTGTCAAAACATAGGGGAACCTTAAACTGAGATATCACTGTATGCTTTATGACATAGATCCAAGAAATAAATGGCATCTTATTCTCAGACAGCGATTCTCCCTCACGTCACCAGTCAACTAATCAATACCTCCGCAGCTTGATGTTTATGTCGAACCCCGAGGAACTACGAAGTGCAGCCCGGTGGTCTGGCATGGGCAAGGAGTCGAGGAAGGAGCTCATGGATCGCCTCCAGCACTTTCTTCCTCCTTCCATTATGCTGCCTCCACACAGGTACGTATACGCCACACGGTATCTCACATGTTGTCACTGCCATTGTACTTTGGAACACTCTGCCATTATCTATCTTGCCCCTTTTCTGTCTCAAGTCATCATATTGACATTACCATTGTACTCAGAAACATTACCATCATCCATCTTTCCCCTATAGGTGCTTCCAACAACAACTCTGACAATTTCAGAATCGGTGCAGTTGTACGCAGTTACTAGGTACCAGGCGGAATTATACTTAGTCCATTAAGTGAAACCAACTTACTTAAAAAATTACAGATATATTTTCGGTATTTTTTTTCCACTTACCATTAAGGAAATAGAATTCGGCATATGTCGACAGACGCATTTTCAAATATGCGCGGCCCCTGACATACTTGATTAGGCGCACAACAGGGTGTGCGCTTAGGAGGGCCCCACGAGTCACACCAGCCTCCCCCAGTCAGTGTACCAATATCTATCAGCGTGTGAGGATGTATTTTCACCGCTCCACTTTTGCTCTAATTACCATATATGTATGTCAAAATAATAGTGACGTTGTATTTCAGATAGTTGTGTTGAAAAATGTCATTCTGACACTTTTTATGATGAAATCAGAGTGTGAACATGTACTTAGAATTGTCAGAAGAATATAAAAGTGTGCTTTGAGTTGTGGTCATTCTGAGCTGGCTACCCATCCTACAGATATCCATATAATCTTCACAAGTACATCGGGAGACAGCTAAAGACTTGTACTTCAATATCATGTATCATTTATTCATGTAGCTTAAGTGGTTTACACGCTATTACCCATCAAATGTGTTGTTTATGTTGACAGTACAGGGTTAAGTACAACAACGTTGGCAACAGCACAAGCAGCAGGACCAAAACTCTTACATGTGGAACTTCTTTACACATGTAAAGTTAGTTTTTCAGTGATGGAAATGTGGCCCAACTCTTCACACCTTTCATGTCTTGGGGCATTCTTGTGTTTTTTTCCATGAAGAAGACTTGCAATCGGCAACAACACACATAAAAACAGTCATATTTGCTGTGCCAACAGGGTCTGTTATTGTTTACAATCTGTGTAGGCGTGCCCTGGCAGGGACTCATGTTGGTCCGGGATGGGTGTCCATTGCATTATTTGAGTACAATTTTAATACAATAACCAGAACTTGTCATTTATTCTGCTTGGTTTCATTTTGCTATTGATTTATTTATAATTTTTTTCATATGTCTTATTTCAGTCAGTCCGTTTTATGTCAAGGCAAGTGGATATGTTTATTGTAGTGTTTTATCCCAACAAGAATTCTGTTATATTGTGTATATCAATGGTCAAAATAATATTTCCATATTGTGTGAACCTAAATACATATAAAATAGAGTACTGGACAGTAAGTGCTGGATGCTTGGTTGTTTATAATTAAATATAAGAATAATGTTAAATAGGCAACTTGTGCAGAACTACTTACTGACCCATGCCCACAAAAACGTTCTCATGTACGAGTTTGTACCAGAATGATTGAGTTGTTGGAAGCTCCTATTACTAATACTTATACCTCTCCAGATGTAATGTGTCTAGGTATCTCAGATAAAATTAGACATGATTTTAGACTTCACTTTTCTCATTATAAAAAAAAAAATTCTCTTCTTGAAAATAAGCCCCTACATTGTCTGATTATATGTATTATTATTCTGATTATAACGAAGGATTGCAACTTGTGCTGCAGACTGGAGACACTGATCCTTCAAGCAGTGGAGCAACAGAGGACTCAGTGCGCCTATCACAACACCTCCACTGACACTCAGGTAGGTATGACCAGTTCAGGTATTGCAGTCAGTATTTATCTAAATTACAAAATATCTTTCCAATTTTCTCAGGCAATATATTTTATCCAACCCAAATTACTCTCCTTCCCCTGCAGGTACTGGGGTCCAGCGGGTCTTTGCTGCTGGACCACTCATGCCCAAAACAGGCCTTCCCTGGGACTACAGTACAAGTGCTGTCGGACCATTGTGATGAGGTCTGGATCGCACGGTTCAGTCCCGACGGTGCCAAGCTGGCCACGGGGTCTAAGGACTCCACTGTCATCATCTGGGATGTTGACCCGGTCAGTTTCACCAAACATTGAAAGATGTCCAGGGAAAGACGAGGGCTGGAATATCTTATTGATGTGCACAGTTGCATCATTTTCTTTAACCAGAGCCATTGCATTGGTCATTGTGTTTGCCATAGTCACACACACCTGATTCATTATAATGTTATACTCTATTCCTAACTGAATATTCCAGTTTTCAGTGTCTGTGTCTATTAAAATTAAAATAGTATAGACCTAAGGAAATATTTTAGCAGGGAAAGAAAAAAATAGCACTCCATCATGCAGTCTTGACAATTTATTTTCCACATATCAGGAGACGTTAACAGTAACTCGGAGGTTCACCCTGGATGGACACTCATATGGTGTGGTCTATCTCGCCTGGAGCCCTGACAACTCCAAGCTCATCGTCTGTCTACAGGAGGAGGCAGCAGAACTGGTGGTGAGTGAGAACCAGCTTAGTTGTACAAAATTTAAGTTGTAATGTAATGTTATAAGGTTAAGGGGATAGTACATCGTTTGTAAATCTGGAGCAACTGATACGTCCAAACTATTCTAAGCAACAGGCCACCATTAATTTTGTTAATCTGGTCCTGTTTCCTGGCATGTTTTGGAGGAATCAAGGTGCTCCAATATACCAAAGTTATACAGTACTATCCCGTTAAGTGTGCCTGCTAACTTTGTAATCAAAGTTGCAATATAGAGTAAGGAGTTGGTGATTGACACATGTGATATTACAGGTTTGGGACACAGAGCGAGGAGAACAGATCTGTAAAGTGTCCAACTCACCAGATGATTCTCTCACATGTGCAGCCTGGCACAAGGTAAGTGTTTGGGACATCCTCTTCTCCATATCACATCATATAAATTTCCTGAAGTTCATAACTTTTTAAGCTGGATAGTAAAATTGATAATTATATAGAATCCATGCCAATTGTTTTGAAATGAATTTGTTTGTCCAAGTGTTTTGATAACATATCAAGTGCAGTGGTTGGTATGATTAACCCTTTAATTGCGTGCCTTCTATAAAGTCTTTCCGGTAGACTGACTTGCCTTCTAGAAAGCACAAATGCATTTCATAATTACCGCGCTTGTCTTTCGCACTAATACTTGCTTATGCCTTCAGCCTTCAGTTTACAGTTCATTCCTTTAGCTTACTAATTTTCACATGTTGTCATTTGGTCAGTAGGCATCTGTTAGTCATGTCGGACAGAACTAGTTCTTCAAACTCACCTAAATCCTCCACTTCTCGTGTGTTTGGAGGCCCTTCCAGGGTACTGAAATGTAAATATATACCACCCAGTGAGAATGATAGTGACACCAGTGATCTGGATGATCGAACTAAAAAAACCAGTGAAGTGCAAAATAATTATTACACCCTCCAAATATCCTGGACTGCTTTTTGGTGATGAGAGTGAAATTACTGATAAGGATGATATTGGTGAAATAGGAAAAGATCTACCTAGTGCTACCTAGTGTGTGTGTGGTGTCATGACACCACACACACATGGTCATCAGCAACTCCTACACCACTCCACATTGACTTACAGCAAAGGTTCAAATTATTCCTCTTATTTTTACACTGTTTGAAATAAGAGATGAAAATAGTTAGTTATTTTTTTACAATACACAATTATACAATGATTTCATCTTGCTTGTGAAGTGATGAAAGAGGCTGGCAGAGGTGGAGTATTAGTGGTGATGAGCACCGAAGCAAAAATTGGGGGACAATAGGGTGTCTTCAACTTATTACTATGGAAAGATGGGACACTTATGTGTCTGCTGATGCATTCGTGAGTAAGTAGAAAGGTTTAAGTTATTGTATACAGAATTTTATTGTCGTAGGTCATTCATAAATATTTAAAATATGCAAGGGGCTACTTATGACAAGGACTGCTGGAGCTAAAGGGTTAACTTTTAAAACGTGGGCATCACCGAGCATTGGCATCTCTGTATCCTGCACTCACGATCACTATGTAAACAACACATTTGACGGCTAATAGCTTGCAAACCACTCAAGCTACAAAAATAAATGATACAGGATATTGAAGTACAAATCTTTAGCTATCTCCTGATGTACTTGTGAAGACTAAATGGACATCTGTAGGACCGCAACTCAAAATTCACTTTTACATGATATTTATATATCTAAGTACGTTTTCACGCTCTGATTTCATTATAAAACGTATCAGAATCACATTTGTCAACACAACAATATGAAATATAATGTCTCTGTCATTTTTATGTACATACTGTATATGGTAATGACAGGAAAAACGGACTCTGGAAATACATCCTTCCACCTTCACTGTTAGTTTAATACTGGGTGGACTCGGGCTACTCCCTACAAACCCACAATCAGTGTTGCCAGCTGAGACAACCATGTTAGGGGTCGCGAAACTTAAAAAAACTGCATTTTCGAATTATTTCTTCACCTGCTTTGCCGAATTGTCTTGTCACCCACGTTTAAGGGGTTAAACAGATTAAATTCATTATTTTACATGTACTTCAAGTACCTTAACTCTGAATAAAAAATTACGTTAAATTACGTCATTGGTTACTGAGTTTACCAACAGATTGGCCAGCACTGTCCATGACACTTCTGACATTGCTCCTTCTCAGACTCCTCTCAATTATCACAGTGCTTAGGGATGTACCGATTTAACTTTGATTCTACAGCATGTTACTGTAACATACTACAATGCCTAATATCCCCCCCCCCCTTTTGGTTATTTTTACACAGGACTCTCGTAAGTTTGTGTGTGGTGGAATGCGGGGCCAATTCTACCAGTGCGACCTCGAGGGCCACATTCTGGACTCTTGGGAAGGTGTGCGAGTTCAGTGCCTGGCCATACAGAGCGATGGCCGCACTGTTCTCGCCTCAGACACACATCACCGTATCCGTGGATATCACTTCGAGGATGTACAGGACCATAACATGTGAGTGGAGATGGTATGGGTTTGTTTACTTATCTTCTCAAGGACAGATCAAGAGAAACTACTTGTTGAAAGTTCTTTACATGGATGCCTTTCTTATGGAACAGGTTGAAGGAGTCAGTAGCATGTAATCCACCTTTGACAAAATGGCATCCCTATTGAGATTAATAATATTTTGAATACCCCCCTAATCCAGCATTCAAGAGGACCACAGCATCATGTCGTTCACGCTGGATGCGACGGGCCATTATGCCCTGCTCAATGTGGCCAACCAAGGGGTACACTTGTGGGATCTCCGCACGCGCTCCCTCGTACGCAAGTTCCGTGGCCTCACTCAGGGACACTACGCCATCCACTCCTGCTTCGGTGGCCACAACCAGGACTTTGTTGCGTCGGGTAGTGAAGGTAGGACTGACCAAGAGATGTAAGTCTAGTTGAGAAATGTCATGGACAAGTCAGTGACACACATTATTTTTGATTAGTTAACACCATCTACAGTAGGCCCTTGATATAAGATGATTAAATTTAGCACTTTCCTTTTAACACAGGCTCAGCCGATTATTTAGTTTGTATGGTAATAAATATCATAAGCTTGGGAAAAATGAAATGGGTACAAGTAATACAAGGGGAATAACCCTTAGTGTACTGGGGAAGGTGTATGGGAAGGTTCTTACTGAGAGACTGATAGAAGTAACTGGGAATAAAGTCAGTGAGGAGCAGGGAGGGTTCAGAAAGGGTAGAGGATGTGTGGACCAGATCTTTGCAATAAAATCAACAGTGGAGAAATATATTGGGAAGGGTAGGGAGTTGTATGCTGCCTTCATGGACTTGGAGAAAGCATACTATAGGGTTGACAGGAGACCTATGACAGATGTATTAAAGATTTACGGCGTTGGTGGGTGCTTGCTGGAGGGGATTGAGGCTTTTTTTAGAGGCAAAAGCTTGTGTGAGGGTCAAGGGTGATTTGAGTGAGAACTTTGATATCAGTGTAGGATTGAGGCAGGGGTGTGTCATGTCACTATGGTTGTTCAATATCTTTATGGATGGTTGCATGAGAGAGATGAAGGCAAAGGTGGAGGGCCTGGGTGCGATACTGAGGTTGAATGGAGTAGATCGGTCCTTAGTTGCAAGCTTATTTGCGGATGACACTGTGTTGCTGGCCGCGAGTGAAAGGGAGTTACAGATGGTGGTGGATGACTTTCAGTCCGTGTGTAAGCGAAGAAAACTGAAGGTGAATGTTGGTAAGAGTAAGGTGATGGTATTTGAGAGGGTCAAAACAGAAGTAATTGACTTTGCTACACCCTATAGAGTGGCTGTACCAACTGGGACGGTGTGTCAGATAACTTTAGGGGGTGAGAGGATGGAGGAATTGAGGGAATTCAAGTATCTGGGAACAGTTTTGTGTAAACATGGAAGTATGGAAGGAGAAATCAGGGAGAGTGCAGTGAGGGGTAGACAGGTCATAGGATCACTGGAGAGGATTATGAAGGGTAGAAGTGTGAGTATGGAAGTGGAAAAGGGACTGAGAAATAGTATAATCCTGCCAACACTGACATATACATCAGAGACATGGACATGGAGTAGGGCTCATCAGTCTAGAATAGATGCTGTGGAAATGAGTTATCTGAGAGGCGCATGTGGACTTACCAAATGGGATGGAGAAAGTAATGAGAGTGTGTATGAGTGAGAAGGCAATTGGTATCGAGTGTGGAGTAATTGAGAGGGTGAAGCGTAATACATTGAGGTGGTTTGGACATGTGGAGAGAATGCAAGGTGTGGAGTTTGTAAAGAAGGTGTATGATAATGAAGTTGTGGGACCTGGTGTGAGAGGCAGACCCCGGTTAGATGGCAGAAGAGAGTGGAAGAGAATGTGAGAGAGAGGAGTGTGAGGGGGTTAGGGGGGATGGAGCAAGTGAGGAGGAAGTGCTGGAACAGGGAAAACTGGAGACTCTTCTGCCGTGGCCACCCCCTTGGTGAGAATTCCCGGAGGGGACGAGGCATCGGAGCTATAGATAGATAGATACAAGTAATTATTCATTGTATATCGGGGGTTTACTGTATGTATTCCTGTGATTAACTGGACCACCCAATCCCACAGACAACAAAGTGTACATCTGGCACCACAGACGAGAGCTACCGGTGGCCACTCTCTCAGGCCACACGGGTATTGTCAACTGTGTCACGTGGAACCCCCGACACCCCGCCATGGTGGCCTCTGTATCAGATGACGCCACAGTGCGCATCTGGGGTCCGGCAGCACAGTACCGGGGTAGTGCAGGACGCAGTGGGGCCAGCACGTCCACCACATCAGGCAGCACCACCGCTAATGGTATGTGCTGTTTGCTTATCAGTTGTTGGTGTTGTTATTATTGCCTTCGTCACAGTTGGAGATTCTTTCTGATCCTTGGGGTTGAAGGAGTCATTATTTTGGGTAAATAGGAAGACTAATAATTACTCCAGATTTGTCAGGAAAGAGATTCTTTGTAGCAATGCTGTTAGTGGAGTGTATAGACTTCCATTCAACCACAGTAAAATAGATAATCTGCTTTTGGCAATATTGATTTTGTCCTTCAGCATAATAATTTATCTTGTTAATGTTTCCCTGGCTAGTACTGGATAATTATTTTAACATGCAAATTGAGTAGTTAATGGGTATTACAGCCCTCAAATATCTTTAAGGTTAGGGTAATGAGTGAAGAGACTACATAGACAGATATAGAAATGGACTTGGAAAAAGAAAATTATGCCGTACAGGTAAGAAGCAGAGATGGATAGGTTAGGGAAGGAATGAATGAATGAATGCTCAATGTCACCACTTTGGGGATGCTTCTCTATCTAGTAATATGGCCGAGTCCTCCATTTTGTCTTTTCCTCCCTGATTAACTTTTTGCATTTGAGGGTTATCACGATTTCTGTGCACTGCATTTAGAGGTTAAGGGTTGTGAATCTAGATCATCAGATGAATGAACTGGCTTTCTCCATGATAGTGGATAAATAAATGAGGTAGGTATGTTGTCAGCCCAGAAAAGTACAATCAATCTATACTGTATTAACAGTAAGCAGCTGGATAATACGTAAAATAATTATTTAAGATATCCATTGTTTGATGTACAGTTACAGGATCAAATTTACTGTGTATGTGTAGTGCGCTAATGTTAGATATTTTTTGCAGGTGTAGAAAGCAGCCGGTGAGCCTGAGCAAGGGGTTGTCTGTGTGGGGGCAGCACACTCCTTTCATGTACACACTAACTTTGTACACACACACCCAGCTGCTGTTGGGAAGGTGGTGACATAACTACACTCAATGTGTGTGTTCCCCTCCCTTCACTCCCCCCTGCAGCAGTTTGACATTGTTGGTGACATCGTGGCAGGTGTTGACACATAGTCTTGTACCCCCTCAGGGAGGGAGACTGAGAGTGCAGCCTCCCACGTCTTTCTCAGCAATGGAGCCGCTGTCTAGTGACCCGTCGTCATCATCATCCTCGTCGCTCACCACCAGGGGGCTGCCTCGTCGCTCACCACGCACCACTGGGTGTTCAAAGGTGCCTGGGTGTTTAGCCCTTTGAGTGCCAGTGGCAGTTTTGGGATTGTACTGTATTCCGAATAACTGCAGATGATTTTATTATGCCAGAGTACAACTACAGACACCAAGGGCTATGAACTATTTCTATTTTATAGCAGTCTTGTCTTATAACTTACACCTTGTTAAACTTCAGGCAGTTTTATTCAAATGAGGATATATCTACTGACACTCAAAGGGTTTTATATCAGCTGGCTTCACCAATCCTAAGCCATGTATTGGTGAGTAAGCTAGATAGGACAGTACCAGTCTGCAGTCATCGTCCACCAAGCTGCACCTCATCGGAAGTCACTTTGACCGGACACTGACAAGCCCCCTTGCATGCTACTATTCTCCTCTAATGCCAGTTGGCTGGTTGTAGGCTGCCATCAGGACTGTAGTTTGCCCATCTTGCCAGACAGGCTCATTTGCCCGGTGCAAGTGTAGTCTGTCTTTGAACAACATCCCGGCCTGTGGACGCATCTCTTCTCGTCAGACATCGCTGTTCTCGCCTCGTCTGATACCACTAATCTCGTCAAATACAACTAATCTCGTCTGACGTCTGTGGATGTTGGCCCTGACCCCACAGTGCAAAATATAAAAATTATTGCCTCTGTGCCGTGTGATGCCCAAGTTTAGTTTGTTTAAGTTTTGCGTGTGCATGAGTGACGAAGAACCGATGTGAACCCAGAGCAAAATTACCCCAAGTGGACGTCGTGCTAGCAACTGGAGTGTAAGACAGCCAGTGGAGACCATTCTCATGGAACTGAATTTTCCCCCTGTGTGAGTTACTCCTCCTGGCTATACCCTAACCTACTTATTCTTGCATTTTTGGCAAGGGGAGGGCAAGGAAGCAAGCACTGTACACTCAGTCACAGATGATATCCAACTGCTTAATTAATGAAGTAACATTGTGACAGCAGGTACAAAAGCATTCAGCAAAAGCTCAGAGTCTTGGCTCACCCTGCCTGGACAACACCAGCCATATTATTCATGTTAAGGAAATGCATTTTTTGGCTGACTCATGATTGAGGGTATGATGAGATACATTTCTTGCTTCATGGTTTCTTCCCCCCATCTCCTTCCCTCTGCCAGGGGAATGTGTGAACTAATCTTACTACACCCTCCCACCTTCCCTCACTTTCTCCTGTGTGACCCAACCCTTTAGTACTCCTGTCTTCCACAGTTTGGGCAATCAAACAGGAAAGTAAAAATGATTATATTTATCATTTGTGAACCAGTGAGAAGATGAAGAAAATAGTCACTCCACTAAATGATTTATGGTGAGACCCAAAAAAGCCTTTAGTGTCTCTCTTTCCTGCATGTGCGATTGGAGTTTCTTCCTATGAATACGAATCACAGTTTTCCTTACTCTGGACCACCTGCTGTCTCCACCATGGTGTGTGATTCCCTTTCCACAACACTTGTGTGTGTGTTTGTGAGTTGGTATTTGGATCATTTCCCTTCCTTGTTATTCCTGTAAACTCATCACTCCCCACTTTCCTCTTCCACATGTCTACTACATATCTCATCCAACACTGTGTCACCCTGACAGTTCCATAATCTGGTCAGCCACAATCCATCACACTTTCTGCTGTGCCATTGTCATTTTAATCATCACCATCATTATTATCATCATCAACATGAGTGCCACCAAATTGTCCCCTACCATCACCACTACTACCATGTTCTCACCAAGTCACTGTACCAGCCAACAACACTGTAAATACTTACACTATAGCAGTCTACAGCACCTTTCTCTCTCATGGGGTCTTAGACACGTTCGTCCAATCTTGTAAAATAGGAAAAAGGAAATGTTGATATTATAGTTATGAAGCCAACCAACTAAGTTATTGTAACCATGTTTTACTTCAGCACTTGTCTACAGGAGTTCCTACACCCCATGTGTGATTTTCTTTGTCAATATGGCCATATGCTCTTGGAGTCATGAGATGAATGAATGAATGTTGTTTACTATTTCAGTAGAACACCCTGAGGTATGGATCCAAAATAGTTACATTTAAAGACAGTAGAGCCTAGCAATAGAGAATAGCCTTGGTGCAGTAGAAATGAGTTACTGGAGAGGAACATATTTATAGGCTAATGAAGTGGGATGATGTAAGCCATGAGATGTATAGTATGGTTGTGAAAGATGAATACAAGGAAAGAGGAAAGACTACCAAATGTGCAGGTTAGAAAGGGTGTATGAGAATTAGATTGAGGGGTCTGGTATGAAAAGTAAAAATCCGATTGGAGGCAACAAAGAATGGAAGAGGAATGTTAGAAAATTTTAACAGAAAACTGAAAGACTCTGTAAGTTTTCAATCATCCCCTTGGAAATAAGTTCAGACTGGAAAGAAAGTGGTAGAGCTATGGGCTGTATGCAAGAACATTTGTGGTGTTGATGTTGGTGTGGTGCCGGTACAATTACTTTTTTGTTTATCTATGGAGCCATCATACTGGTACCACGCCATCGTCAATACCCTGACGTGTTCTTGCGTTCCACCCTATATTTTAGCTGGGTAAACAGATTAACACACATTCATTAATAAAAAATATAGCAGTACTGTACTGTACTAAAATTAATGTCATATCTTGAGTATAGGAACTCCTTGAGGCCATTCTGCTAACACTGAGATTATAAGTTGAGTTAGTAGGATAATTATTAGTGAAGCTTCTTGTATCAAAATGTTGCCAAGGCAAACAATTAGTTAAATTTTGTTAATATTTTAATCATTTGAAACACTAATGGAATAAGGGCGAGACTAAACTCCTTTTTTTTTTTTTTTTTTTTTTTTTTTTTTTTTTTTTTTTTTTTAACCTGGCCAAAATGTACAAGTTCCCTCATTTAATTTCATGACTTGTCCATTTTCCTGTACCATCATAGTACCAATGCCCTACATGGCCTGGTACTTATTATGCATTATTATACTGTATAATAAATTGCTCTCCATGGTTTCCGGATTCCTCCTTAAGTATGCAGCGAAACTGATCTCCCATTGGTATACCATTGGGGGTGTCTGTTTTCTGGCATAGTTGGGAGGAATCAGTAGCCTTCCAATTTGCCAACAAGACACCTTCCATATAAAGATGGCTGAGTGGATGTACACTTTTTCAACTGGCCATAGAAATAGTAACATGAATTTCTAGACCTTCACTGATTCTCTTTTCTTTCACATATTCTATCTCTTCTCCAGAATAAACTACAGTATTTTTTTAGGTGTTGCATTGGAATATATATTACTCCTGTACAAGATGAGGTGAAAAAAGTAAGGATATGGTTATACAAACTTTTAGCTGTATATAAATTTCTCTGAATTGCAGTTATTATTCTTAAGTTTGTGTTATATTTTGCTGTTTGTTTACTTTGTTCATGTTCAACTTCTCTGTTTTGGAAGTTAATATTTTGTTGTGCTATGGTTCAAGGGTTCAACTGATTTGCTACTTTTCTTATTCCTTCACATCACATCACTACTACTACTACTACTACTCTCCTCTATATACTGTATTGGCTTCCTTCTACTTGACACGATGGATGAAGATTTGGAGACCCCGCTCGAGGAAAAGCAAGCCATTCCGTTAGTTTCCATTTCCTTCTAACCCCCTCCCCCCCCCCCCCCCGTAAGGATCCTTTTGGAGCAATTGTACAGTTGCGGACATGCAAAACAGACATGCTTACAGCAGGCCCCTTATTGAGCATATAGAGTAGGATAGGCCACTACACATGTTGTCTCATCCTACCATAATTTGTTTCATGTGTCTGTAACTGTATATCACTGTTCAGCAGTTGTTACTTGAGGTCAAACTGGCAGGTTGCAATATCTTGATGTATATGCAAATTACTGTTAAGTTATGGTACCTTATGCATATGTAATTGTGCATGGTTAAGTTTTAGTTCAGGGTCCATGGACATTTTTAGTTACAGGCCATAATATATGATGAGAGTAATGTACTGGGCAGTGACACAAACCAGTTCAGTATATTGACTGTGTATTGAACCACAACCCTCAACCCTGTCATTCGTGTATTGTGGGCCAAGCGTTGTGGAGTTGAGTTGAAATATCCATAGTTAAGGTACCCTAAGGAAAATGTTTGGTAAGAGTATTGATGTTATTAATGTAAGTCAGCATTGCCAGATTAATAATTTGTGAAAAAGGTTGATAAAAAAAAGATCACTTCTTGAATTGGTAGGCTTAGTAAGCATGTGACGAGATGAAATGATGGCTACAAATTCCTCCAAACTGTGCACAAATACAACAAGACCAGCTCACTCACTTTGAGTAACTCGTTTCGTGGCACAGTTTGTAAGAATCTTTTTTTTCTCAGTTTTGCAGGATCTCCGCTGATCCTGCAAGACTGAATGCTCCATATGAGGTTGTCTTTAACCTTTAGCTGTCTTTTGGGTTATTTGGTTTTCTTTCCGTAGGCTTCCTATTGTGTTCATCATTTTCCTCCTCCCTTTGTAGTTTATGTACATTACTTTTACCGGTTTTGTTCTGTGTTTCCAGCCTAGTGAGAGCCCAGGCCCATTTAGGCTGTAGTCAAATTGTTCTTTCTCTACCCTTGTATGGCCTGAGGGAAATATTTGGTGATGTAACTAAGAAGACATTATAATACTTTGGCCCATAAACAATAAATACACATATAAGTACCAGATGATGGGAATGAACGGTAATAATGGCTCCATAGATAGACCATGGAGCCATTATATCGGTGATCATTGTCATTAGTGTATGTTTGTTGTTGTATTATGGCCTTCAGATATGTACATAGATGTTCATATGATGTAATAGAAGGGATCCATTGCATTGATATATTTTACAATAGGTAATTTTATGAACCATTAATCCATCTGATAAAGCTCTAAGGGATAATATACATATATATATATATTTTTTTTTAGTTGAATATATGACGTCTACAAACACTGAGTCAGTGTCACATTACAGTGCTTAATCAGTACAATCATACCTCTATTAATACAGCAGTTTGCTTTCACAACCTGACTGCATAGAGAAATATCACGTTTTGGGGACTTGAAAACCCATTCTTTTTTGCTCCTCAACCCGAAGTCCACCGTTTTGTTTTTATACAAAAATTTCTGGTACTCCCAAAATTTTTCACTTGTATTTCCCTTGTCCCAGGACACACACCCCAGCATGGAAGACAATATTTGAAAAACAAGTATATAGTTAGCTTTATGATCAAAAGTGTGTGTCGGTTTGTTTATTGTACGGTGATGATGCCAAATCTATTCAATTTTGACATTTTTTTTCTTTTTAGAATGGTTATTAAAGTTTAATGAAACAGTAAAATTTATGCTAAGTTTTATTTATGAATGCATATTAAAATTCAAGCGATACTGTAATCTAGAACCGCTGTTACAGTGCTGGTACTTTTTAATTATCCTCAAAACCTGGGAATTGATCTTTAATGCTGTCCAAATCTTCACTCCTAGATTCTGTATATAACATTTCATCTTTAGTCCCATCCAGAGGTGTGCTGATACAGTACCACATTTCTTATTAGTCCACAGACCTATACTTTTTTTCAATATAGGAAAGCATGAGTACCTAGGAATCAAGTGATAATTAAACAATGAAAATAATCAAAGGGGAGTATGGAAGCAAAGAAAGAACATTTTTGTTACAGCCTACTGGGCACGGGCCCTCATGAAGCTGGAAGTAGAATTTTGACATTGTAATAGAAAGAAAAAAGGTACAGCAAGTATAAAGGAAAACGATAGAAAGGGTGGAATTTTGAAAAGCCAGAGAGTTCTGACTTGGGACTGAAGAGGTATCATTGTTCTTTTAATAACTCGTACATCTCTGCAGGCAATATCACCTTCCCTGTGGACATAGATGTATAGAGAAGAAATGATAAAGGAGCTGATATGTAACATGTAAGAATATTATACACTGTATGTATTTTTGTCCACATAAATTTTTCAATAAATAGACTCAACCATTGTCCTCAGTGGCAGTAACAAACCCATTACACTTATAAATATAATACCATAATAATTTTGTTCTAGAGTCATGTGGAGGAATCCTATTGGACTATGTTGATGTTGGAGGCTTTGGTCATGTGTCTACAGTCTAACATTCTATGACTGCCTTTGCTATATATTACTGAGATTTGTTCTGTTGTTCTTCCAATGTGACTTAGGGGTGTAGTCAAGAAGAATCGTCCAGCTGCCCAATGATCAGAGCAGCCTTCAGGGGTGAATGATTAGCTAAAGTTTGTTTGATGATATGTTTTCTTTTAACATTGGTGTCCTTTATGTGTTATTTATTTTCCTCGTCCATTGTCAGTTCATGCATGCAAACTAAATTGTCTCTTCTGTTTACAAGTTTCCAGCCCAATAGGCTGAAGTCAAATTGCTCTTTCCTTCCATAATTATCACACACAAGAATCTCACACCATGTTATTATTCTTTTACTGTATTTATATTTATCTTGCAGCTTCAGCCCTTAGTTTATCTTTGTAGGATTGATTTGTGCTGCCAAATCCCCTCCCCAATGAGGGGACACCTGGTAAATTAGAGGCTATAGATTCCTCCAAACTGTTCCAATGAGCAGACTTTTTCATTGTCATTTGATTTATGGCTACACTTTGAAGGAATCAATAGCCTATAGTTTTGTAACATCTTGCCCTTTTCTTAATCCCACTCAACTATGGCACCTCATTTTCTTTGTTCACCTTATTTTAGTCCCCAAGCTGACATACGTGCCAAGCCAGACCCAGTACAGTAACCAGGCAACGAAGTGAAATTACAGTATAGGTGATTGATTATCTTTTCACACCCACAGGTCAGTCAGGTCTGGAAACTGTAATTTTAATTTTTATATACAGTATTTTGTGTTATCTGTATAGATGATCCCAATGGTATGTGTACATAATGCATTCCTCCCTTGTATTCCAGGCACCTGTCAAGGAAATTTTATGGCCTGATGATGACAATGACTGGTACAAAGTGTTTCATAGACACTACTGTAGTGTCCTGCAGTGAATTGTAATGGACCTGTACAGTCATCAAGGTCATGCATATGACTTTTCTTTGCTTTACATGGCTCATTGCACTGAAAATTGTCATCACCAGGTACATAAATCTTCTTGCACAGGACTCTGAGAGTGTGTGTAGGAGGTTCAACTGATTTCTATGTGCAATTTTAACCTCTCCTGGGTTCACAGAGGGCAGGTTTGGAAATTACGAGCTGTACATTACTAAGTCCCAATGCAGATGTGTTTTTGTTTACTTAAAGAGATTACTTTTCTATGGATATTTTTCAATTTTTTTTACTGTTGCTGTCATTTACATGTTGCAAAATCCTTGCTTAATTAAGAGGGTAAGTTGTTGTTGTTGTTAGCAAAATAAAGGCTAGAATCCTCCAAACTTTGCCAAGAAACAGACTATCTCAGTAAATGTTGCCTCCTTTGTGACATAGTTTGGAGGAATTAGTAGCTGCCATCCATCAGCAAATTACCCATTAGAAGGATTGTTATGTTCTAAAGAGCTACTTCTACAGTCTTGGATGGAAGTTCAGTTCTCCCACAGTTCATAGCTGTAGACTGTACTGTACATTTAATGGAAAAACAAATGTTGATGTAATGTAAACATCTGTATATGACTGTAATAGTGCACATCATTTGTTTACAATTTTAAACAATCTGTAAAGTTATCATTTGCATAACAACAGAAGGAAAAACAAAGCACTCTTCCTAGACTGTATATGTTGCAGTTGTTGTACAATCGCTACAAAAGTATTGGTGCACATTTTACTATAAATATAATGACACAATGAACACAACATCTGAAAACTTCCCTGCTATAATAGATGTGTACTCATTCCTACAATCACTGTACACAGATATTTGTTGTACTTTTCGTTCAGTCATCACTTGTGTTACGTTTTTTTATTTATATATTTTTCGTTTTACTTTTGAATTTAGCTATTTTTGATGTACCACTTATAGAGCTTTAGGTTTAAATGTACAGTTGTCACAAGGAGTTGTACACCCTTTGTGCTGCCATATTTAATAATGTGTCCATATTGCACTATGGTGGAAATTTTATGCATGCTTGACGATAGGCTCTGTGAATATCATCCATCCATTTCCCTTTTTCCAGGCCAACCAAGGAAATCAAAAGGGAAGAGCAATGGATTGAAAAGAATATGTCCAGAGAAATGGGTCACATGTTCATATCCCTTTCAAGTCCACATCGACATTTCATTTACCCATAGTGAAGGTCAATTTGAACATGCAGACTTTGTAAATTTTGTCCATTTGTTTATTTATGTTGTGCACACATTCTTTTCACATCATCCATTCCATGCTTTCTTTCTTAAAACATTACCTACCATATCATTATATACCCTTGTTCATTATATTCTCACACTCACCTTTTAAAAAGTTCTATTACTGTGATGCTGCTACATTTTAACACAACACAACACAAGGGGTGTAGGAACTCCCAAGCCAATTGTACCATACTGTAGTTATATTTTGTACTCTTTCCTGCCCTTCCTTGACTCTTTCTCTCTCACGAACTGACAGTAACCTAATATTAATATAGGATCAACATATGAAGTCATACACAAGTTAACTCTGATTTGTTGAAGTTTGCTGCCTTGGAATTAGGAGCTGCACATGAGCCAGACTGATATAAAATAATATTGATTGTGGATATTTACTGTCAGGCATAGACAAACTGACAATTCAATTCCATTCTACCTACCCAACTTAGATCTTTGAGAGTTTGTAAATTGAGTTAATGAGTAAATTGAGACCCTGAGTAATTGGAGACATAGTGTAAATTAAAACACTTTGATTAATTAACTTCCCCGTTTCCAGCCATATGAGGGGCCGGCCCCAGTAGGCTGCAGCCAAGATGTTCTTTCCTCTCGTCAAATCTTTCTCCCTTCCATCCTTCCTGTCACTTAACACATCCCAGATAAACAAACTGTAAGGGGGCTAAGATGCTGTCAGGAAAATGAAAGAGGCCACTAATTCCTCCAAAGTAAGCCAATCAACAGATTGCTGAGAAGTCATTACATATAGACCTTGTATTTTTTGACAATTAGGAGGAATGAGCAGCCTCCATTACTAAGTGCAATGGGAGCATCAGATGCAGTAAGGTTATGAAACTGTCTCTGCCACTACATAACACCATGAACTACGTGCTTTGTTTTTATTTTTACGGGGAGAATCTCTTGTTAGTATTTTTATTGGGAGGCTACTTAACTCCAAACCATTTCAGGAAACAAACTGTCTCTGTTACGAACGGGGGGGATCTGTTCATGACATAGTTTGTAGGAATCGGTAGCCTTCCAGTTTACTGCCAAGAGAGTACAATATCTCCTTCATAATGACCTACAGTTCAGACTTTGTATGGAATTAAAAATTGTAAATGAGAAAAACTGTAGTGGCTGGTGGTATTCTTTCTTTAAATGTGGTTTAATTCCATGTGACCCTTGCTGCCAGACACAATAATGTTACTACCGTACACCCTTGATAAAATTACCACAGATAAATACTTGTCTCCACCACTTCATTGTACACTCAGTATCTCATTGAAGACCACAAAATATTCTCCCAAGTGATCTACAGGGTCTGTGTTAAATAACAAATGTTAAATAAATATGTTACCATGATAACGAGAGCCTACTGTATTGTCATGTCTTGGTTACTGGTGTAATTTGTTTACAACAGATTAAACCAATACGTGATGGCTGGGATCCACATTAGCTGTACTGTCAAGATATACCAAGTGAAGGATTGTGTGTATCCATAATTAAGAGCACTGCAGCTCCAATATTGTCTTCATACAATTAGAGGTGTTGTTATTAGCATGAGTTGCATTTTAGTTATTTTTATTTTGCTTGAAAGTTTAAGTTGGATTCTGATTTGACCAGGAAGAAATTTCAAACGGCTCTGGTTCCCCAGCGTGCTAGCACAAGACTCTGGAAGCTTTTTAGATGATATTTGCCTTATATATAGTTAATAATAATGTGTATGGTTTTTTATATATGAAGTGTAATGTTAGGAGCGTAAGTAAATCATACGAGTGTGTGTCTTGAAGATAAAAAAAAAATAACAAGGTACAGTACTTTTTCTCACACCATTGTAATAGTAGGTTAGTTTTGTATGAAAATAAAAGTTATGCTACTTTCCTCACTCTGTTAATGCTTCTACTTCTCATTAAGTGGAAAGTGTAACCTGGTATAATCAATGAAACCCTTTGCAGTCACTTTCATGGTACAGTACCTCATATTATTTTTGCAATCACTTCAACTGTATAAAGATGCCTATACTTTCCAGGGAAAACTGTGTGATTTTCAACACACATTATCCAACATTCAAACACAAATATAAAGCACTGCGGATGAGGAATATTCTGAAGCTTTGTGATAAAGTTTGGTAATTGAATAAAAGAATTTGTTATTAATTTATTGCAAAGAAAACATTATGGTAACACAACAGCAAAGATCGTATGACACCAGAGAGAGACCGTGAGAGAGAGAGTGTGTGTGTGTATGTGTAGTAAACTGAAGGAATGAAAGTTTATATAGCTCTTAAACAGGTGTACGGTCCTAGAAGGGATGCATGACGTTTCAACTTGACTTGGACCCTCCTCAGGTAATGTAATAGGGGGACAGTTAAAGTGCTGCAAATAACTCACTTGGGATTGAAGGAGTGTCAATACCCTCTTGCCTAGAAACAACAATTAATGACTTAAGTTCTGATCACAAAACAAACTCTCGTCGGAGGGAATCATTACCGACATATGAAGGTTATAAACAATTAATTCATAACAGAATATGCCTTACAGCATATGCTTGGACTAACAATAGATGATTTTAGTTGTGGCTGGAAAAAGATGTATTGTTCAGAAGTTTCAGAGAAACTCATTGGTAAACTGGAGGGACACAGATTTCTCCAAACTATGCTAGGAAACAAATGACCTCAATTTTACAAATAGGAAACCTGTTTCAAGGCACAGTTTGAAGGAATTTGGTGTTCTAATTTTGCCAGCACTGTATTTCACCCTTAAAGTATAACCTATATCCCTGCAGGCATGATTTCAAAGGAACTTTACACCCTGGTTGTCCCCAAAGTCCATGAGCTCAGCCTTCCCTGCCACCTCTAGAGCCCTGAGAGCCTTGATCAAGATGTCACCGTCAAGACCGTGGAACTCTGTTGGAGATACACACACATTAGTTCACCATGTACAGGACAGTATACCAGATGTGCTAAAAGATCCATGGTTAAGTAGCTGGAACTTTAGCAAACCTAATCTATTAATCCAAAAAGGCCAATTCTCCTCTATCAAGGAACACAATAACAGTGCCATTACAGCCTACTTACACAATAATTAGCTGTGTGATTTCTGGTCAGTACCTTAATTAATGGTATTGGGCATAACTTGGTGTAACCTATTATCACTCACCTTGGCCAGCAGTCTCATCACCCTGGTTGATTTCAAAAAGTGTACAGACAGTGTTCATTCGACTGGTGTCTTGAGCCCACTGGTAGATCTGCTGACCCCACTCCCTTACACTCCTCCAGAATATGTAACCTCTGTAAGAAATACCACAAACAGTTATCAAGGTACATGTACGGGCCACCACAGGTATCTGATGGGGTTATGTTCCTCAAAAACCTCCTGTAAAGTAATTATCTTGTCTTGTATACCGAAGATGACATAACATTGCCATGCCTAATACGTGTACTGTACTTTATTGTACAAGGCTGATGAAAAACTGAAAATTTGCCATTTCTCACCTTCTTTTGGTCTTATCTGTCCATTCCAGGTTCCCCCTCTTGGCCAGCTCATCCAACACCACCCGGATCCCATCTGCAGGCAGTGCTCGACTGATGGAGTCATTTCTGGTGAATGATAATAACCGTCTGTAGCAAGTGACACCGGTAAACCCATGGGCATCTCAACACTGAAAGCCCCACAACACTTATCACTCTCACCACCTGTAGTAAACACTGAGGTATGTACAATTATCCTGTGTAACAATGCAAACACAGGCTAACTGAGGGTCAACAATAAGCAGATGGTAAAGTCTATTTGTAAGACTCCCAAGGTAATTAAGTCCAATGTAGAAAATATATATACATCCCAATCCAGGCTACAGAGAAACCTCAGAAAAGGATGAAAATTAATAGTGATACAATACCCATTCCTTATTCCACAACGACCCTTATAATTATCAACTTTAGTTAACATACCATACTCTGTCACCACATAGCTACTGACATACGGTACCTGAACACAACCATACTAGTTGCACCCGTCACATCAATCTGACCGACGTTATTCTTGCGTGCCCATCCCAGCACCAGGGAGCACCACGCGTCCAGCTGTGTCTTTCGTACGTCTGCATTTGGTTGAAGTCTGTAGGTTGTATGATGCCATTACATGTTGCTTTTGGGTAAATTGGTAGGCTACCGATTCCTCCAAACTATGCCATGGAACAGATCCCTAATTAAAATAACATTAAGGTCGTCGGTTTCCTGGCATAGTTTGGAGGAATCACAGACCTCCCAATTCACCAACAAAAGAATCTCCCGTTAAGTGTGCATAAAGTAAGACCAGGGTGATAATTAACAACTCGATTGCCAGCGCCCGAGTATTAATTAATATTCCACTCCAACACAAAGGTTTTAGTTCCTGGCAATTAACCCAGGTCCTGATTAGGTTAGGTTAGGCCAGGTCAGGTCAGGTCAGGTTAGGAAAATTGAAAAGAATATAAATAAATATCCTGATTAGGTTAGGTTAGGGCAGGTCAGGTATAGAAAATGAAGAGAATATCAAGATATATTTTCATACATTTTTTTTTTTTTTTTGTAATTATCTATTCTATTTCCGTTTACTATTACAATGTTTTTACCCTCTTTACCCACTAATTTATACCATTCTAAGACACTTTTCTTCTATGGTATTTTCTTCGGAAATGCCCTATTAATGCCTATCAAATGGGGCATTTTGAACAGCAGCAGTCTACCGGGACCTAACCTGGGCAAACTACCTGGAGCTAACCGTGGTAAATTACCAGGACCTGACTGGGGCAAAATACTGGGACCTAGCCGGATCTGGCAACGTTGCTACAAAACGGCAATAGTCTAGATAAATACCATTTTTTTTATTTGCGTGTGGCCCTAATCTAGTGAGCAGTCCTGTCCTCAATAATTACCAAGACCACTAATGCCTTGTATAGTCTGCAAAAATATTAATTGGAACCACCATTACATTGAAATTAACTAAAATTATCCATAGGGAAGTTCCAATACTTTTTTTGCTGACTGTACACCACATTATTAAACCCTAATATATAATAAACACCTACGAGCCGTCATGCCCCTTCCACAATAAATAAATAATAAATAAACACACACACACACACGAACACATCATTTCTACATAATTATAGATTCAGGGTTGCCATAATAATCATATCAACATTATTTTGGGCTAATATTGTGATTATCTGTGCCGGCGAACTACTGGTTAGGTTAGGATGGGTTAGGTAGGGTTCAGTTACCTTTATCAATACAGTACTCAGTGGAATATCTTGTGGAAATGTATTCTTTATTAGATATTTTAATTTTAAAATATTACTTATTCTGTAGCGGAGGGACCAATTCAGGTTGGGCGGATAGTGTTACCAGATCTCCTAGGCAGTTGTGTACATTACGCCTGACCCACCCAATAGGGATACTTTTAGCTCCTATCCACAGGATCTATTTTATTTTTAAGGGTCCCGAAGGACACTAGGTTAGGTCCTGAAGGTAGCCACAGTCTAGGTAAGGTCCGGTTATTTCATCTAGTGATCAAAGAATTTATTTTCCCAATTTAAAATGATTGAATTTCCCGCTCAACTTGGCTACTTATTGAACATTATACATACGATATCCCAAGTGTGGACAAAATGGTATTTATTGAAAGAATTGCCATTTTGTAGCAGTGTTGCCAGATCTGGCTAGGCCCCGGTCATTTCCTGTACTTTACCACAGATATTTCCCGGTAGTTTGCCCAGGTTAGGTCCAGGTAGTTTGCCCAGGTTAGGTCCCAGTAGTCTGCTGTGGTCTAGGTTAAGTTAGGTAAGGTCAGGCTAATTTCAAAATGCCCTATCTTGGAAATGGGCCATTTGCGGAGAAAATGCCATAGAAGAAAATAGTCTTAGAATGGTCTAAATAAGTGGGTAATGAAGGTAGAAAAACCGTACGCAATAATGGTAATTCTTTCAATATTTACCTATTTACCTTATTTTGTGTGATAGTTGCCATAATAATATTTTAACAAAAATAACACACATACACGACCACAACATTTCTACATAATTATAGATTCAGGATTGCCATAATAATCATATCAACATTATTATTTTGTGTGATAGCTGCCATAATGACATCAACATTATTTTATGTGTACTAACGTGAAAAATGGTGGGAAACTATACTGCCATGGCCACTCAAACTCTGTCATCTTTATTGTTGTTATTGTTGGTGTAATGTCAGTGTTGCCAGGTCTGTTTGAGGAAATTTTCTTAACGTCACCTTTAGAATTTCCCCTTTTTGCTTCAACTTCAACATTAGAATTTCCCTATTTGCCTCAACTTCAACATTAGAATATCCCTATTTACCTCAATTTCAACATCAGAATTTCTCTTTTTACCTCAACTTCAATATCAGAGTTTCCCATTTTACCTCAACTTCAATTTTTCTGCACCTGGTAACACTGGTGTAATATGAATAGATAAGAATTATTAACTCCGGGTTGCATAACAGTGATTAACAAACTATTATTATATTTGTTATTTGTATTGTCTGTGCACGATAAAGGATCACTATTATAAACATTTGCCAATAATAAGTATAATTAACTCAAATTCCCCATAAAAATATCATTGCAATTTATTTCATCACTAATCTCAATCATTATTATGCTCCATTCAGCAATATTCAGAGAAAGTCACCATTTAAGTAATATTTTATTTTTTAATATTCATGTGTTTAATTAATGAGAGATGTAATATAGTAAAAAGACTGATACGTATATATTGTTCTGTGAAAAATTTATCTTCTCGTCTTGATCAAGTTCAATTTGTTTGAAATCTGTCTATGGCTTTGGCTTCATTTCTTCCTTTGAATTTATAAGTACTGTAAATAGTATATGTATTGCGTGTTTTATGATTTAAAGTTGCTTATATTAGAATTATCAATGCATTTGAAATTAACCTAATCACGAATATAACCCAAAACTAGGGAAAATATAGGACATAATTTGAAGGTTGATGAGAGGCTCGGGACGCAGCCTGTATAGTAAACATTGGAAAGTAAACATCGATGAAGGCAAAATTTGAGGAGTTTGGATTTTATACAGTGTTTTATTTAGTGCAAGCCTGCAACACATTACTACAAGATGCAAGTTGAACCAGATGGTATGTAATCTCAGTGCTGGAGAATTAAAAGTGAAGGAAATCTTAATAAATAACTAACCTATACTATTATAACAAACTTAACTTAGAACTCTCTTTGTGAGTCTTTCGTTTTTGCCACACAATTTTAGAGGAAAGGAAGTTATTTCTGTTGTGACTTTGTGACGTAGTATAATGCAACCATACAGCCAATTATAACGCCTGTAAAACGAATTATGACCTTCTATAATTAATTTGGTAAAGGTACAGAAGTGGACCTTACTGTATAATAGATATTTTACTGTCATTACCCACTATTTCGGACCATTCTAAGACACTTTTCTTCTATGGTTTTTCTTCCTCAAATGCCCCGTTTCCAAGATGCGGCATTTTGAAATTAGCCTGACCTTACCTGACCTGACCTAACCTAACCTAGACCGCATCAGACTACCGGGACCTAACCTGGGCAAACTACCGGGAAATAATCGTGATAAAGTATAATAAATGACAGGGGTAAAATACTAGGACCCAGCCGGATCTGGCAACACTGCTGAATTCAGGTCCACTTCTGTACTAATACCATTAATTTTAACACAACCCTAGAATTTCCGACTTTGAGAAGGTAACTTTAAGAAATGTTAACCCAAGGTATTATGTGAATGTAACTGTAATTGTTATTCTCATAATTTTGCAGATGAAACTACAGAAGTGTTAAGCGAAAACAAGAATGAAGGGAATGGTGACACAGGTGAGATTGTAGGTAAAATATATAGTATACAGGACACATGCACTCACACACAATAATAGTACTAAAATAATTGGTATTGATTTAAGATATTGCTGCTCTGTAGTACAGTTTTCCTATCATCATTACCTACTGTTTTGGACGATTCTAAGACACTTTTCAAATGCCTTGTTTCTGAGGTACCCCACCCACGGGAGAGCCTGGAAATTCGGGATTTTGTGTGGGAAAAAACAACAATTTTGCCAAATAATTTTACCCTAACTTTAAATATGATGTATATAATTCATGAAAAAGTATCTGAATATAGCATGCAAGTAGAAAACTCAGTTTTCATGTTCATAGATTTTGTCTGATTGAAATATAGTACTGTATAGGCAGACTAATCTCTTTTTAATACATGTATATATTAGTAGAGTAGTAGTGCCTTTCAGACAATAGAGAGGGAAAACATAATATTTTCTTTCTAAAAAAATATATAGTTACCTAGTCAAATATATATATATTTAATTTGCCCCTGGGCAGATTTTCTAATTATTACGTGAGAGGTGTCTGAAGGAGGCAGCACTCTCAAGTAAATAATTAAACTAAATAAACTAATGCCATTTTTTTTCTTCTTGGCATGGTCATTCAAAATGGACAACTTCACAACACCTGTCAACTCTACCAATTTCCTGCCAAACTCACTCCCCTGGCTGTGTCATTGCATCATCCACCCAACTTCATCCACCTCCTTGATAACTCCTACCCAAGGATGGATGGTAGGGAAAGGCAGGAATTTCATTCAGTTTCAGCTGCCTGACTGCTACTGCCGTCCATCCATCTCTGTATTTAGGGATGGCAGGTGTGAGCGGCCACCCCTTGACCGCATCGTGAAGGAGTGGCAGACCGACATCTTGCATAAACGAATGACCAAACAGAAAAAGATTGAAGAAGCACTGTCCCAGAGTCAAAACGAGGGATACGACTCATCTGGCACAGGTGGGGCAAGTCGGATCAGGAATGAAAGTCAGTGCAGCACGGATTCTCATAGTTTCAGCAGTTGGGGGTGGAGTCGGACCAGGAATGAGAGTCAATGCAGTTCCGACTCATTCAGTTTGAGTCGGGAGAGTCGAACAAGGAATGAGAGTCAGTGTAGCATCGATTCCTTCTCCGCTGGACGTGACTGTGGCCAGGATTTGAGTCAGGATAGTCAGGATCTAACGGCTGACTCACAAGAAGAGGACCTCAAGGGATTATCCACTGAGAGTGAGTTGCCAGTGACAGTGTTACCTGATAAACCTTCCCCGTTGATACAGGAGTATAACCAGTTATTGGAAAGAAACTCCTCCCAGAAAACAGTAGACAAACCTGACCAATTAATGGAAAAGTCAGCTCAGTCAGCTACAAGATCAACACAGCAAGCAGAAACGATTCCAGCTCTTTGTCGGCCCTCTACAAACTTTAATTTTCATATACCAAAGCTCGCAACCCAGAATACCTTCGAGAGCTCAAGTGAACTATTCAAGCCATCCTCAAAAATTCCCACAACTTCACCACAGAGCTTCAGTTTGACCCCCTCATCTCAGATTCGCTTTTCAGTACCCAAGTTGAAGATGCATGGAGCCTCTACCACACTTGCAACCCCTCCTTCAGCTCTCTCCATGCCTGGTATGGTACCTGTTGTATCACCTGAAGCTATGGGTGTTCATAGTTCTATTGGGTCAAAATTGTCTTCATTTTCTGCCTCACATCTACAACAGCATTCCCAGTCTTCCCTGGCCACAACTACCAACTTACAACAACCACAGCCATGTCTCTCTGCTATTGGCACAGCACAGTCACAACTTTCACCTTCAACCCTTGCTTTGGCTCACTCACAACAATATTCTCTTTCTGCCTGTACAATAGCACAGTCACAACAGCCTTCCTCCTTAGCCCCTATAGCAGCACAGCCATCTCCCTCAGTCAACTCACAACAACACCCAAGCCTCTCAGAAATCGCCAATACCTACACGAGCATCAGAGAACCCCTAAGTTCTTCCTTAGGTGGGACAGCAACAGGGTTCAGGATTCCAAAACTCAACTTCTCCAAAGTGAACTCACTCAGTGGCTTGCCTGCAGACTTCACGAATAAACTAAAGATGAAGCATGGTGATCCTCCAGATGTCTTGTCAAGGCCCAGTATGGTGAGGGAAGGAACAGGCAGGTTGCAGCAACAGGTCCTTGAATCATCATCTGTAGGAAATCCAACTAGCTTGCCAACATCATTTGGCGGGCCACCTCTTCCCCCTGGTCTTCCACCTCCCTCTGGCCCTCCTCCTCCTCCTGGATTTTCCCTTGCTGGATTCACTCCCGGTGCTACATCCAGTCCCTCTTCTCTATCTGGGCTCACTCCTTCATCCAATCTCACTAACTTATCAGATCTCAATCTCGCTCCCCCATTTGGTGTCACTTCCATGTTGACCCACTTGGCCACACCTTCCTCACTTCCTCCCCCTGCTGCCACACCTGCCCCACAGCCCTCCATCCCCACCCCTGAGGATGAAATTGATTCTTTACTAAGGAGTACCACGGGTGAGGAGGATCAGGATGGCATGGATATTGACCTTCGGGCAGCGGTAATCAATACGCCCGTAGACCGCCCACTCGACAGCCCCGGGTCACATGATGACATACCTTTCATGGCTGTGGAGGCAACAGAGCTCAAAGTTGATACGTCAATGCTGAAGAGCAGCCCCTCGGCATTTGGGAAGGTGATGACATTGCTGCCCACTGGTGGTCGTCGTTTAAAGCGCCCAATGGAGAGGAACATTGAGGTTCCATTCAAAATTTTCAAGTTTGACACTCCCTCTCCAGATGAGAGAGTACAGCAAGCCATTAACGACCCCAACAACCCAGCCCGGTATAAACTCCTGACACGAGAGCGCCACAGCAGGAGGTGTCTTGGCATTGAAGGATAATAGCATCATGGTGATGCCACTGACAAGTACAATGGCTCCATAGAAACTATAGGGGTTATACACATTTAACACTTAGCATTGCTTGTAATTTGGTCACTACAGTACACATATAACTGAATAACATTGAAGGTAGGCCTATGGTCTAATGACTCCTATTGATGAGGTAATGGAGGAAAAAGTGGGTGGAAAAGACACAGCTCTTAGTACATGTTTATTTCTCCTGACACAAACAATTCACACAAACTTAATTGGGAGAATGATGTTTAGCCTCAAAACAATGTCATTTTCACTCACTTTTTCTAACTACAATATTTATGATTTCTGAGCACAGTATTGTGGTAATGTTTTTAACAGACATGAGCCACCTCAACACACTCTAGTACATGATTAGTGTACAAAAGATGTAACTATTGTGCAATGCTGTACTATATTATCTTCAGCCCCATAGAGATGTAGATCATAGTTCAATACTGTAGTTTGAGTAACGTAGCTATCTCAAGTGCCTTATTGTTAGTGTGTGTGTGTGTGTGTATGATTCAGTCATGACCATAAGTTTTGACACACAGGTAACTCGAGCAAGTATTATATGGCCCTTATTTTACTTGAAGTTTTTCTATAATGTACAGTACAGTATTATTATTTTCCTTGGATGCCTCTTTGCAGTGTATCAGAAACCTTTCCTTATTTTATTTACAAGAATTATATCCAGTTTACTGGTAGAAGGGAACTATCAAATAGTTATGTTATTTCTCCCGTATAATTATATCAAAAGTTATCGTCCAGTTTTTTTAAGTATTGGAGGAAAGAAAGTGTAAGTAGGAACCATATGCAGGAGAAGTCATATGCTAGGTAAATGACAAGAGCCAGTACAATATTTCCGTTGACAATGTTTAGTGAATGAAAGAACGATTTGGCCGCTACCTACTGGGTCCAGGCCCTCATAAGGCTGGAGGAGGTATTTTGACCTTATTGCAAAAAGAGAAAGAGACAACAAAGCAAGCACAAGGGAGAAAAAGGAAAGGAGGTACAGTTGAAGGCCAAAAGGGACTGACTCGGGACAGAATGGGCTTCAAAACCCCGTATCTATCATCTACATTTCTACAGGCAGTACCCTCCTACATGGCATTGACACTACTGTAGGCTACTGATGTTGTTGTTCCAGTTACGTCATTACCTAACCAATTACTTTTCTTTATTGGACTCTGTATACTAGTATGACACTAAAAGTAAGATAAGAGTGTACTGTATCTCCATTTTTCCAGGTTAGGTTTGTGAAGTATCGGTGATGTAATTCTACTCTCAGATATTTTTTTTATTAGTACTTTAATGTGAAACACTGATTTACATAAAGTAATGCCTTGTTTTCCACTGTTAGTGTTATGGTTGTGTATATAACTTTTTGTAATGAATCTGTATACAGTAAACCCTCTTTGTACATTACACACTCATAACTACAGTGGAGAATGATGGTTTATTGTGTAGCTTTTGTATTTAACTAAACTCTTACAGTTACTATACTGAGCATCGAGGTTCTTTTTCATTGGAGTTTGAAGAGTTTAGATTAACCAGAGGATGGAGGAAAATGTCAGGTTTGATACGGTATCTTTTTCATTTTAGTCACTCTTAAAACTTTGTGAATTATGAAAAGTTTTGTTAGCAATAAATCTTCACTTGTCAGGTAATTTATAAGGTAACTCACTGCTCAAGTTTGTATTAATGTGTGTTGTAAGTACATGTGTATTTTTTAAGATATTGCTGATCTGTTATGCATTGAATAAGGTAGACTGATGCAAAATTTGTGTTCCACACCACCAGAGGTCACTTGGTTTGTAATGCATTTTTTGTGTAATTTTCATAACCCATATAGGCCACTATATATTCATCAAATTTAAGTATGTGATGAGTTCACGCAAGTTCCATGTATGGATGGTGAAAAGTATATGAATAATCCATCACAAGTCAATTAGTTATGCTGACTTCAAGTGACAGTGGATAAAGTTGTTAAGAACAGATTTAAAATACTGTACCATCATTGTATCAAGGATAGTGTTAGTTATGGTTGGTTTGCTTTGACATTGCTGTACTATAGTAAGTAATTTCATTACTGTATGTTGTTTTATATTTCCATGATGTCTCGGTGGAGGCTGTTTTAATATAGTAATTTAGCTTAAGGAAATTAGTACAGTATTTACATTATCACGTTTATTTTAATGCAATGTATTCGGTGTTGTCTTAAGTGTGAAATTGTAGTACAGTATATAGTATAATCTTTTTCCTGAGAATGGTGACACTTGCTAAGATCAGCGCATCACAAGGCCCATCTTTCAAAAGCTTATTATTACATCCCTCACACCCCAATGTACTCACATCATTCATTTCACTCAACATTTATTACATTACCATACAACACACTCATTCCATTCACATCTCTTGCTGCAGTACCACAACACATTCATGGAATTTACAACACAATCATGGAAGTCATTTTACTCACAACAAACTTTTTCCAAAGCATCACACATACCATATCATGTTAAAGAGCATTGCCGTCCAGTATTTGTCTTTGTACAGGATTTAATATGAAAAAACAAATTCCCTGTAAGATTTTTTATTAAGTTTTAATAATTTCAGTGGCAAGCATCCTGCATTTTTAATGTCTGAAATGTTGTAAGTAGCCAACATGTTTTACAGCTGATCATATCATTATGAATGAAAACATTGGCCTTTATTACTTTTAAAGTTCTTAAGTTCAAGTGTCACCAATGAGCATATCCTTCATTGCTTACTTTTGAAGTTTAGGTGTTACCAAATATATCATACCCTCATTATGTGCTGAGATTTTGGACATGAAAAGCATCCTGTACAGGTATAAAGAAATCTAAACCCTACATATAACAATTATAGGGTTAAAGGTACAAGCATCTAGTGGTATACAATAAGACAAGTATTTTCAATAAGAGCCCAAACGTATCACCTCATTTGTCATAGAAGGAAGGTAACTAAAAAGGGAATGGCATTAAGAAGGGCATCAGGCGTAAAATATAAAATAACAAAACTCAGTATATACTGTACAGTACTGTATTATGTATGTGAACTACCACCCCATGGTCACAGGAGAGGTGCTGTACCTTCCCATGTACAGTAATGTGGACTCAGTATTAACATCCTTAATAATGTATTCTTTACTGTGATGGCTGTTTTCCAAGTTCAGTGTGTTATATAGGATGGTCTCTTTGACCCAAGTTTTTAAATGCCTTAATCTCAACCATTGGGTGGAGTTGATTAGGATTTTCGACTAATATACAGTACTGTACAAGTCCTGGTATTCGGTGCACAAAAACAATTGTCTATAGGACTGATACTTCCAGCAATACTGTACACTAATACAGTACTTTGCTTTTAACTAGTAATTCTGTACAACCCTTAAACCTGAGCTGGATGTCCTAAGTCACATCCAAAGAAATTAATACTGTATTCCTTTACAAAGTAGTGTATGTTAATTCTTTATTAAAGACAAACAGCTGCTTGGCTGTAATATTAAGATATGTCTGTTCTCAGATAAGATATTTTTCACCATTGTAGGATGGATGTCTAATGGCCACATTGAGAATCCAACATCATGCCCAAAAACAAGAGAGGAAATATGGTTACATTTGTGGTATCTTTAGACTCGTCCAATTATTACTTTTTCTTTAGTTAAAATAAGTAGGTTGTATGTGATTAGTTGGTGACTCCTGGTGGGTGATACATCTGCAGCTGTCACAGATAACCTTCACCATCTTTGATGTAAAGTTGCAAATGACTATAGGAAGAATTATATTAAAATCAGGAAGGTAATAATGGTAATAAAAGAACATATTTCTGTACTGTAATAATGATAATATTAATAACAACAATGATATATATAATTATCTATAGCTGTAATGCCTCATTCCTTTGTTTTCTCCAATAACTTTCTGCAGCAGGTCAGAGGGTTACTACTGCAACTTTCCTTCTTCTGATATTTCCTCCTTGTTCAACCAAACCCTCCTCTTTCATTCATATTCCTCTCTTCATAATTATACATCTGTATACCTTCTCTGACTGGCACAGTAATCTCTCATTCACTTCAGGTCCCTCAGTATTATTATTATTACAGTCTATATTGCTAACATTCTGTTTTTAATGAATGCATAGAGACACAAGAGGTAAAAATGGTCAGAACAGTGTTCCTTCCAATAACGATTGAAATGGTTATCAGCTGACTTTGTAAAATGTTAATATGACAATTGTACCTGTGGAAGCTGTGTGTACCTGATCTCATTTTTGTTTTTGTTTTTATAAAAGAATTTCCTTGTTCTGAGTTTCAATAGGACCTTGATCAGGTGTGTTTATCTGCTATAGTTTCATGTATACCCACATTTTAATTCATACCAAGGGTCATAGTAACCTATTAGCAGCACCTGAATGGAACAGTGGTTCCGCTCTCGCCTCACATCCATGAAGCTGTGAGTTTGTTACTGTAGGCTACTTGAAGTTTGTCGGGAGTGGTATACTGTAGTTTTCTTCTGTTTCTTTTCACAGAGTGGATGCATTAAATTAAATAATATTTATATTGATGGCTGGAATGGTATGAGGAAATAGAGTAGGATTCCCTCCACCATCACAATTTCTATAATGTACACGTTTATTGGGAAACTTCTCTATTTAACAGAAAAAAACCACGTGTAGTGAAATAAATCTCCCAGTTATACAGTCCCTGACAGTAGCCTACTTGGAATATTATCTGTATATAATTGTATGTACCAATCCCAGTATCGTAGTCCTGTCCTGTGTGAAAAAGGAGTAATATTCAACACGTAATAATAAGTAATAATCCATTTTTTACATTCTAACGTGTGGCAACCCTTGTCAAGTTGTCAACACTCATCAGTAAGCACTTCCCGGCAAAAAGTCCAAGAAACAATTCAATATGAATTTATATGCAAAGGCTGTAGCCTAAAGATTAACTCCTAAACTTTTACATTATTTTTTTTGATTGACACTACCTTGTACTAAGTTTAAAATATATTTTTTTCTATGGAAGCGAAGACGAATAATAGGATTTTAACAGAGGCGAGTTAAAAAGACATATAAAAGCAAAAGTAGACAACAACAAGCAAGCAAGCAAGAAGAGAAAAAAAAAAGCCTTGTGGATTGGTTGCTGTCACTCACTGCTACAAGGGTAATAGTAAGGAATATAGGTCTGTATTCAACAACATTTGTGGTGTATACGATGGTGTGGTACCGGTACGATGGATGGCTGTATTGTTTGTCTATGGAGTCATCGTACCGGCACCATGCCATCGTATACACCACGGATGTTCTTGAATACGACCCATATATTATACAGCTTTGTCGCTAACCAAAATGTGTATAAATATAACTGCTTATTTTTTTTTACATTTTCTGTTGCTTAATTTAGATCATAAGACTTTTATATTACCGTGTGCATATCAACATTTGTGTCCATTTAATACCAATACCACTGGCAAAGTAACCTGGTACTATAAGTATTTTGGTATAAAAAAAAACAAAAAAACTCAGAAATTAATACTGAGATAATCTACAGGGAAGGAAGGAAACGGACTGACTGGATATAAGCAGACATAATATAAATAGGTAAATATTTTTTGTACAGAATGGCAGTATAGTAAATAAATATGGTAAATTTACAGAAGTACTGGATTCACTATATTGTATATTTTAGTATCATTACCCACTATTTTGGACCATTCTAACACACTTTTCATCTATGGTGTTTCTCTCGGAGATGCCCCGTTTTACAAACATAATTTGGAAATTAACCTGACCTGACCTAACCTAGACCACAGCAGACTACCGGGACCTAACCTGGGCAAGCTACCGGGATATAACCGGTGTAAACTATCATAAAGTGACCAGGGCAAATTCCCGGGACCTAGCCGGATGTGGTAACACTGCGCGGCCCTAGCTAAATATACAGTACTTCTGTAATAATACCATAAATACCTATAATTATTAATGTGGTAAAGTTCCAACCCCTAATACAGAGTGCTGGACATTCTCAGAAATTTTGCCTTAATTGTCATGTATTTTAATAATATTCAGTACATTTTTACTAATGTTTTTGATATACTTCACATTATACCCATGCACTAGTGCCACCATAAAGGTTTTATTAATTGTTGTTATGTACAGTCGCAGCACATAAGGTAAATATCTACTCTATTGCCAGTTGGTATTACGATGTTTTTAACCACTTTACCCACTAATTTATACCATTCTAAGACACTTTTCTTCTATAGCATTTTCTTCAGAAATTAGCCTGACCTTACCTAACCTAACCTAGACAGCATCAGACTACTGGGACCTAACCTGGGCAAACTACAGGAAATAACCGTGATAAAGTACCAGGAACTGACCGGGGCAAAATATTGGGACCTAGCCGGATCTAGCAAAACTGCTAAAAAACGGCAATAGTCTAGATAAATACCGCACATAATCCTTGATCAGACTTTCCCTTACACCCTGATCAATGACTCTGCGCCACGACTGTACTTAGGCAATGAAACCTGTCCAGAGGATGATGTGGTCCAGGTTAGGTCAGGTTAGGTTTGACAAGACCAGCGCCTCACGGTCATGGTTCTGCCGTGCTTCCCTGCCTCGTCTCTCTCCTCAGGAATCATTGGACAAAACATCAACATGACCAAAGGATGATGTGGTCCCGGTTAGGTCAGGTCAGGTTAGGTTTGACGAGACTAGCGCTTAACAGTCATGGTGGTCCGCTGTGTTTCCCTGCCTTGTCTCTACTCAAGAAGTCTGCTTAGTCAATTATGGAGTCTGAGGTTATCCTAAAAATTAATTGTTTTTACAGTGAAAGTGCAGGTTCTCAAGAGATTATATTATCATAGTTGGTCATTGGCCTACCATACTACTGTAGTGAATTTTTCTTATCATCAGCAGATATTAGAGAGCTATGTTATCTTGATACAGTACTGTACTAAGGTCCAACATACTCCCTTTTAGTCAGTCAGAGATAAGATAACCATGCCGCAATAACCTCGTTGTTCTGAGAGACGGCAAACCATGAGAGATTTCTTTGGCAAGCCCTTGACCGCAACCATCTTATGAAACTCCGAGGTCAGTACAATGTCATTCTGAAGCTGCCACAATATCTCAGTGATACTTGAAAGCTGTGGTGTGGTGGTACTAGTGGCTCAAGATCATCTTTGAAATGGACAGGAACAAGATGGTAGGACAGACTATTATGTTAGGCTGTGTGTGGAGCCAACAGAGGCCTTAGACAAGAATATGAATGGACTAGGCAGTGACTACGACCAGTACAGTACAATGACTACAAAAGTGCTGATTGTACATGGAATCATTATATCATCTGTAGTTGTCATTTCCTAGCTAATGACTTTTTGTTCATACTACCCTTAATACAGTACAGTATTATAGGTTAGGGAGAAATAGAGCTACCGTAAATTAAACTATGCAGAGTCTATGTAATTGGTCTATACTGTACTTTTGGGACTTCAGTATAAATTATGAGGTCCCTGCTCCATTTTTTCATTAAATATTTTGTTTGGAATTGACTACTGTACATCAAAGTTTAGCATTGAAAAATATGTTATTTTGATTTACAAAGAGAAACAAAAAGTTAGCGTCCCTTACTTACTCCCACAACTTTGTCTTCTCATGTTTTGATGCAGAATTATCAAGAAAAAAGGCCGGACGCCAATGAACATGTAATAATTTCCCCGGCATTACTTTACAGAGAATGTTCACAGGACTGATGGTGGTGTACCAGTTGGTACTTCTGGTAACTGACCTTTTGCATCTCATGTGTCGTTCCCTATATCTCACACTGAAGACTGCATGGTGTACACTCAGTCCTCCACGTCCCAAGTCCATCGTGGGTGAAGTGGTTCTGGTTAGTCACATGGATTTCTTGGTTTGAGTGTGTGTGAGCATATGTGTTTGTTTATGATGAGTTACGAGTCCTTTGGAATCATGGGATTGATTTTTGTGGCTAGTGAGTTGTGCGAGTTCCACAGGGTATCATATTATGAAGAATCTAGTGGTGTATCTTAAAGCTGTTAGAGGATCCCCTTTGAGGTCAAAATTGGAAGTAATGACTACAGTATATAATTATGAATGTGACCAATTGTCCTCTTTTATAAATAAATCCAGACATTACCAGATACTGTACTTGATCATTGGCTATACAGTATGAAGTAAACTCTCTCTCCCCCCCCCCCCATGTTTACAGTAGTTTTGTAGATCTTTGGCAGTATGAAGTAAACAGCTTTTTCCCTTTGCTTATTATAGGTGACCGGGGCAGGCCATGGTATAGGGCGAGAACTGAGCCTGCAGTTTGGCCGTCTGGGAGCCAAGGTGATCTGTCTGGATATTAATGAGGTGAGTCACTTTATTCCACATTGAATGAGACAAGGCAAATTAGCTTTAAACTGTTTATATGGTCTTCAAAATTTGGAGGGAGTTATAATTTTGATTCTGTTTCTGAACCTAACCAGACAACCAACAAGAAGACTGTATCAGACATCAACCTTGAGGGTGGTGCTGCATGGGGGTACCAATGTGATGTGTCTAGTAGAGAGGAAATACGCCAAGCAGCTGCTCAGGTTTGTCTCTCTTATACTCTTTTCATCATCAACAACAATAATATAAATATATGGGGGTAATTCACTCTTGGTAAATTACTGTAGAGCGCCTTGATTCCTCCAAAGTATACCAGGGACCAGGCCCTGATAAAACAAAATATATGGTGGCTTGTTGCCTGGAATACAGTAATTTGCAGGAATCAGTTGTTCCAGATTTACTGACACTCTAAGTTACATGCTTAAATTTGCTCTTAGTTCATTATTATATAATAGAGTGAAGAAGTGGGTAAAGGGACAGTATAAGTTCATATTATATCAAGAGTTTACTGATGCTGTGTCATTGCACAGGTGCGTAGTGACGTTGGGGAGGTAACCATCCTTGTGAATAATGCGGGTATCATGCCAGCCAAGCCTTTCCTTAGACATTCACCTGAGGACATCACCAACATCTTTAGTGTCAACATCTTCTCACACTTTTGGGTAAGCTTCTACAGTATTTTGGTCACATTTGTCAGGTTAACATACTGTATTTTTAAGGACTGATAAAGGAAATTTCTGATGTTTTTGCATACATTCTTAAGTTCTTGAATTGTCATTTGTGTGCACAAAAGCCACCACAAAGCATTCTCATTTTCCATAGAAGTACTGTAATGTACTTATGATACATACAAAATATACACATTCTCAACAAAATCTGGAATTGGCAATAATAAATGGTAGTTCTGTACATTGAGTGACTAATTTTATTAAATACTGACTGTCCTAATATGTTTAAAACTTTAGTACAGTATGCTGTACTTAATGCCATTTCATTACACAAAATGTATTCCAAAATCAATTTGCCCCAATATGGTTTGTTACGATATGATATAATAGATGGAATAAGTGAATTATGTGCTGAGACAACAGGACCTAAAAGTTCATTCGGTCATCCATCAAACCTGGGGATGCAGAATAATTTTCTTATGGATGTAGCAACATAACCCTCTCCTTCTCCAATGTGTAATGAAAATACAGTACATTGTTCTTTGTTGATATGACCCATGTTCCACCAGATGGTACAGGAATGGTTACCGTCATTTATCACACGAGGCAGTGGTCATATTGTGGCCATTTCATCCATCGCAGGACTCCTGCCCACTTCTAACCTTGTCCCATATTGCTCCACCAAGTATGCAGTTAAGGGTAAGTGCCAGGAATGTGTGCTCGTGTTTCCATGAATGTGCTACTGTGTGTACTGTACACTCAGTACTACTGTATATGTTTTGAAATACAGTATGCATTAATATCTGTATATATATATACAACTGTATACTGTATGAGCCTCTCAGTCTCAAGGTGTAGTAGCGGTGTGCAAAACTAGCATTTTGATTAGCTGTCCCCACCATTGCTTATTCATCCAATAACTTTCACACTTTTCTTTACTCATCTTTGCTACTGCCTTACCATTGTTATTTAACCTGCTTCTAACAAAGCTACAGTACTTTTTCATAATTCCAATTACTCATAGAAGTGCCAACTACTGAGAACCACTATCATTGTAGTCAGAGTAAAGAGAAATTAAAGGTGTGTAGTTACACTAGAACACCCTCCACTTTTGCGGTTTCTCCCATTTTTCTGTCCACCACCAGGACTAATGGATGGACTGACAGAAGAGTTGAGGTATGCTGACCGCCACCCAAACATTCGTCTCACCTGTGTCCACCCATTTGTAGTTGACACTGGCCTCTCCAAAAACCCACGCATTAGGTAAGTTTGCAAACACTGTTTTTATGAAAATAGTCGCATGGAAATTTTTGTTGACATATACTACCAGTAAGATGTTCTTTAATGTTTAACCGTATGTTCCTTTAATATCCAATTATACACAGTTTTTCTTTCAGAAACTAGCTCTTTATATCTCAAAAAGTTAAGAGATATATTCTGCTGAGTTAGACCATACAGGTCCATTTGTTCAAACCAGTGCTTTTGCACTCATTGATTTTCTCCCTTGAATTACTGTACCTTCCACTTCCTTTCCACACTTTCCTCTCTTATCCTGTATTACCACATGGTACTTAGGCCTGTACCAAGAGTCACGAAGATCAAGGGTTTACGGGAAGGTAACAAGGTACCAAGAGTCAAGTGCCGTTACTGGAACGAAGGTCTGTAGGTTGGTCAAAGGGAAGGTACGGGCATACCCGTGTCTTCCAACTGACCTTCGAAGATTTTTTCCAAAATTTTCCTAAAGTACAGTGAGAATATAAATATAAACTGAAAACAACATCAGAAAATATTTGAGAAGTTGAAAAGTAATTATTTGTTTCGGGGAATATGTTTGAGTTTATTTACAACACTTGCGTATCCCTCCATGAATTTGCGGAAATCACAGGAAGGAAGCACTATAAAAATCTTGCTTGTTGTTGAATGATTGTTATTTGCCAGTTTTTGGAGTCGTATTTTCAGTTAACAGGCAGGGTACACTAAATTTCTCATGATTTTACAAATTTTCTAGAGTGAGCAGGTAACTCAAGACTATTTAAGGTGAAACAGATGAGTTGAGAATGAGTATATCTATTCATTATTGTCAGGCCACTCACACAGGCTAAAGTAACTCCACTTCCCCCCAAACTCCCACCTCCCCCTTCTCCCATCACTTAAATAATTTATTGTTTTTGTATTATTTACATTTATAATAATACTTTGCCATATTAAGTAAGTTACACAACAAACATGTAAATAACTAAATTATAATGCTGTTTTACACAGATAGAGAGCCATTGGGTATTCATTTAAATAAAACACACCATAATATTGGCGATACAGGTCACGTAAGTCATCTATGAAACTTAACGGTCATTCTCTACTTCTTTCAGTTGTCTAACAAACATTAGACGGGGAGGACGCTGCCCGCGCTCTTGCTGGTAGAGGTATTACAAAAGTACGCTCTTATATTTCTTATATTATTTGAGTGGCTATTGAAATAGCTCTGTGTATTTACATGTATGTTGTGTAATGTACTTAGTATGGCCAAGTATTATAAAATTAAGAAATAAACTAAGTTATTCAAGTGCTTCGACAGTGACTCTTGGTATGGATTGAAGGTACACTCGAAGGTCTTACCCTGATGGTCGAAGGGGAAGGTCCGTGCCTTGACCCTTGTGACTTTTGGTATGGGCCTTAACCCTTAACCGCGAGTGACAAGATAATTCGACACCACCAACAAGTGTGGAGGACCACGAGTGACAAAAATGTTTGACAGCGCAGTTTTTAAATTTGCACGCTCCATAACATGCCTGTCTCGGCTGGGTTGGGAGCCTAGGAGGGTCCCCTGAGTCAGGCCAGCCTGTCCCAGCCACTACCAGTCAGTGTGACAACAGCAGTGTTCGTGTGAGGATATATTTTCAGCACTCCTCTTTTGCTGTAATTACCATATATGTATGCAAAAATGACAGTGACATTATATTTCATATTGTTGTGTTGAAAAATGTAATTCTGACATATTTTATGACAAAATCAGAGCGGGAAAACTTACTTAGATATGTAAATAGAGTGTAAAAGTGAGTTTTGAGTTGCGGTCATTCTGAGCTGGCTATCCATCCTACAGATGTCCAATTAGTGTTCACAAGTACATCAAGAGACAGCTTAAGGTTTGTACTTCAATATCCTATATCATTTATTCATGTAGCGTGAGTGGTTTACAAGCTATTAACCGTCAAATGTGTTGTTTACAACGTCGGCGTGAATGCGGGAAAAAGACCCGCAATACAGAGGTGCCAACACTTGGTAATGCCTCCGATTTAAGGGTTAAAGATTCTTACCATCCACTTGCCAAATACACACTGACTCACCCTCCCTCTCCTCTATCATCACCTTGCTTTTTGATAAATATATGTATAGTGTACAAGGATTATTGGGACACCCGGCATTTTCTAGCTGGGGAAGTTATCTTGAGAATGTAATAACCTTGCAGATATAGAGTTCCCAAGAGTAGGAGTTAGTGAGAGCCAGTGTTATGACCTGAACATATTTGCTGATACATCTTGGGCCTAGTAGGCTGTAGCCAAATGGTTCTTTAATTCATTCATTTCCCACACTATAGCAACTTCCCTTCCAGTGGTTGCCACAACTACCATTCCTCACTTCAGTTCCTTTTTCCCTGCAGGTTCCCATCAATCAATGTCATCACATCACCATCACAGTGTGCAACCAGAATTATTGATGGTGTACGGCGGGGAGAGGAAGTCATATGTATCCCTGGCAGGGACTACTACTTCATCAAGCTCATGAAGTGTGTATTGCATTGTTCTGGTATTTCAATCTGTCTTGTAAAAGAAAACACCACTAAAAAAGTTGGAAAATCATACCAACCCCAGATTAAATTTTGCCAACACTGAAACAATAGATGACAGTTAGAATAATGCATTTTTAACTGTTATTTTATTATATTTTTTGAGGGGGAGGAAAACACCCCAAGCATCAAAGATAAACTCCATTTCATTTTCATTTTTTTCTCCACAGCATTTTGCCACGTGAAGTTTACAAGGCCGTCCTGGATTTCTTTGATACTGGGATGGATGAAGATGATGAGTGAGTTAAGGACATGGGGTGAGAAAGTAATATGTCTCCTAACCATTGTAGAAGCACCTCACCTGGTAGCTCCATGCCTCATTGACCAACACTGGGTAAATGTAGCAAGAGGTGTGGAGTGCCCTGTGATCTCGGTAACATGTAAGGAGAGATTGTGGAAGGGGAAAGAACGTGGGATGCTAGTGGGAATGGAATGATAACAAACTGTAGGATTAATACAAGAAAAGGAAGTGATCTAGGTTATTAGATGGAAGTGTAAATGAATGAAGGGACTGCAAGACTTAGAGTGTGAAAAGAAAAGTAAGAATAAGTTGAGTGATGTACAGTATAGTACAGTACAAAACAGTCCTTTTTTTATGTGTAAGGTAATGGCAGTGGCAAAATAATTATTGCCCACTCATAATAATGCCTGGAAGAATGAAGGAACAAAATACTAGTGCATATCAAAATTATGGCTATAAACAAGCCTCTTAAATGTAGGAAGATTGTAAGATAGAGGGAATAGAGAGGATGGTAAGTCATTCCATAATAAATAAGGTGATACTGGGAGGGAATGGGAATCAATACAAGGAATGAATGGACAAGCCTCAAACTTGGAGCGAGTGGTTAGAGGAAATAAAACCAATAATTAAGTGTTTGAAAACATTCTCATGTGGAATTCAGCAAAGTGAGCAGTGTGAGTCAGCCAGGTAGATCAAAGGATTCTTGGAAAGTCATGTAGAACAGAAATGTAGTAAAATGGTGGGAAAGTATTACAAACTGTAGGCTGCACTGTAGTTGAATGCATGATACTATACACACAACAAACAATACTGTGGTTGTTATAGGGATGTTTACTCATGGTAATATTAAATACAGTAGGCCTATGCACGTACAGATATGGACAGTACAGTAGTTTACTTAGTTACTTATTTTTTTTTAATGATTAGTTATGTAGTGTACTGTACTTAACCACACCACTTGTAGCTCATTGACTCATTCAATTGTTTTTATACAGAAAGTAAAGATCATTAATTAGCATATCAGTACATAGGACCATATATAACATAATTAAGGATCACTCACTGTTGTACTCAGATGAAGGTGAGTAGGGGTCCAGCCCTCTTCTCCATATTTTTATACTACAGCAGCCAGTTAAATGGTAAATAAGTATATCAAAGTTACTTTTAGCAACTTTTTAAATAAAGTTATACATAAATATTGTATTTATTTTTTGCTAAGGATATTCCCTCATATTTAACAATAAGTTATGAAATTTAGCTGTTGTTTCCTTTAAAACATAGGGGAGTACAGGCAACCCTCAGTATACTGTACAATTGGGATGTGTCCATATACATAAAGTGTTTGTCTCCCTCTCTCTTGGAAATTTTGTAACAAGATCTTTCTTGTCGAGCACAGTCTTCTCTTTTCTACTTTACATCATCCTTTGCCTCATAAACCATCTGCTCATTGCTGGTTATGCATTATTTGATGAAGGCTAGATGCACAGCTGATGACTGGGGTTGTCTTATAGGAACAGGATGACAAACATGAATGAAATAGCCTTCAATCTCTGGTATCCCTTAAATGGATGGAAGATGCTAAGGAGCACCAAGTTAAATAAAAAATGACAAAGGTAAAAGTAGAGAAGTAGCCTAATGGAGAGGTTGGTGAGAAGAGTAGACATATTGTGTGCAGGAAGTAAGGTTTAAAGGACAAGGATACAAAATTCAGAAATGACTAGGAAAATATATATTCTGGTAATGTGGGGATGACACTGGTCTCTGTAGCATTAGATTTCATGGCAGAAAGTGTCATGGAAGTGGAGAGATATCTATCTATAGCTCTGACGTCTCGTTCCCTCCGGGAACTCCCCCCAAGGGGGTGGCCACGGCAGAAATGTCTCCAGTTTTCTCCATTCCAACATTCCCTCCTTACTTGGTCAAGCCCTCCTCTGCCCCTCTCGTTTCTCTCCTTTACATACTCTTCCACTCTGTTCTGTCATTTATACGAGCATGGCCTTGTATACGAGGGTCTGCCTCTCACACCAGGGCCCACAACTTCGTTTCCATACACCTTTACAAACTCCTCCCCTTGCTTTTCTCAGATTGCCTGGGAGATAAAGAACGAGTCGAGAACCCTACTAAATAGACCTGATCATAATTTCATCCTTTCACAAAGCAATATTCAAGTTCAAGTTCAAATTCGCCGTTGTAAAAGCCAAGTTAATAATAATAATAATAATAAGAAGAAAGCTACATATTTTGGAAGAAAATACACATAGAAGAGAACAAGAGGTGACGTATATGGGTGGTGCCGATGCAAAGGCAAAACTTTCCAACTCATAATATATACACACATCAGCTGTGGTCAAAGTAAACAAACATGGCCGAGTTAATGCCAGAGTTCGAGCAACAGTTTGCCACCGTTACTGCTGATATCACCTCTAAAATATGTATAATATCTTCTAGAGAAGGAGGTAAGACATGACTCTCATCTTCCTACACGTAGATATTGACATTATTAATAAATATATTGATGTTGATAGATAAACGTGAAATGAGGTGGTACAATATGTTACCTCGGGATGTCATGGTATTTAATTAAGGGGGAAGTTTTGAGTTGGAAATTCTGGAGCAACTGAATCCTCCAAACTATTCCAAGCAACAGAACACCATTATTTTTGCTCTTTTGGTCCTGTTTCCTAGCATACTTTGGAGGAATCATGGCACTCAAATGTACCAAAAAAGAATTATACCACCTTAACCCTATCCAATGCAACTCACACGGCGATCGTTGCTTTGCGACCCTAGGTCTGTGGACAGTTTACTGAACGATAGTTTTGAAACACGAAAGGTTTTGGTTTGACAGAATGTAAACAATGCCCCGGGACAGCGACAGTGTTATAACACTTGCTACTTGGCAAGGTGTAGCCTAGTCTGCTCATTATACTACAAATGATTCCTTGTACTTGCTTTATATTTATATTTTTATTAAATATCTGGTAAATAACAGTAATTCATTTTAATAAAAATATGGTAATGAGAAGAAATGGTGAATGTGGCTGCTACTTATACCCTATTTACTTGTTATATGTGTAGCCTAATATGTATATTCGTCGTGTATTGAAGCCTATTGTTGTACAGCCCTATTTTTTTTATATTGTGTTCTTTTTAACACTTTTATAAATACGTAGCTATATTCACAATATTAATTATAAGTATATAATCAACACTGGAGGACACTGTGATGGATATTATAAAAATAACTGGCTAAATATGCTGTATTAAATTTGCTGTGGGATGCGTTATATTCTAGCCCATCCTAGCTTGCTCGTCGCTGATTGGTCAGTTTCTCCAGCCAACCTCCACTCCCGCTTCCCTTGGCTGTGACAAAACATTGCATTTCTCCGCGGTACAATTTGTTATTTTTTTCTTGATGCCTCACTTATTTCGCGTAATATATACTTGGCACTTTAGTAACCTGACAGAATAATGATAGAGGATTACTTTTATCGTGAAAAAAATATCCATAGCATTAGAAATAAACGATAAAATACGAGTTGAAGTGAAACGAGCAGCTAAAAATGTTTATACCACTTTTTTTATATGGCAATGTTTATTTACAATTATTACTCTACCATGACTAAAAATGGGTGGATGATGTAGAGAAAATTCTCCTGCATGTCATGGTGGTATAAGATTGTAGATAAGACAGAAATTATTGCAGGGAACGTAATTTTAATGTTAAGATGTCACTTGATGCTCCAAGGTGCACCCAGTGTTGCCAGGTACACGGAAATTTCTCTGTTTTAGGGAATTTTGGAGTCCACACAGGGAAATAATATACAGTTCGTTCATGAGTAAACAGGGAAATTTCTACCAGATGAAATACCAAAAAGACCATCAATGTTCAAAAGTAAACTAGGAATAATTGAGGTAAAAAGGGAAATTCCTATGTTGAAGTGATAGAAATTTCATCAAGTTGACCTGGCAATACTGTCACAGGCGACATTCACATGAGCGCGGGAAAACAACTGCACCCAGTGTTGCCTGGTCAGCTTATGTCATCTGACTGTTAACACTGTGTGGGGAATGGTGGCATTCTAGGTACGGTAATATAGATTGTATCATTTCCCTCTACTATGTTCCACCTACTCTGATTCCTCACTAAATAAATGTTACCAGCTCAAATAGCATAAACATGATACATGGTCGCGAATTTACGAGCTCAGGTGTACAGTATATATCGAATTTTAGTGAAGAATAATGCAGCTAACCAAACACACCCTGTCTCATTGATGTATGGAAGGTAACTGATGTTCTAATGACAAACTGGTAACTCATATAGCCACAAGTCACACCACCTCCCACATCGCTATGATCGCTGTCTCCGCTGTGTCAATTGTTAACGTGTTTTTCATCATATTTCGAAACAAAAAAATACCAAATTCGCTGTAATTTGATACTGAGCCGATTTCAACCCGGTTTTTTCGCTCAGAGTGATTATTGGTTATATTCTCTGAGTTTTGGTAGTACCAAATGTTTAATATTAGGCTTTTATAAGAAAACAGTCATCATTTATGCAGAAAGCCATTGATGGTATCCAAAAGTCACCGCCCTAGCATCGATAGCGTTAAGGGGTGATTGTGATGCAGGTAATTTTGAAGGGTAGTGATTCCTCCAAACTATGCCAGGAAAACATACGACCTCACTGTTACTAATTGGGGATCTGTTTCGTGACATAGGTTGGAGGAATCGGCATTTACCAAGAATGTAGTTTTCCTGGTAATTATTGAAAGAATTGCCGTTTTGTAGCAGTGTTGCCAGATCCGGCTAGGTCTCAGTATTTTGGGTAAATATTGAAAGAATTACCGTTATTGCGTACGGTTTTTCTACCTGAATTACCCACTTATTTAGACCATTCTAAGACTATTTTCTTTTATGGCATTTCCTCCGCAAATGCCCCATTTCCAAGATAACCCAGGCATATTCAAATGGGGCATTTTGAAATTAGCCTGACCTTACCTGACCTAACCTAACCTAGACTGCATCAGACTACCAGGACCTAACCTGGGCAGACTACCAGAAACTAACCTGGGCAAACTACCGGGAAATAACCGTAGTAAAGTACAGGAAATGACTGGGGCAAAATACTAGGACCTAGCCGGATCTGGCAACACTGCTACAAAACGGTAATTCTTTCAATAAATACCGTATTTTGCCCTGGTCATTTACTGTACTTTACCATGGTTATTTCCCAGTAGTTTGCCCAGGTTAGGTCCCAGTAGTCTGCTGTGGTCTAGGTTAGGTTAGGTAAGGTCAGGTAAGGTCAGGCTAATTTCAAAATGCCCCATTTGAATATACCCTATCTTGGAAATGGGCCATGTAGGGGAGGTGGCCGAGTGGTTAGTGTTCTGGACTCATATCCTAGAGGTCGGGAGATCGATCCTCTCAGGTGAGGGCCTGAGAATATTTACTCTTCCGATTTGAGTTTGAGGCACTAACTATAAGGCCACCGAACGTCGTAAAACACCCTCGCTGGTACCATAACAGCTGCAGTATTTGGGAATAACCCTCAATTCCCTCCCTCTGTGGCTGGGTACCAGTTCGGAAGTCGTGACGTTTGTGTGTGAGTAGCAGTTGACCTGGGCCACGGAAACGGGCTTGATTAAGCCTATGTCCAGTGTCGGAACATAAAAAAAAAAAAAAAAAAAAAAAATTGAGGAGAAAATGCCATAGAAGAAAATAGTCTTAGAATGGTCTAAATAAGTGGGTAATGAAGGTAGAAAACCGTACGCAATAACGGCAATTCTTTCAATATTTACCGTTTTCCTTTTAATTGGGACGACTACAGTACATGCCCCTGACTATAATTTTTGTTTTCGTTATTCTTTACAAGAGCTCCGTCCGGACTAGAGAAAACATATTAACACCAGATATTGTCCATTACTGTATATTACTTACCAGTATTTTATTGATGTAAGTTTCATTGAGTGGTTTTTAGCTGTATCCATATCATTAAGGAAGGACTATTTCTACTGAAGTATATAATAAGTTTGTAAAATTTCTAGTGCTGTATTTGTTTTGCAATATGTGATGTCTACAGCTGAGATAAAATCTGACATTTTTTCTTACAGCTGAGAGACGAATTCTAATACAGGATGTTGATAAACTTACGGAAGAGGCAAAAGAATTGGTAAGTCCTGTTATCATTATATATTTACCAAACCTAATTTAAGTTAAGTCTGATTGGTATACCAATTTGTCAGAGCTGCTGTATAATATAGTGTAGATGTGACTTAGTTTGAATTACCAAAGTTTGTACTGTAATGATAATTGGAAAAGGGTGTTTTATTTTTATGAATTTTATAATTATTTTAATAATTATTTTCTGTTCAAATAACATGAGAATTGGCTGTGAAAATCTCAGCCTGGTCGTATCATGCTACTAGGGTAACGTATGGTCAGTTTAATCTATGCCTCCACCTTTGGCCATTCCTCAGCTTGAGAGGATGGAGTTGGAAGCTCGTGATGCTGAAGCGGGACAAAGGGAGAAGCTCCGAACACGCATCCAAAGCTACCAAGTGGAGCTTAAGAGATTGGAGGGGGAGTTCAGCAGGATGAAAATGATTGGAAGTGAAGGTCAGTGAAGGACTGTACAGCCACAAACAAATATCCACCGACACTTTCCTTCCATCGTAGTAAATATCTTGGTAATAAATAACAACACGTGTATGATTTTGCAGCACCTCATGATAATAAATGAGAGATTTGAAATGATGTAAGGTGTTGTATGATAATATTTTGATATGATACTGATTTATTTGCACAATGGAAGGAATGTGTCGGTGGTTATTTGATTGTGGCTATACTTGCCTTAGGACCATATACCAAAAATGTTCTATATTGGCTGATGATAATGGTTGGTGCATAGGCTTCACAGATACTATAGGACTGTTGACGTAAGGTATTGTGTATTATGGACTTTCAGATGCTTTTAGTATCACCCAAAGGCAAAGGTATGTCAGATAGGCTGCACAATTTCACCACCTTAATTTTTCTACTCACCATTTTCCACAGCTACCTGTACCAGTACAGTATTGTTTTTTTTCTGCAGACCATGTTGTAAATTTCTGGTTAATTGAACATATTTATATTGAAACATTAAAACTGGTTGTGAGTTTGTACACAAAAGAAAAACACACCCAAAAGTCTTTGTAAGCACCAGAATTATATGTTATCATCCAAAAATAAAGAGTTTTGGCACTAGTGCACATTCCTACTTTGGATTTGAGCTTGCATCCCTTTTATTGCAGCAAGTATGAGGAGTGAACTGCTGGATGGAGGGCTTCAGGCCGGCCTGAGCACAGGAGAAGAGCAGCGGCAATCCCTCCTGGACAACACAGAGACAATGGAGCGTACCACAGCCCACCTCACACAAAGTCATAAGGTTGCCCTCGAGACAGAACACATTGGAGCACAGATTCTCAATGACCTCCACTCCCAAAGACAGACAATCAGCACTGCCAGAACCAGAGTAAGTATGAGAATAATAGTTCATCATTATTTGGATAGGCAGTCCCCCAGCTTATGAAAATACAGTATGTAATCTATCTATCTATAGCTCTGATGCCTCGTTCCCTCCGGGAACTCGCCCCAAGGGGGTGGCCACGGCAGAAGTGCCTCCAGTTCTCCCTGTTCCAATACTCCCTCCTTACTCGGTCAAGCCCCCCTCTGCCCCTCACGTTTCTCTCCCTTACATACTCTTCCACTCTTGTTCTGCCATCTAATCGGAGGTCTGCCTTTCACACCAGGTCCCACAACTTCACTTCCATACACCTTTACAAATTCCTCACCTTGCATTCTCTCCACATGTCCAAACCACCTCAAAGTATTACGTTTCACTCTCTCAACCAATCCAAACTCAACACCAATTGCCTTCTCACTCATACCACATCTCTCATACACACTCTCATTGCTTTCTCCATCCCACCTAGTAAGTCCACATGCTCCTCTCAGATAACTCATTTCCACTGCACCTATTCTAGACTGATGAGCCCTACTCCATGTCCACGTCTCTGACGCATATGTCAGTGTTGGCAGGATTATACTATTTCGTAGTCCCCTTTTCACTTCTATACTCACACTTCTACCCTTCATTATCCTTCCCAGTGATCCTATGACCTGTCTACCCCTCACTGCTCTCTCCCTAATTTCTCCTTCCATGTTTACACAGAACTGTACCCAGGTACTTAAACTCCTTCACTTCCTCCATCCTCTCACCCCTCAGAGTTATCTTACACTTCGTCCCAGTTGGTACTCCCACTCTGTAAGGTGTAGCAAAGTCAATCACTTCAGTTTCTGCTCTCTCAAATACCATCACTTTACTTTTACCCACATTCACCTTCAGTTTACTTCGTTTACACACAGACTGAAATTCGTCCACCACTCTCTGTAAATTCCTTTCACTCTCAGCCATCAACACAGTGTCATCCGCAAATAAACTTGCCACCAAGGACCAATTTACTTCATTCAGCCTCAAGTTCACCCCCAGGACGTTCACTTTGTCTTTCATCTCTATCATACAACTATCCATATATATATTGAGCAGCCATGGTGACATAACACATCCCTGTCTCAGCCCTACACTAATATTAAAACTCTCACTTAGATCACCCTCTGCCCGTACACATGCTTTTGCATCTGCATAAAAAGCCTCAATGCCTTTCAGCAAATACACTCCAACATCATAAATACAGTATGTAATTGGTTCCTAATTGTCTTTTGTAAAGTCAACTTTACAGTATTTCTTTTGTAGACACAGTTCTGTATATAACTCAAGTTGACCTGCCATCACTCTCACCTTCTCTCCTCCACAGCTGCGTGAGGCCGACTCGGATCTGGACCAGAGCTCACGGGTGCTGAACACAATGCTGCGCCGTGTGCTGCAGAACAGATTCGTGTTGTGGGCAACAGTGTTGGCAGTGGTTGTCGTCATCCTCATAGCTATCTACATCTCTGCCACCAGAGGCTGACCCCATTCCTCCTAAGTCTTGCTGAGCTTTATTAATGAAGTATTCTTATCAATAGATCTAAATAGTAGCATGAATGACTGGACGTAGGAAAAGGTGTAGCTGTAGTAATGGCAGTGGTTAGATGTAATGCATGTACAAATGAGATGTATAAAATGTAGATGTTTAAAAGTGTGATTGATAGAAGTACTATAGTGAAGTGTTGGAGTGGATCAGGTAGAAGTGTAAATATAGGTGTGGCAGTAGTAGGAAGAGTCAAGGGAGCTTATATAGTGAATAGTAGAAGTGGAAATGTTTAACGTGTGTGTGTTTATTTTGTATGATTTTTTTTTTTTTCCCAGACTATCAACTACTTAGAAAATGACCCTTCAAACATGTATAGAGTTGGTCAAGATTTACCTTTGACTTACTCTCCTAAACATAAAAGATGTGGATGTGGTCTATGAGTTTCCAATCCCTGGCAAGACAGGTATGGTTTCTCAGTTAAAGAATGTACAGAATTCCAAAAAAAATACCTGTACAAATTTTCACCCATTAAGCAGTATTTATTTTTCATGAGTCAGAAACCTCTAGGGTCTGCATTATAAAGAAAAATTCATCTAGATTAATGATCATGTTGGTTCTGCAAGTACATGTATTTAGTGGAAACGTACACATAAATAATCCTTATTGAAGTGTATAAAGTTGGCAAGTCAGCAAAAACTTAAGGTTATGCTGTGCTATACTATTAATATGTTGTGTTGTCTGGCTCTGTGACCTTCATTTTATTATTTTTCTCATTGTGGTTTAGTGTCATATGGTCCTTGTTGCCTATCACTACTTTACGTTACTGCATATCAGTATCATATCAAGCCACTCTGCCTGTGTATAACTGACATTATCCATACAGAGCAGTCATTTTGGCATAATTTGAAGGAATCAGTAGCCTCCAGTTTTATATACAATATAAATTTGCCCAGAGTCCTTGATATTTTTCTACTAACATGTGTAACCTTGAGCTGTATGGAAGAAAGGTCAGTGGCAAGGCAGTGACCATGACCATAGTGATGTTTCCATAGAAGCTAGGTTTATCTCGTTTAGCTTTACAGTAGGCGACAAAAACATTGTCAGCACTAACCCATAGCCTCATGAAGTACATGCTCTAAAAAATTATTCAGCACTCCATGCTCAGTTACTTTTCGCAACGATCTTTGTTCTGGGTGGCTTGTATACATGGTTCAGAATGCCTAGTGTGGTGTGGCATAATGTATCATGCTGTATGGGTGCCAAAAAATATTTTATGGCCTGTACAACAAATGTGAAAAGGATGTAAAACATAATGGCTAAAACAGGCTAATGCAGTCTCCAATCTTCATAAACAGTAATGATCATATTACTTAACATGCACCCTGACCAAAATGTGTGACATCAGCCCCATTTGGGGAAGTTAAGAGGAGTGTTCACAAAAGAATTTTTATCTTCCAATATCAAACAAGGCTACAATGAAATACAATGACATTTCATCACTATTTAAGTTTTATTTCCCCTCCTTTGGACCCTAAACAGATATGATATAGTTATTTAAGACATGACAAGAGGTCCACGCCACACTACACCAGTTGCCGCTAGTGGTGGGGACAACACAGGGGAAGCAATGGCTAACACAAGAAGATGGACACGAAGGTAAAATAATAAGAAATTATAACTGGGCGGGCAGGGTTGGGGAAAGGGAGAAAATATGCACCTGTGGGTGGGATATGAGTGACTGGTAATGAAAAGATGAAAATTAACAAAACATCTCTTTATAATAGGAAATCATGATTACTTTGTCCCTCTTTCATTACTTGGGTAGTAACAGAATCTTAATTTTTGTTGTTGACAATTTTCAGAAGAATATTTATAGAGTAACATGTATAAGTTACACAGTCCTGAATGCAACCAAACTACAACATAACATGTCAATGTATACACATATAACTCCTTAAAATAACAAATACTTCACAATTTTGATATCTAGTTCTTAAAAATAATGGAATGTTGTTAGTAACTTGTTAAGAATACAAAATTAACTTTGGTTCATAAATGACTTGGACAAAAATGACTCGTTGACATTATTAATGAGAACAAAAGAACTGGATTGATTAAGCCTTTGGTACAAATTCAGTACTTTGTCTTTTTGCAGCTACAGTATCACCAGCAACTGGCTGAAATAATCTTACAAAAAAATAATACATATATATAACACAGCACTTCATGGGTACAGTTGTAGCACTAACAGAAGTAACAATACAAAATACATCTTATAGGACTAAACGTCAGAGTTAACGGAGGGATACAATTTCTTAAAATACAAAAAATGGTTCTATCCACACCTTTTAACATAATAAAAATAATTGCAGTAATTTCTGTTCTTTTAAGCACAGAAAATACATTTTACATAATTTGTTCCATGGAATGATAAATGGAGAAACAATTACTACTTACCTCTACATAATAATAATAATAATTATAATAATAATGATGATAATAGCATTTTCTACTTAAAAATAAAGATCTCTGGACTTACAAGCTACAAAATTAAATACAACCTAGTGACAAAAAACTTAGCACAAGGTAAACCTATAACAAAAATGGCGCTCCACTTCACCTACATGTATTATTGTTGTCTTCATACTAACTTGGCCTGTATGTCTCACTCACCCCTTATTTAGCTGACATGTTAACAGATATTCTCTATTTACTAATCAATGCACCTCCTCCTGTAGCCGAGTGGTTAATACATATTTCCTATTCCCCATTCTATTAACCTGGTCAATAAGAAACCTGGTTGTTCTTCCTGATGATTAGTTACTATATTAACCATCAACTTTAACAAGAGTAGCAGCAATAGGGGTCATGGGCCAAGTTAATGTGTCAAGACTTGTAGAAATGAAAGCTGCACCATATAAGTAAATGTACACTGACCTGACAATTGCCGCTTACCTTATTTAAAAATCTTGTGGGTTAGTCGGATTAGTAGTTATTTAGTTAGTTCATCTTTGGAGTGGCTTAGGTATGGAGTTTTGCCTGAAAGGCTGGTGTGTGTACAGTGTCTGCGACTGTCATTCAAGACAGTCACGCGTGGTTTGTACGCAAAAAGAATCCACCAGAGAGAAGCCTTGGGAGACTAGTCATTTACTAAGTTGATGACTTGATGTCAAATTTCAAATGCCAAGTTAACAAATGCAAAATAATCAAATGACAATTTACAGTTCCCAGGCCACCTTTGGTTCAACTTACCACACATCAAGACAAATCATTGAAGCAACTTGTCCAGCACCAATAGAGCCGGTTCTGACCCAGCAAATAGCTATATCCAGAACCTGAACATGCCTTACTGGTTCATCCTCCAGATAAAAGAGAAAAAGAAACAGGTCACTTCTGTCATTTTGGTGCCATGGAAACATACACATCCACTGTAGAAGTGTAATACAGTGATGTTTGTATTCTAAAATGTTTCAGTATTGCCAGTAAACAGCATGTTTTCCATACACATGTTACAAATTACTATAATACACTCCAGTCATTATCATCAGTGTGTGTAACGTGAACTCCAAAATGATGGAAGCGAACTCTCTTCCTTTTCAGGGTCTCTGGCTGATTCCAGACAATGCATCTACCAGTCTCTGGGTTTTCAGTGATATACGAGACACTTTAATTAGAACACTTTTCCTTCAACTAACCTATGACTACCAATAGATTTTGCCTTATTTGTAAACATGCCGTCAAACCTCAGGTCGCATGCACAAACCAAGAGCCAACTTATATTTTTTCACTGATAAATCATCCCCTGAAGAAGACATTAAATGAACTTAGACAAGGGAGGGATTCTGGGAAGAGATAAGGTGGGAGTCAAATGGGAGGGAGGGGGGAGGATTAAGGGGGAGGAGGGGTAGTCAGCAACAACCGGATCCCTGCCACACAACGTCCAACTCACTGAGGTAAAATATGAACAGCAAACTAGGATCGTCGTCACTTTAGTTAGAAATCTCGTCAAGTCACTGATCACAAAAGCAGCAGAATTATTAGGCCAAATGGATATATGTAGTGTCATCTCTCCCAAATTTAACTAACTCTTTTTTTTTTAATGTTATGTCTGAGGTACCAATTATAGCTGACTCAGATTATTTATATTTTCTCTTAAGTCCTATCAGTTACCTAGTCTGCTGTCCTAGTGGTATTGCCAACACCTGCCCACTGCTGTGTTTGGTTACAGGGTTGCCAGAGCTGGGCCATGGCAGATCTCACCAAGGGCAAGATGGAACCAACGTTGAACCATAATTACTCTGGTAGGAACATGTGGTAACATTTTGCAACTAGTTTGCCTTTGTTTTGTTTTTGCCTCCACTTAAACAGAGCGCAATAAATTTTAAACAGACTGGATTCACCTTGTACTTATTGAGAGCACTAAAGTAATAGAAGGTATCATCATCGTCAACATACCACAGTGCTCATGTAAACAACCATGGTACAAAAACCTAAAATCCCTGAAAGCTTAAGCAATCATCAACCTTTGGAATGTATATAATAATAAATGCTAATGGCTAAAATCAACAAATATTACAATTAGCATTATTGCTTAGTATCTGATCTATGCTAGCAATTCAAATCATGCCATATACAATATATACTTTCTGGGTTGGGGGGGTACATTACACTCCTCAGTTCAATACACAAATCAGAAAACAATCACCATCACTGCTTAACATTACACAAGTTCTATAGCAAATGACAGGCCAGGGAACTACATGCTATGGTGGATCCTTGAAGGGGACTAAAAATAACACAAGGCAATCCTTTATACATACTAACAAAGAAAATATGAAAGAATAATGACAATCTATGTATGCAGAACTTTGCTCATACTTGTTTCCCTCTCTCTGGATTCCGACACATATTAAACACATCAAGATAACTACACTCAAGATGTAAATCCTTCGTCCATATCAAAACAACATTCAGATCCCAGTCTCTCACACTGTCCTTGTTATTATTAAGCACTCCGAGCCATATGAGGATGTATTCTCATTCCACACTTCTATTTAGGATTTGTTTATGCTTTCAGTTGGTGTGATAAAAAAAATAGGTTCATGATTAGTACTGTACAGTTTATATTTACTTAAAGTATAGCCGAGTAGTTTTTAATCAGGAAATAATTGCTGAAGATTTTTGCTTTCTAACATACAACTTTACTGTACTTCAGGGAATCCTCTGGGCACAATAGATCAAATTTTATTTTTATAACAATTTTAGCAACAGTTTGCCTCTCCATACTATACAGTATATGATTGAGGAAACACCCTAATCTTGCACAAATTCAAAGCTTCACATAATTTTTCAAGCACAACAATCAAGATTCAACTCTCAATGCCTAAACTTTGAAAGTTAAACATTCCTGAAAAAATGTTAGAGAAGAGAAAGAGATGATACCTTCCTTCACAGCCAGGAGTGCCTACAAACACACACACACTCACTAATCCAAATTCATGTTGCTTGTCCACTACCGTGCTAAACCCTGACCTAATTTGAGCAGGAATGTAGAGGCCTGGAGGAAGAGGGAGACCAGTCACTCCTACCATTATTGGGTACCTACACTACACATTCCACCATCTCCTATAGTGTTAAGTAGAGATGTCCGTCATTCCAAGTCAACTTACGTTTTCCTGACAAACTTACAAATATCAGGAAAGGACACACACATACTCGGCAGTACTGCAATGCATGATGTGAACATTATAAATGGTTGAAGTGACTGGTTGGTTTCTTTCTCCCTCCAGGGCCTCTACGTGAATGTAAGTAGAACACTACATCTGGGATCTGAGTGTGGCCCAGTGATGAACGTCAACTGAGTCTGCTGGTGATAATCACAGTATAAACTATTACTTGACCAGATCGTTCTTGGGCTTAAACCAGCTGAGGCAAAATTTAATAAAGTCTGTTGCTGCAGTGGTCTATGCTACCCACTGTCAAAATGAATAAGCACTGTAGTAGTAGTATTGCATTTTCTTATTAACTATTGATTACAGTATGTCTTTCTAGGATTAAAACAAATGCATTCACTATAAGGTATAGGTTCCTACAGTGAACTTGCCACATTATGACAGGAAGCAGCACAGGAGGCAAGTTAGAGCTTCTTGATGCGATTGTATAGTGTCTGGAATAGAGTGGGAAATCACACCTTGCCAATTTACAGCAGAGTAAAGTCTCCACTGTTTCATACACTGCAGTAATGAGGTGGTGAGGTGAAGCTGCATGAAGTGGGAGAATTTGCAGCGTAAGGTCTGCCAGTTCCCAGCTAAGGGCCCAGTACTGGAGTGGTGGGTAGACGAGCCTTGGCAAAAAATATTCTTCACTTCGAAAGGTCACTTGATGCTACGACACACTTAGTAGGCGATATAACGTTCAGGGAAATTGTTGACGAAAAACGTTGCGGAAAGCTATACTGACTTCCATATCAAAATAAGACAAAAATATTGGGAAAATATAAGTTGTCTTCTTACAATTAGAGAAACAAGAAGATTATGTATATCTGGAAATAAGCTTAAGCAAAAAGCCCATTAACTTGTAGCCATATCACTTGGGGAATGGGGATGGGGGGGACAGGGGGTAAGGGGGAGGATAAAGCACGGCTAAAGTACAAAAAATGAACGTCACTCTGTTTTGCTTAAGTATCATCTGGACACAAACACAAGACACGGCCTGACTCGACACCTACAGTCCATTCTTCTGTAGCTGATGGCAGATGTTCAGAGCAAATACCACGATGGCTTTACTGATGTTTAGTTGTAGAGGTTTTCCAGCCTTGGGTCACATACATACAAATCACACATCAGTCAATGGTGCAACATATTGATATCATACTTGTACACATACCATCAGCTACAGAAAACTGACTATAGAGTTGATACCCTCCACAAACCAATGGATTGTTTCACCATCTTTATAAGAAACTACGAACACAAAACGTTCCCTTAAAAAATGTCTTCGTTTTCATCTTGTAAGGCAGAGATTTCTGGGGCGATTCTAGACTGGGCAAGTGTGTCACCATGTCAGCTTGAAATTACTGCTCCTTCATTTTAACTCTGATTAAAGCCTGATTTGGGAGACTATACCCAGCTCTTCTGCATATCATTATTGCTAATTTGGTGTCAAGTATTGTAAAACATTTAGGAATGAATAAAGCCCTCTAGAATCACCGCCTGGCAAGTGTTTCAGATGAGAAGCGTCCGTAAGTCTAAAACGTCTTTTATATTACTGTATTTTTTTTTACAATTATTTATTCGATTTATCATAAAAACAAGAGAAAAAATTGGGAGATACAAATACCGCTGGTAAACGAATGCACGATCCAAGGTTAAAGACTGGACTACCGCACAAAGATGCAAACTGCCTAAAAACTACTGTACGCTCCTCTCAATATACTGACGACATAACCACTCAGGCTGGCAGCGGTGGTGGCTGGCTTTTCATATTATTATTATTATTATTACTTCCTTCCTTTGGGTTCCTACATTGACTGGGAGTGGAGTGGGAGGAAAGTATCACTTGGTTCTTGCCTTGTGGGGTCGGTCATCCATCACTTAACTACAGATACAGTACAGTATTGACATTTTTTTTCTCTAATTGATGACAGTGTATGCAATATCTACAGCCAGTACAGTATTATTAAGTGTAACCAGAATTGATCACAGCTTGTTGTTAATCAGATGTAACTTACTGATACTGGCTATGAGCATTTGTGGGTCAGATAATGAATAACTGAACATAACCCATTCTTCTGTACTTGATGAGGGAGATTATTGGCTAGAACCTGGGGCTATTATGATCATTTCCTGGAGAACGAATCACGAATCTTCACCAATCTCTAACCATTAACATTATGCCGAGATATTAATAACCACTCCCAGGATCAACCCAGAGCCCAAGTGACGACAGACACACCCAACCTCTTGCCAGCCAGCCATTCACCCAACAAGCCAGCCAGCCAGCAAACCAGCCTAACAACCAGCCAGTCAGCCAGCCAGCCACTACAGCCCATAGAATTGATCGCAGAATATCCACCTTCTCACCTGAAGCCTCTCGCCTACTGATATGTACTAAAATGAACATCACTTCTTGAGCTTGTAACAGCTACAGTTCTCAAAATGGACGGAGATATGGTCAAGCCAGGGGTTGGTCACTGTCAGGAGGCCAGGAGGAGGGTGTGGGAGGTGCATGGGGTCAAGTGGAGTGGGGTGTTGTGTGTGCTTCAGTGTGTGGAAATATATATGTGGAAATGTGTGTGCACGTAATTATGTATGTGTGTGTGTATATGTATGTGTATGTGTGGGAGGGAGGAAGGGAGGGACACAAGGCAGCATTTTAGGGGGGAGTGATGGGGGTTGGGAGGTTGGGTAAGGGAATCAAGTTAACTGTTAGATCACAGCGGGTCATGAGCACTATAGTCCAAGCTGCCTCCTACATCACATATATTATATATTTATTATTTATATAGATACTTTTTATATATAGAAATATTTTTAACTTCACCTCTATATATACTCAACTTTTTTTAGTATTTTTAACATCTTTTCTCTCAGCTACATCATGGCAGAGTGTCAATAATGAGCATCTGCCAGTTACAATAATATAATAAACAAAATGAAGCATCACTGGCCTGTTCAAGGGAGGATTTTACAACTGGGATCTCTTGCCATCAACACAAATAATCCACTCTTCAGACATAAATCTTTGGTCTTCGTACGAGTGGATTATAATGTATCTTATTTTTTTTTAGATATTTTCTTCTGTAGTGCACAAGTGCTAATAATGGTAACTTTATAGGGGTGTGACCAATATGCTCAAAACTTGGTCCTTCCTGATGGCAGACTTTACGGTTTTCCCAGCATTAAACCAGAAGGAATAAAAGGAGAAATGAAGATGAAAACTTGTGAAATTTGTACAATTGTATCAGGGTAAGAACAGGTGTATGGCGAGATGAATAGAAAATATACTTAGAGAGAGAGAGAGATATAAGAGGGGAGGGGAGGACTGAGGCCAGAGTGTTATAACTGCTGCAGGTGTGGTGGTGGTGGTGGTGGTGTGAGCTACTTTGCCTCTCCTGACCTCTGACTTTAACACCTTCCCCTAGGCTTGAGGGTTACGTGCTGGGGGGTGGAGGGGCAGGGATATGGGGGACCATATAGGAGGGTGGGCAGTAGCGGTTTGGCTCCCCTGACCTGCCCTAACCTACCCTTGCTCTGCCCTGCCCTGCCCCACTGCCACCCCAGCCTACACTAGAGGGGCGAGCAGGCTGCCGTAGGATCCGAGAGCCTGCCTCAACACCAACACTGATAATACACACTACGATATGACAAAACAGATATTGATATACCACATTCAGCGACCCAGACAGGGACCTGGGCTGGCCCCACACACCCCAGCCTCAAGGAAAACTGGGGGAGGATAAGGGGGGATATTTTTATCAAGGGAGGGTTGTTGATACACCTCTCCCCATACAACAATTTGCTGGGTATGTTAACCCAGCGGGCACATTACACGAGGACTGGTTAGTGGGTCGGGGCAGGCCGCAGTCCTGCCAGGGCCGGGCTAGATATGTACTGTACCTCATACAATATGTCTCAACATCAACAACTAAGACTGGGATAGTGGAACGGAATAGAGGCAAAAAATATGGACAATCAATTATTCCTCTAACACTAGCAGAATAGTGTCATTATATACAAGCAAGGAGGGGGTAGGAGGGGCTGGCACAAGAGGGGGGCTGGTCGCTGGTCATAGAGGGACTCGCACGGGCAAGGCCCCCCTCCCTGGTTGGCCAGTCCCCCTTCTCAACCCCTCACCTCATCAATCAAAAGTTTTATTGCTATCCATAAACATAGCTTCATATGAACTGACACACCAAAGGTTACTATAAACTTACTAAGTAAATTCTTTTTTATGTTATAAGAATGAAATGTAAATTAAAACTATATCGACTTGGAGAGATACACTGGGATGAACAAAACGACTCGGGTGCAAAATGTTTACACAGGATATGATGAGCACCTCGTTCTTCGTGTCTGTCACCGTCGAAAGCAACGGTTCAGTCTTCATTTGGGGGTGGGGAGGGGGGATGAGAGGTGACTATAGAAGCGCATTAGTTAGTTCAATTTGACGTACCATACGCTCAAAAAAATAAGTATCTCCTAACCTACAGCTTGCATCATGCCTGCCCCTACTCAAGTTTCAGAGAGCTTCTTTCTTCCTTTCATTTGCTTTTGCTCTTTTATCTATCAATACACCTGGGATCACAAAAAGCTCTATCACCCATTTTATTTTCTGCAAAGCATGAGATCGGGAACAAACCACCTTCACTTTGGTTACAGCTTCACTAGATCCACTGGAAAAAAAATCTTTGGTACCACTGAGGAACGGATGAAAGCACAAGACTGGAGGCAAAACATTCACTAGTACAGAACCTCTCTATTCTACCTATAAGTATCCAAAAAAGACATGCAGAACAAACACTATCCCAGGGTCTCGATAATAATTCCCAGATGCCTACCAATGACTTACCCCAAGACTTCCCAAAAATGAATGATCCCAAGACTAGTCAGAACACCTGTGCCCTCTGAAATAACCGAGCTTAATTGTGCAGCCCCGACTCGTCAACAACGACACGACTCCCTCAATGCCCGCACAATGTATATAGTATTAAGTAAGTAACAGGACAACAGGAGCAACCAACACATAGGGAAGTGGTCATGGTGATGATGTTGCTAAGTTTCTGCCATCCCTCCCTGGGGCCTCTTGACTACCTACATCTTCCCAAACAGCCCGGGGTGCCCTGAGGTCTTTCTGACAAGCGAGGGGAGTAGGGGCAGGCACGGAGCCAAGATAAGCCTATGTAAGTCTTTTATTTTTTTTTCTATAGATACACCTACAACTGGGGTCCGTCCTTAGAGAGCGAGTTTATTTTCTTTTAAGATGCAAGAAATTTTTTTGGGGGGTTATTGGGTAATAATGGGGATTATTAGACTTCCAACCTTAAAGAGCCAGCAACTTTTTTTGTTATTTTTTTCTTTTGTGTGTATGTGTGTGTGTGTGTGTGTGTATATATACATACAATATGTATACATGTCTAATTAGGTCTGGATGTTTGGGAAAGTTTGCATGTATATATCTGATTATTCTGATGTGTGTGTGTGTGTGTGTGTGTGTGTGTGTGTATGTGTGTGTGTGTGTGTGTGTGTGTGTGTGTGTGTGTGTGTTAAAAATATACACTGTACTGTTCAAGGTTCACAGCAAAACCTCACTCAAAACATTTTCTACACCAAAAGTTTTTAAAAAAGAAAAAAAAAAAAATTTATACTCCCTACACCCAACCATACACTCCATGTATGGTATAATATCTGACTGGGTCACAAGCTTCATAATGCATCAGTCAAAAATTTTATATTGATGCGAAAAATTGACAACCTTATTCTCTGTTAACGCATTCTGACAACCTCGCCTCTATCCAAGTTAACGTTACAGATCCCCCTCACGGATAGTGGGACAAACTTAAGCATACCAAGACTGAGGTCGGGAGCCATGACGATAAAAATAAATATATATATTTATATATTTTTTATACTGTATATATATCACTTTTATTTATTTAAGGGGGAGGGTTGGTTGATTGAGGCGACCAAATGGCTACACAATAACAGTAGCCATCATAATCTTTAACAAATCATCGCCGCCATTTTCTGCTCAACCTTTACCCACCACGGCAAGAAATACAACTAAAATATCTCAACAAAAAGATGGGGCGAGAGAGGGTGGGGGATGAGAGAGAGAGGGGGAAGGACAATAACATTATTAATCTTGCCTGTACAACCATTATTTTAATACCCAACTTCTCGAGTGCTTGAGGATGGGTGGACTGGGGGAAAGGGGGGGGGGGGTCACGTGCCCTACCATAGTTGTTTGTATGCTCCTAATTCTTCCTGGTGATGGAGCTGGAGGTGGTGGATTGGAGTGAACTGTTATTACTGCTGTTGTTGTTGTTGATTTTCTTCATTCTTCTCTCGAGTTGCTGTGACTGTGGTGGTGGTGGGTGTTGTTTGTATAGTGTCAGGGGGCTTCTGTAACCTCTCTCCTGCACTCTATTGGGGGATTAAGGCAAAGAGGAGTAAACGTGAAGAAAAAAGACAACTCAGTATGCGAAAAAGGGTATTATGACGATTGAGTTTTATGGAGGAAAGGGCAGAGAAATAGATCACCGGGTGTTACACAGGAACGGGTAATAAAAGAAGAGATAATCCGAGCAATGAAGACTGTAGAGAGAAGTTACACAGACAGCTAACTAAGTGAGACAGGATATAAACTTGAAAAAGGAGAATAAGCAGAGACAGACAGATATCCAAGAATAGGAGAAGCCAGCTAGGAAGGAAAGTAAGAGAAAGATGGGGGTCGAGTGCTGGAGTGGTTTTCAGAGGCCAGGTAGTGGTGTGTAGTGGTGGGTTTAGGGGGTGGGGGTGGTGGTGGTAGTGGGTGGTGCGATGGATCAACTAGGCCAGGACAGTTATGAAGCCAGGCGCTCCATATGTGCCGGTGGCCGTGGTTCCATCAGCTTCAGTCTTGTATCCCTGTTGAAAAAATAATGTAGCATCAGCATTGTTTTCTAATTCACTCCTGCCTGTAGAACAATAAATGTGACCCAGTCAGCCAAACAAGAGTGGGCAGTTATCCTTTATGAACCTTAGATGACAATAGTTTTCCTGTATCTGTTGTTTAGAGAAGCATTATAGTTATGATGTAAGTTGTGGTTCGTGAATTAATTGAAATATTTTGCATGCCAGAAATGCTTCCCTCCTTCAGTATAAGAAAATCTGGTGTTCATATAAATATACAAAAGTTGGCAAAACTTGTCAGCAGTTGCTTAATGGTCAAACAACCTCCCAACACCACTACTGTATCATAATTATCATATTCAAAAATCTTCTTAATCTTCCATGTTATTTTTTAATTTTTTATTGAGCATATGTCTCTGCCTATAAATATGGCCAGATTTATCCAATACAAAAAATTACTATAATACTTAAATTATTGCCTTAGAAGGTACTGGTATTGTGCATTGGAACAAGTTGGAAGTACAAGACTGAATAAAGTAAAAGTCATATAATTCAACAAAGGGAAGGTGACCAAACCAAACAGTTGCACTAGTTGTGTTGTTATCTCCTTTTCTCACATTACTCTGGTTTATGTAGTGAAAATACACAACATAAAGTAAAGTATGTGTGTTGGAAAAGACTTTCATCCCTTGACTTCAATTTTATTAACATAAGCAACAGAGAGACCTCAACTGCAGATCATGCCATATAGTTTCCAGAACTCCTACTATTTAAGGAGACTGTACACTCTGGGTACATTAGAGCTCCTTGATTCCTCCAAAGTATGACATGAAACAAGACCAAATTAAAAAATATATAATAGTGACCTGTTGCTTAGAAAAGTTTGGAGGAATCATTGATCCAAATTTAACGACACTGTCCATCCCCCTAAATTAATGATTTGCCACCAACAATACTTATTGTCTATGACTGAGAAAGTAAGATAGTGTACCTTATACTGTATTAATATCATTATAATACTTGTGTTAAGAGTACTGATGCAGATTTTCAAAAACTATACATGTACTTCAGAAGGATGTAAATAAGACAACAATACTGCAATAAACAAAGAACATTCCACATACTGTACATTAACACTCACCCATTACTCACCAACAATTAGAAAAACAGCCTTGCCAGAAAGTAGCCTACATTTCAACTATCCATTTTTACCTACAATATTCCCCAAAGAAGAAAAAGCATGCACATGATGATATTCTTCATCCTTTAACAACAACACCCATACAAAACACACCCAATGTTACTCCCCACTGAAAGGCACCAAAGACAGACTGATGGGAAATTCACACATGCAAAGTTGAACATGCACGAGGGATATTAGATGTGTTTACTTCTCAGGAAATCAACCAAAACTAACTTATCACCTCTGCTGTCAGGCTTTACATGGAGGCTAGGGAGTATTTTATGTACATACTGGCAAAGTGAAGGTACTACCGATTCCTCCAAACTATGTCCCAAAGGAGTACCCATAATGAGGGAGTTTGTTTTGTGACATAATTTGAGGTTGTCTGGTTGCCTCCCAGTTTGCCATCATCACATTCTATATGAATCAAACATGTCAATGATGTTGTCTATCTTCGTGGCATCTATATTTTTTCTTCCTCATCTTTTCTCCTTGTGTCTTCAGAATGAGTTATTTCATTGCTGGTTGTCATGTGTTTCCTTTTTACCTTATTTTCATGCTAGAAAATAGATCTTGTCCTCTATCTCTGTATGATGTGTCACTTATATTTGTTACCTAGAGAGTATGTAAGGCATTTCCTTCTCATCCTTCTTCACCCCTTTCCCATTTTCTATTATATTCTTCATCTTTAACACCACCTTGGGTTTTTTAGTCTTGATCAATACACATTATTCTTCCTCTTCCCTCCACACCTTCTTCTTTCCCCTAATGAGATCTTCCTCTCTTGCAATAACAACTTTTGTGTTTATTTTTTGTGTACATCGTTGCCAAAGGCAAATCTTGCCTTTGAGTTATGTTCCGTAACGGTCAAAATGATTAAGGGAAGAGGCCAGTAATTCAATTCAACTAAAAATGAAAAAGTCTAGAACAAGTGCTTGTGTACAGAAACGAATAGTACTGTTGTTAACCAAAGGTGAGATGGTCAGGTCAATGGTTGGTCAACCCAAGGCCTTGTGGCAGAGGAGTCGTCAGTCAGTATTTTACTTGGCCTCTTCGGCAAAATGTATTTTCCATTCTCCCTTGTGACGAGTCTGCTCCCCATTCTCACCTGTTCCCTCATGCATTTATTTTATGCATTGTGTTTCCTCTTTAGCAGGATTTGTGGTCTTCTAACCATCTGTTGATGAAGTAAGGTCAAGATACTCCTCATCTCTTCGCCACTATCCCATCCCCACGTGGTGTGGAGCAGCATCAAGAAATGGTCGTTTTCCTCCACCTCTTCCACTATATTTTAATATATTAGTGGATTTATATTCTTCCTGTGTTACTTCTGCCAATATTCTTCATTTTCTCCAGTTCTGCCAATCACAGTTATCCTTTATGATACTGACTGTGATTTTTACTGTCAGATTTAAAAAAACAACCACCATTTCCCCTACAAAATACCCACAGTCAGTCTCTGTCAGTACCTCGATACATACCATCTGTGTCATCTTATTGCGGGCAAACTCGATGCGAATGCCCCCAAACGCGCCGAGAGCCAGTCCCTGCAGGGAGAAGCGGGCAGCTGCCGCTAACCTGGTATCTGAGAACTCCACAAAGGCAACTGGGGAGGCACCCTTTGAGAGCATGCGCAGGCGGGTATAGCCGGGCAAGCTGTGGGCAGGAGGGTGGGTGAGTGCGGGCAAATGGATAGGTGTTGAGGTGGTGGGAGTTTGCACGTCTGCCAATTTAGTTACTTTGAAGGTTGATATACTGCAAATTTTGGTGTTTGTAAATACTTACTTTTTGGACCACTTGAAACCATAGTGATAGTTTGTATATAAAAAACCATCACTGCACAGTCAAGTACTTATAAACACAGTCAATTTACAGTAAATAAAAATGCTAAATTGGCATCAGTGAGGGTTATTGGGCAGAGGTATTAAGCAGGAGTTTGGGTTAGGGTTTAGTGTAGCAGTGTGAGTGGGGATGGGGATGGACTGAACTAGACTGATGGGAAGGAAAACAAACACTAATGCCAGTGCAACAGTTAAGGTCAAATACCACCAGAGAAGGAGAAGACAGACAAGAGAGAGGATCAAGGACCAACCAACAAGCTATGAAGGAAGGAAGGAAAGGAAAGGAGGGACACAATGACCACTCAAAGAACTGCAGCAGGTGAATGATGAACGACTTTTAAGAATTTGCTTGATTGCTTTGTTTTATACCGAGGCTTAGCTTTTGGCGAGGGTGGTGTCTGGTAGTAGTGGCACAGGGGTGGGTACTGGTGACTGGCAGGGTACAGGAGGGTGGAGGTGGTACCGGGCAGGCTGTGGAGTGGATATACGGGGGGAATGTAGTACGAGTGAGTGAGTGACGGGTACAACCACAGACAGGCTAAGCCGGTGGGGGGTTTTTGGTTTGGTATTCTTGGCATTAGCAAGCAGGAAGAAGAGACTGATGGCTGGATGGATGGGGTATGAGTTTAAATGAGGCTTGGACTGAATAGTTGGTACAGTAATAATAAAATGGTCAGAGAAGAATGATTACATAAATATTGCCAGGGACAGTCAGCAATAAGAAGAAAGTAAACACTGGGTTAAAGGTGTGGTGGATGGTAAAGTTGGCACCGAGAAAGGTTAGAGGAGATAATCTACATACAACACAGGATTATTGTCAGGGAGAGAATAAATGGATTACTAGACACACACACAATTGGGACAGGACTGTGTGATACAAGAGACTGAGTCATGCAGTAAGTAATCTTGGATATTAGATGGCAAGTCACCAATGGCAGGAAACACTCAAATTTTTGGCAGAATAGTATACAGTAAGAAGAAAAATAAACTCATACTACTCGCAAAAATGGATACTCCAAGTCTTCCCATGTAAAAATATTGGTGAATATGAGATAATGAGGTTGGGAACGAGGGGTCAAGTGTTAAGTATAGGCCGTGAATGTGAGACGCAGGAGTGTAAAGGCCAATACATGTACAGTACAGTATAATTATCTTTTCATGAACCCCCTCCTCCCCCCCCCCCCAAAAAAAAAAATGTTGGGGGGAGTGAAAGGGTAGATCAAGGGAGTCTGGGTGAGTGAAGGGGATTCTGGTGGTGGTGGTGGTGGTGGTGGTGGTGATGGCAGGTGACAATAGAGTAGTGGGTGGATGGGGGAGCTGGCAGGGAGTGTGGGTAGGTGTAGACATGGGTGTGAGAAATTAGATGTGGGCAGAGTGGCCATGGGTGGGTGGGTGGGTAGGTGGGTTGAAACAGTTGAGGGAAGAATGGATATGGGTGTGGGAGTGGGTGTGGATATTCAGACCAACACTACTCACCCAACTACACTACACCAATGAACCACTGTAGACTGACTGACTGACTGACTGACTGGATATAAGGTAGTCTTTCCACTATGATGACATAACAAACACACAACATCATACAAAGATTAAAATCAGATTTCTGTGCTGTACAATTTAGTAATATATTATTTACTCACCCAAATTATTCAGGATTATAAATAACAATCTATTTCATTCTAAACAAATTTCATGAAGACCCACATTTTCTGAATCTTGCTCACGAACAAAAAAATAGGAAGTGCAACACAACAAACCTGAGTGCGGGGGAAGGGGTCATGTTATGTAAGAAAAAGGACTGACGAAGGAAAACTTAGAAGCAAATGAGTCCTTCAAATAATGCCATGAAACACCACCTATATTGAAGTAGATTGTTTTGTGGCATAGTGAGGAGGAATCACGAGCCTACAATTCACGCACACCATCACAATTTTTTTTTTTTTTTTTTTTGGGGGGGGGGGGAGGGGGGTGTATTTTTTTTGTTCAACATGATCTGGAAATTAGAAGCCAGCTCAAGGGGTTTGGGGGAGGGTGGGATGTTGTCTTGGCGAGTTAAAAGGCTACAGATTCCTCCATACTATCCAAATAGACCAACTACACACACACAGAGGTGACGTGTTTCATTTCACCATTTGGAGGAATCAAGCAGCGTCCAAATGCAACGACAACATCACAGTCCCACTCAATTGACAAACGGAATCGACTGGTATGTACAATTGCCTCCACTAGTAACGAGCACAGCGTCCGGTGGGTGAGTTTGGTGAAATGTGACACCACTGTGTTTGTGTACTCAGTAGTAGTAATAGTAGTAGTAATAGTAGTAGTAATAGTAGTAATAGTAGTAATAGTAGTAGTAGTAGTAGTAGTAGTAGTAATAGTAGTAGTAGTAGTAGTAGTAGTAGTAATAGTAGTAGTAGTAATAGTAGTAATAGTAATAGTAATAGTAATAATAGTAATAGTAATAGTAGTAATAGTAATAGTAGTAATTGTAGTAGTAGTAGTAATAGTAATAGTAGTAATAGTAATTGTAGTAGTAGTAGTAGTAGTAGTAGTAGTAGTAGTAGTGGTAGTGGTAGTGGTAGTGATAGTAGTAGTAATAAAAGGATAGAACTCACTCCTGCTACAGTATTCACCATAAGGACGCTATGTAAACAAACACAGTGGTGCCACATTTCACCAAACTCACCACCGACACTGTACTCGTTACTAATGGAGGCAACTGTACATAATTCACGGCTACTACCCATTCCCAAGACTACCACAACACTGTACCACCATACCACTACCATATATCTACTACTCTACCATTTACTACCATAACACCAACCACTCCTTCGACACACCCACCATCTTTCACCTTTAGTACAGTGTTGGTAAATCTGTAGCAACTGATTCCACAAAACTATTCCAAGCAACAGGCCACCATTATTATTGTTCATGTGATCCTGTTTCCTGGCATACTTTGGAGGAATCAAAGCACTCCAATGTACCAAAAGTATACTATCCTCTAAAGTATTGTTTCCTGGCATAAAATGTTTAAAGGAGTCAGTAGTTCTCCATATTGACAAGAGATTATTACACCCTTAGCCTCAACAAGCTATCAGTTCAATTACCATCACCAAACACACACACACACACACACAGATATATACTATTAACACTTGTCCTTCCTCACCTACAGTAAAAGCATTCCCATCACCATCACTTCATGCAACCAAGCTGAGTTAGTTAGCATTTTATAACACTTGAGACTTACTTTCATTGAGGGGTTTAAATATCCATGAGAAAATTATATAAATACTCGCCTCACGTTACCACATTTTTGTACACAAGACACGACGCAAGGAATCCAAGATATTATTTTTACATTACAGTTAGTCGAGTGTCTCCTTACCTTCATGAAAAACCTAATAGTGTGTAAACTGCTATCTAAAAATTTTAAACACTTTTTTCTGTATCGGAATAATGGGTTGTCTCTTCATGTTGGTAAATTGGAAGGCTCCTGATTCCCCCTCACTATACCAGAAAACATACACCCTCATTGGTACTAATAGGGGATCTGTTTTGTGGCATAGTTTGGAGGAATCAGAGACCTTCCAATTCACTAACAAAAGAATCTCCCCCTAAAGAATGCTCAAGTCATTCATTAATTTGTGCTGATGTGAATGCACAGTCAAAACCAAAACCATCTCTGGTATATATAAAAACTATGTGTTATAAATATTTCTTTAGGTTCACTTACCTGGTCTACACTCCTAACAAAACTATACACCAACCATGTCTTCAGTATACTATGAACCTCTACTGTATGATTGTGATGGAATCTGTCCAAGCATTATCTTTTTTACCCTTAAACAACGGCTGACAAAGATGGTACAGTATTTTTTTCTCTTTTCCTATCATGACACCAGAATATTTTGTTTATCGGAGGGAAGGGTTACTTAAGTCAATCCACATACAACAGCTTATGCCTTTGATAACACAACATATTTAAAACAACATCTGACCACTCCATATACATATAACTGAAAAAATGGGGTTTAATTAAATGAGAAAACTGTAGTAATTTGTGGCTCACCTTGAGAAGATATCCTTCAGTTCATGCTCTGCGACACTTGGGCCAAGGTTTGCGATAAAGAGCGTAGAGCAGGGTGGGTTGGGCGGGGGTCCTGCGGGGTGTGGGGGTGGCGCCGCGGTGTGAGGTGAGCCAGCGGGGGAGGCCAGGGCGGGGGAGGGCATCACTACCCCCCCGGCGTGGGAGACCATAGGCGCGTGGGGTAAGGCCAAGGGTGGCTGTGTGTAAGGCAGGATCACAGAGCTAATGTCAGGCGGAACAACAACAAATACATACAATAATACACAAGAATTTTTATACTACACAAATTACACTTACTTCTTGTCACATCATAAACATATATTATTCCTCTATACTGTATCATCTTTCTCTGTACAATCTTGGTAATTTAATAGTCCTCTAGCCAGTCTTCCTCACTGTATGATATTCCACACTATCATCTTTCTCACTAAACGATCTTCCTCACATGATTCTCCGATTTCCCAAGGCCTGTATTATGTTCAATGCCAACTGTTTATCCTGCTCTTTATAGGATTGTCCTCACCATATCTCTGTCACCTTCTCAATCTAATGGTGAGACCAATTGTGTCGCAAAGAGAACCCCAGTATCTTCATGAGCTTATTATTCCTTGGGGTAAGTTACGATCAAGCAAATGAGACAATTACGTCACCCTCATCACACTATAAAATATCAAGAGTTGATCATAAGACAATAGAGGCAACAAGCACTTTTAACAGTAACTATCATTTCTCTTATTCACTCATCCATTAGGAGAGCCAACGATACCTTTGACAGTAACTATAAGTGAACTTTCTCTTATTCACTCACCCATTACTACTCACACGCGAACCCTGTGGTATGGGTTTGAGAAGCATATTACACTGAGATCCAGATGGGTTCAATGATTGTTACTACATTGTGACAGCAGCTACTGGATTCTTACAAACTGTGCTATATAAAATGTAGCCTGTCTTATTTGATTTTAGGCACACATGCATCCGAGATGCTTCCTATCAATACTGTGACATCAGAAGGAATTTTTGTTCCTTGTTTAAACTAATCTATCTGTCTGTCCAAAGGCAGCTTCTAGTTTGCATCCAATGATCCTCATTCTAATTTTTTTTTTTATCTTATTGTACTGGTCAATTCAACACCATCCAATACATCAAAGTAAAGGCATCTCTAGTAAACCTCTTCAATAGCCCTGATCTAACTATTTCAATTAGGTTGACTTTTGATAACTCTGGTATCTATACAAGAGGAATACATTTTTCCTCTCCAGTTTTCATATCTAAGTATTTCTTAACTATTATTGTTCAAATCCAAAACTAACTAGATACATCTTCAAGACTTAATTTACCTTGATGAAAAATTCTGGAGGTATTCTGCAAAAACCTTATGTTTATAACATTATTAAATTTTTAAAATTTAATCTGGAAAATTGTCCTTAAATGTGAATATCTAGCTCTGAAATAAAAAAAAAAAGATTAGGCAATTCAATACCAAAATAACATTAAATATTATCAAAATGTAATTATTTACTGGTGTGAAAATACTGCAAATAATGATATACTAGGCAATTCAGTACACAGAAGTCAGAGAAATTTTCTATTAGTACACCAGACTACATAATTATGAACTGAGTTAGTGTAACACCAGTGAAACATGTCATACTATGGTGCACTAAAGTTGCTTCCCTCAGCCATCCACAATATAACTGAAGTACTGTGATGTGGTTCCAATGAATAAACAACAGAAAATAGATGGCAAAACTTTTGTACACCATAATACAGTACCCCACACACACACACATCTCTATTCAGTACTTTTCTTTGAATTATTGGGTCACAGTACTGGGACAATGAATGAGTCGAGTTCATTATCATTCCTTATTCACTGTAGGCTACACAGTTCATAATTATAGTTGGTTACATAATAGATACATTTCTCTAACTCTATAATACAATCTCATTTTTTCTGAGCTGACGATATTTGGACACAACCCCTTGCAATTAGTGTAGTTCACCAATTTCATTCATTTTTTCCCCCCTAAACAAGTTACAAACAAAAAACAAACAAGGGGCTGTGATTGTTATTGTTCCATCATGTATTCTTTAATTATATTGCCAGCCTAGAAAGGGAAGATTCTGGCAGTGTGACGAGGCAAGTGAGGTGCCGGCAACACAACTACAACACTGGAAGATGAATTACTGGGACGAGTGCAACAACAAGACATGGACAGGACAGGTCAAGCAAGTACAAGTGCCATGACCAATAACAATGAAGAAATAAATATATGAATAAATAAATAAATAAAAAATCCATGTGGTTAATTGGTCATCATCAGTCTCTCTCAGCCCATGCTAATACAAAAACGATGACTCCATGACAGATGTGTATGGAGTCATCGTCTTGTCATCCTGGCCCATCCATGACTTTTCTTGTACACTGTGGCCCATGGAAAAAGAGACAAGAGAGACCCCGGGGAATGATGTACTCTGCTTGGGAACTCTGTGTAACACACCTTTTATTTATTTATATATACCGTATGATTTGAAACTGTTGAAACTGAAACTAAATTTGTCACGAAATTTAAGGTTTTAGAGTGACTTCATTACTATAAAAAAGAGGGGATTATCACAACGGGCCATATGCAAGAACATTTATGGTGTTGACTGACAATGGCATGGCACCAGTACATTGACTCCATACACACACTACAGAGTCATTGTACCAGTACCATGCCACAAATATTCTAGCATACGGCCCAATGACTGATAATAATAAACATTCCTGAAATAACACAACTGGGCCTCAAACACACACTTCCCACACTTCATATTCTACTGGGTCTCTGAAACAAGTTAATAAATACAATGGGTTAGGCACTCGGATGGACAATTTTCCTCATGTCTCTATAGCAAGGGTAATAACGTATTGTATGTATACTGTGTCATCCTCAGAGAGAGAACACATTTTTCTGAAAGTCTAAGCAGAATGTCAATATCTTTAATTTGAAATTAATCTGTGGCAGGATTGTTAATCGTGAATGTACAGTTGTCTCCACTAGTAACATGCACATTGTCATCGAGCTTGGCGAAATGTGGCACCATTGTGTTTGTTTACTCGTAGGACTGTAGTAGTATATAATTGTACAGAACCAACTCCTGCTAAAGTATCCACTATAATAATACGAGTAAACAAACACAGTGGTGCCACATTTCACCAAACCCACCGGACACTGTGTTCGTTACTAATGGAAGCCACTGCACCTTATCTTCTCCCTCTGGGCCAACCAATGAGTTGGAGTTCATACAAGGGAGGAAGATAACCAATAATAAAGGTTAAAACATAATTATTACAAATTGCAACAAGAGACATGGCGAAAATATGTCCTGTGTTGTGACTACTGTGATGGTGATTCAATAATGACAACACCCTGAAGTGTACAGTACAACTCTGTAATGTGTACAGTACTTTGAAATGTGTACAGTACTTTGAAATGTGTACAGTACTTTGAAATGTGTACAGTACTTTGAAATGTGTACAGTACTTTGAAATGTGTACAGTACTTTGAAATGTGTACAGTACTTTGAAATGTGTACAGTACTTTGAAATACGTACAGTACTTTGAAATACGTACAGTACTCAGAATGTGTACAGTACTCTGAAATACGTACAGTACTCTGAAATGTGTACAGTACTCTGAAATGTGTACAGTACTCTGAAATGTGTACAGTACTCTGAAATGTGTACAGTACTCTGAAATGTGTACAGTACTCCTTTATGAGCAGGAACACTGAGTATGTTTTCTATGTTCGGGTATTATATTTTGGGGTCTACATTTTGGAGTCAATTTTTCGTTTCAGTTAATTATTTATACTAGCAGTTATGAACCTCTTAGTGGTAATACAGACCGTCTAAATTGCCATAATCATAAAAATATATACTTTACTGTATTTATATTTATATGTTTTTAAATATGTCTTCCCATCATATATCTACAACATTAATTTTACAAGTACGAGTATAATTGATATGATATAATTTTTTTTTTTCTTTCGGATGTGTTGTTATTGTTGTTGTTGTAGTACAGTTCAAGGTGTTGCATTCTATTGTTAACTATATAGTAGTCATATTAGTACCAGATATGATAAGGCAAGATAGTAATAAGTTAAAAGATACACTTATAATACTGACAGCAAAATAAATGTGATTCAGTACCTCAATTTGCACTAAAAGTAATTGTAAATATTGTTAATAATAAATCATAAATATATTTTAGTAATAAAATTAATAGAAATATTGCACTGATAGCATTATAAAGTGATTAATGTGTTAGACAAAAACGAACAAATAATTTATATTATAAAAGAAAACAAAACAGGTGTAATAAACAGCAGCAGCAAAACCAACAATAATAATAATAATAATAATACTAATGCAATGATACTCGTGACAATAAAAAATTCACAAATGCTAAAATTGTAAGAAAAAATAAATTGCAATATTAACTGACGTGCCTAGAAAATTCTCAGATGGTATGGAGGCTACAGATACACCTAAATATATATATATAATACCTACCTGTTAAAATTATCAAAACGTGGGCAACTAACAAACTTGTCAGAAAAACGGTGCTCAAAAAAACAAGTGACACAACTCAAAAACTGCTATGGTTGGTTACTGGTGTTGTGTTATGTTGTGTTGGTGATAACTCAAAAACTAGTGGATTGTGTTGTTGCTGGGGTGAGTGTGGTGTTGCTGGGGTGAGTGTGGTGTTGCTGGGGTGAGTGTGGTGTTGCTGGGGTGAGTGTGGCGTTGCTGAGGTGAGTGTGGCGTTGCTGGGGTGAGTGTGGCGTTGCTGAGGTGAGTGTGGTGTTGCTGGGGTGAGTGTGGCGTTGCTGGGGTGTGGGTGTGGTGTTACTTGGTTGTGATGTGTTGTAATGTGTGTGGTGTTGTTGGGGTGTGGTGTTGTTGGGGTGTGGTGTTACTGGGGTGTGTTGTGGTGTTACAGGGGTGTGTTGTGTTGTAATGTGTGTGGTGGTGATGGTGTTACTGGGGTGTGTTGTGTTGTAACGTGTGTGGTGGTGATGGTGTTACAGGGGTGTTTTGAGTTGTAACGTGTGTGGTGTTACTGGGTGGTGTTGTAAGAGGGAGATCAACAAATTATCAGACCACAACTGAACTCAGACCACTGCAAGATTCGTGTATGAGTGTGTGGGGTGGTGGTGGTAGTTATGGTAATGGTCGAGTGGTAGGTGGTGGTATTCTGGGTTTCGTGGTAGTGGTAGAAGTAGATGTGGGTGGTATCTGTGGTAGTCCTGGTGTGGTATTCGTGGTAGTGGTAATAGTGGTAACAGTGAAGGTTATAGTGGTGGCAAGATTAGATGTGTGTGGAAGGCTTGGCAAGCATAGTGGTCAACATTGTGTTAGCCCGTATGACAATAGTAGAAGTAGGCTAGTAGAAGTAGTAGTGGAAGTAGTAAAAGCAGTAGAAGTACTAGTAGTAGAAAAAGTAGAAGTAGTTGTAGTGGTAGTGGTGGTAGTGGTGGTAGTGGTGGTAGTTGTTGTAGTAGTAGTAGTAGTAGTAGTTGTATTTGTAGTTGTAGTAGTAGAAGAAGTAGAAGTAGTAGTAGTAGAAGTAGTAGTAAAAGTAGTAGTAAAAGTAGTAGTAAAAGTAGTAGTAAAAGTAGTTGTAGAAGTAGTTGTAGAAGTAGTAGTAGTAGAAGTAGTAGTAGAAGTAGTAGTAGAAGTAGTAGTAGAAGTAGTAGTAGAAGTAGTTGTAGAAGTAGTTGTAGAAGTAGTTGTAGAAGTAGTTGTAGAAGTAGTTGTAGAAGTAGTTGTACGGTAGTAGTAGAAGTAGTAGTACGGTAGTAGTAGAAGTAGTAGTACGGTAGTAGTAGAAGTAGTAGTACGGTAGTAGTAGAAGTAGTAGTACGGTAGTAGTAGAAGTAGTAGTAGAAGTAGTAGTAGTAGTAGTTATTGTAGTTGTAGTAGTAGTAGTTGTAGTAGCAGCTATAATACAAGTAGTAGTAATAGTAGAAGTAATAGTACTAGTTGTGGTAGAAGTATTCGTATGTCCTGAATGAGTTTTTGTGGATTTGGGAACGAGTGGTAGTGGTAATGGTGGTAGTAGTAGTAGTAAGGATGGTAGTAGTGGTGGTGGTAGTGGTTGGGATGGTAGGCAAAACACTGGTCATTACAGTACTCAGTCCAGATGGCAAGGAAACCACACAAGCAAAGAACAAGTCATAAACCAAACAAAGTGCATAAAGGAGAAAACAAGAATATTAAAAAATCCATACAAGTGACTATAAACACAGAGAGACAATTATGTGCAGAGGAGAACAACATTAGGTTCATTCGTCCACAACTCTCAGTCAAGTTTAATCATTAATATCCCTTCATTCAATATTTAGAGGTTCTTTACAATTATGAAAATACAGGTGGTAAATTTAACCAGTTCATATATTTATTACTCTTCCAAAATAGTGATAAGAGAGATGTTAATTAAGGCTAGTTAACTGTGTTGGTAATAACTAGTAGTCAATATGGTTTGTTTTGTACACAGGAGGCTATTTTTTTTTTTTTTTTTTTAAGTGAATGAATGAATACAAGCCACTATCGGCCATTACGACATTACAACGTGCGACTGACTGACTGACTGATTGTTTATTATAGGTTGGACAAACGCTGCCTAAAGGAATACAACGGGTGGTGGTGGTGCAAAGATGTTGATATACTGTACGTAGAATGGCAGGCAGAGGTCAACAGGAAGGCTTGGAGAGGTCAGGTCAGGTGAGGAGGGAGGGAGTATGCAAGCTGAGAGAGACAGTGAGAAGGAGTGATGGTGAGAGGTAGGGGAGGCAGTGAGAAAGAAGGGAGGGAGAGAGTGAAGAGGGATAGTGAGAGGGAAGGGCAGTGAGGAGGGAGGAGAGGCAGTGAGGAGGGAGGAGAGGCAGTGAGGAGGGAGGAGAGGCAGTGAGGAGGGAGGAGAGGCAGTGAGGTGGGAGAGGCAGTGAGGAGGGAGGAGAGGCAGTGAGGTGGGAGAGGCAGTGAGGGGGGAGAGGCAGTGAGGGGGGAGAGGCAGTGAGGGGGGAGAGGCAGTGAGGAGGGAGGGGTAGTGAGGTGTATGTGGAGGAGCTGAAGCAAAGTAAGAAGAGCAGGAGGAATCGACAGGCACAAAGGCAAGCAAGAAGCAAGGAACGTAGAGGTAAGACAAGGTTAAGAAGGAATAAATGTATGAACCAACAAGTAAGCAGGCAGACAGGAAGGCAGGTAAGAAAGAGTTTGATATAGTGAAGAAAGGAAGAACAGGAAGGTAAGCAGGCAGATAATTATGAAGGGTAGGACAAGCAGAAGTATGCAAAACATGAGAGGAGACTTGATTATTATGCATGAGTGTGGAAGAAAATGCTTTATAACAGATATTACCAAGGGCTAATGAAAGTAGAAGTAAAGAATAACAGAATATAAATTGTGTCTGTTGTAGTGAGTGAGTGAAAGAAAAAAATAATTTCTTTTCAGTAATAAAAAATATATATATATATATATATATATATATATATATATATATATATATATATATATATATATATATATATATATATATATATATATATATATATATATATATATATATATATATATATATATATATATATATATATATATATATATATATTTTTACACACACACAGAGGTGTTCATGTTTTGCTGTACTAGTGTTGAAAATAATATGGTGAAAGTATCAAAATATAAAAATGTTACAAGTACTTCTGGATTAACTGAGATCTCGTTTTGTAAAGTATGGCGGGAAATAAGTGTTGTTGTAATGATGTTGGCAGTGACCAGTGTGTGTACTGTTGGTACAAAATAAATAATAATATTGACAGGTAGCAGAACAATTGAGTCAGTAGTTGTGATTGTTGGAGTACAACTGTCATATAGTGTACCGTACTGGTTATTACTTTATAAGCTACATAATTATTTAGTTGTGGTTATTTATGTTACTTTGGTGCTGTTTGTTATCAATAATATAATATTATTGGGTTACTGAGTTAATTGTTAGTTGTTGTAAGTGTGGTAGTAAATAGGCGGCAGCAACAATAATAACAACAATAATAACAACAGCAGCAGCAGCAGCAGCAGCAGGAACGCAACCAACAACAACAACAACAGCAGAGTGTGGTAGTGAAAAGTGGTAGTGGTGGTAGTGGTAGTGCTGGTGGGTGGTAGTAATGGTGGTGGTGAGGCGGCAGCAGCAGCAGCAATAGTAGTAGTGGTAGTAGTAGTAGTAGTGGTAGTGGTAGTGGTAGTGGTAGTAGTAGTATAGTAGTAGTAGTAGTAGCAGCTGACACAAACCATCTGACTAACAAAACTAACAGGGTCTCCGGACTGTGGTAGCGGGAGTCCCCCCTCGCCGGCCTGCTGCTGCTGGTGATGTCTGTCAGCGGGTAGTCAGAGGTAAGAACGTACTGGCACTTGGGCAGCGTGGAGGGCGGGGAAGAGGGCCGGGTGATGTTGCAGACCAGCGGCGGCGGAACCAGGCAGTTCAGCGGTGTAGGCCAACGGGTGTGGGGGCCACACGTCAGGGGCGCCGGGGAAGAAGGCGGGGTTCAACTCTACTGGAACACCAGACCCGGTCACTATACTTGTTCTCTGATACTACACCTCCTCCTTCTCATCATCAATAACAAACACTTAAATATATTACATAAATTATAACTTATCACTTCACTACACTAACTAGCTTTGGGTTAGTATACTTACTTAAGCATTGTACTGTAATCACTGTAATCCTTAAGCACTATACAGTATACTGTAATACATTACTGTCATGTCATTCACTACAGCAACAGATACCAAATCCTACTTGTGACTGGTAATGCTGAGACACTTGTTTACACACACACACAAAACACCAGAAGCCTACGGATTCCATCAAATTATATAACAATGCCTTCAACTCTATAATATCTTTAAATTGCATTCATAAAAATGGGCTGATTTATGTTCAATATAATGCACCCAGCAATCTCTACAAATATTATCCACTATATAAAAAACTCCCCACTACATACAATTGTAACTTAATATTCCCCAGTGTGATAAGTTAATAATATAAGCTCTTCATAAAATACAACTGATTCACATTAAAAACATATATGATGCTAAGCTAATCCATGTGGCAAGAAAATTATAAATAACTCACTTCATATCTTCTTTAAAAAAAATGCAAGTAACTCACTCCAGATATCCTTAAAAAAAATGTAATTGACTCACTCCTGAGATTCTGATTAAAATGTTGTTGTGTAATCGATTTGGTGTGTTGGTGGACTGTATGTGTGTTGTGTTGTAGTGTGACTGTATGTGTGTTGTGTTGTGTGACTGTATGTGTGTTGTGTTGTGTGACTGTATGTGTGTTGTGTTGTAGTGTGACTGTATGTGTGTTGTGTTGTAGTGTGACTATGTGTGTTGTGTGACTGTATGTGTGGTGTGTTGTAGTGTGACTGTATGTGTGGTGTGTTGTAGTGTGACTGTATGTGTGTTGTGTTGTAGTGTGACTGTATGTGTGTTGTAGTGTGACTGTATGTGTGTTGTGTTGTAGTGTGACTGTATGTGTGTTGTGTTGTGTGACTGTATGTGTGTTGTGTTGTAGTGTGACTGTATGTGTGTTGTGTTGTAGTGTGACTGTATGTGTGGTGTGTTGTGTGACTGTATGTGTGGTGTGTTGTGTGACTGTATGTGTGGTGTGTTGTGTGACTGTATGTGTGGTGTGTTGTGTGACTGTATGTGTGGTGTGTTGTGTGACTGTATGTGTGTTGTGTTGTGTGACTGTATGTGTGTTGTGTGACTGTATGTGTGTTGTGTTGTGTGACTGTATGTGTGTTGTGTTGTGTGACTGTATGTGTGTTGTGTTGTGTGACTGTATGTGTGTTGTGTTGTGTGACTGTATGTGTGTTGTGTTGTGTAACTGTATGTGTGTTGTGTTGTGTGACTGTATGTGTGTTGTGTTGTGTGACTGTATGTGTGTTGTGTTGTGTGACTGTATGTGTGTTGTGTGACTGTATGTGTGTTGTGTTGTGTGACTGTATGTGTGTTGTGTTGTGTAACTGTATGTGTGTTGTGTTGTGTGACTGTATGTGTGTTGTGTTGTGTGACTGTATGTGTGTTGTGTTGTGTGACTGTATGTGTGTTGTGTTGTGTGACTGTATGCGTGGTGTGTTGTAGTGTGACTGTATGCCTGGTGTGTTGTGTGACTGTATATGTGTGGTGTGTTGTAGTGTGACTGTATGCGTGGTGTGTTGTAGTGTGACTGTATGTGTGTTGTGTTGTAGTGTGACTGTATGTGTGTTGTGTTGTAGTGTGACTGTATGTGTGTTGTGTTGTAGTGTGACTGTATGTGTGGTGTGTTGTAGTGTGACTGTATGCGTGGTGTGTTGTAGTGTGACTGTATGTGTGGTGTGTTGTAGTGTGACTGTATGTGTGGTGTGTTGTAGTGTGACTGTATGTGTGGTGTGTTGTGGTGTGTTGTAGTGTGACTATGTGTGTTGTAGTGTGACTGTATATGTGGTGTGTTGTAGTGTGACTGTATGTGTGGTGTGTTGGGGGACTGTATGTGTGGTGTGTTGTAGTGTGACTGTATGTGTGGTGTGTGGTAGTGTGACTGTATGTGTGTTGTGTTGTAGTGTGACTGTATGTGTGGTGTGTTGGGGGACTGTATATGTGTTGTGTTGTAGTGTGACTGTATGTGTGGTGTGTTGTAGTGTGACTGTATGTGTGGTGTGTTGTAGTGTGACTGTATATGTGGTGTGTTGGGGGACTGTATATGTGGTGTGTTGTGTGACTGTATGTGTGTTGGGGGACTGTATGTGTGTTGTGTTGGGGGACTGTATATGTGGTGTGTTGTGTGACTGTATGTGCGTTGGGGGATTGTATATGTGGTGTGTTGGGGGACTGTATATGTGGTGTGTTGTAGTATGACTGTGTGCATGACGCCACAATGACGCCACAACAGGTCACGTCAAACTCCAATCATGACTACTTCTATATACTCATGTCTAGACTTCTCATACTCAGACTTTGTACACTTGGGATATAATACACCACTGGCACTTATTTCTATTGATCAAAATAATGGAATTATATTATGGTACTGCAATGTAGTTTTAATAGCACCTTTGTTACGTTATGGTATTAAATAGATTTGATTATCAGTAACAGAGAAAAGACTGTGACGTCATGGTTACCACAAGCGCGTGCAGGTTATAATAATTATAGACTTGTAAACAAAACACTGAATCAACAGACAACACCATTTCCACATACACAATGAACAAGGTGGCAGCGTTGTTTGTTACAGACTAGAAGTGCAAACTGAAAAGCACTGGATTGGAGGATTTTTTTTTTTTCGTTGGATACATTTTACTATAAATGGGGAAGAAAGAAGATTGTGCTTGGCCAGACAGACCTTATACCACAAGGGAGGAGGAGACAGAGAGGAGGGACACAGCAAGCACCAACGTAAAAGAAGGAAAGGAGAGACAGCTGAAGAGAAGAAACGGGATTGCTTCAACTTCTACAAGAATAAAAAAAAAATATAGAACAATTTAACTTTGAATTCATTTGTACTTAGTAATATCACTGATGAACTGAAGTCGTGAAGGTGATATAAGAATCAATATTAACTAACACACCTTCATTCGTATTTCTTAAGATGATAATATTGTGTGACATCACAATCCTCAATTTACACGCATCACCATTTCAATAATTTAAGGAGGAAGTACAGTGTTGGTAAATATGGAGCAAATGATTCCTCCAAACTATTCCAAGCAACAGACAACCATTATTTTTGTTCATCTGGTCCTGTTTCCTGGTATACTTTGGAGGAATCAAGGCACTCCAAAGTAACAAAAGTGAATTACTCCCTTAAAACAATGGAAATCCTCTTGCTGTGATTAGCTATACATATTTCAAGTTAAAAACGATTGTTCTCTAAGTGTAGGAAGGTGTGGGATATATAGCAGGTGTAGAAAGGTATGAGAAGGAGTGGTAGGTGTGGAAAAGTGTGGGAGGGAAGTGTAGCAGGTGTGTGAAGGAATAAGGAAGGTGTAGGGGAAGTGTAGCAGGTGTGTGAAGGAATAGGGAAGGTGTGGGAAGGTGTAGGGGAAGTGTAGCAGGTGTGTGAAGGAATAGGGAAGGTGTGGGAAGGTGTAGGGGAAGTGTAGCAGGTGTGTGAAGGAATAAGGAAGGTGTAGGGGAAGTGTAGCAGGTGTGTGGAGGAATAGGGAAGGTGTAGGAAGGTGTAGGGGAAGTGTAGCAGGTGTGTGAAGGAATAGGGAAGGTGTAGGAAGGTGTAGGGGAAGTGTATCAGGTGTATGAAGGAATAGGGAAGGTGTAGGAAGGTGTAGGGGAAGTGTATCAGGTGTGTGAAGGAATAGGGAAGGTGTAGGAAGGTGTAGGGGAAGTGTGGAAGGTGTGGCAGGTGAGCTTGGAGACAGAACACCTGACCTATCTCACTACCATCCTCTCCTTCTATTGTTCTCTCCCTCTTCTCTCTCTCACACACCCTCACTCCCTCCCTCCCTCCTGCCTCTTGCCTCTCTCGGCCTCTTGTCTCTCTTCTTAATCTCACTCCTTTCTCTTTCTCATTTACTCCCCATTCCTCTTCTTTTCCCCATCCAACCCTCATTTCCTTTCTCCCCTCCTTCCCCTATAACCTCCATCCTTAGATTTTTCTCTCTAACCTTAACTACTACTATATTTTTCCAACAGAGACATGGGCCCTATTTTTACTTAAGGGACCCTGTGATGTAGTCAGAAAATTGGAGGTGAATGAGTCTTTCAAATATTGCCACGAAACACACACACCTATATGGAAGGAGCTTGTTTCGTGGCATGGTCAGGAGGAATCAGAAGCCTTCAATTTTCTTTACACGATCACAGGGTCCTTAAGAGGGTAATATTGTGTTGGTAAATCTGGAGCATCTGATTCCTCCAAACTATTTCAAGCAACACTGGCAAAGAACCAAAGGAGACAGAGAAGGATATAGTAACATTGGAATGAAAAGGGGGAAGGCTGAGGGAATACAGAAATAAATATCCACATATCATTATATATATATATATCTCATTATTACCATAATAAGTCGTATTCAAAAAACCATTCCTTCTGAATTACCATATTACCCATACCTACTACACACACACACACACACACACACACACAGGCTGAAAGGTGAGAGAATTAGAGAAAAAAAAAAACAATGATACAATGAAAACAACAGTACCATGAATAATACGTTTAGCCCAATGTATACGTGTATAGCATAGTATAGACAGTGTATGTACAGTTGTGGACAAATGAAACTGGGGGGTGGGGGGGGGGGAGCAACGAGTCCTATATTATTATTCTATGCTTGGTAAGGGGGCCCCGTTAAAAAGTGTGTGTGTCTGTTTCAGGATTGTGTTCGCAACTGTACGAGACAATTAAGGCAAAGACAATGTGTTACCGTATACCGTACTCTGTCTACCGTTTGTCTATTTCTGTCCATCAATCATCCTGGCAACTAACAAACAAACAAACAAACCCATCCTCTCCTATGCATCTTCCATCAAATTTAGTTTACTGGATATGATAACTTTTTCCACCTAAGGCTGTGATGTTAATAATAATAATAATAATAATAATAATTGATCTAGTTACTCTAATACCTCTTATAATATGAAGACTGAAAACTACGTAACATTTATCTCACAAAACAATATAATTACAGATCATTGGATAACTATTATGATGATGCACAAATCGTAGTATAATAATAATAACCCCACGTGTTTTATTAATTATCGGGTACTGTTGTTGACATTGGAATTCTCTCTCGACTACTTAGCACCGACTAATGATTGATGGTTGGATATTTGATGGAGTGAAAATAGAAAGAGTTGAAATGGAAGACAATTCGAAAGTAAACCGAATAGAATTATTGAAGATGAATGAATAAAGGAAATAAGATGGAAACAGAAACGAAAGAAAGGAACATATGAAATGACTGGAGAGAGAGAGAGAGAGAGAGAGAGAGAGAGAGAGAGAGAGAGAGAGAGAGAGAGAGAGAGAGAGAGAGAGAGAGAGAGAGAGAGAGAGAGAGAGAGAGAGAGAGAGAGAGAGAGAGAGAGAGAGAGAGAGAGAGAGACAGAGACAGATAGAGAGAGAGGGGGGGGGGGGGCTCAGGTGCGTTGTGGGGGGTGCATCACACGTGACATAAATAATGGAGGGAAGAGGGATTGAAGGGGGGGAGAAGAGGGATTGAAGGGGGGGAGAAGAGGGATTGAAGGGGGGGAGAAGAGGGATTGAAGGGGGGGAGAAGAGGGATTGAAGGGGGGGAGAAGAGGGATTGAAGGGGGGGAGAAGAAAGACTGAGAGAGAGAGAGAGAGAGAGAGAGAGAGAGAGAGAGAGAGAGAGAGAGAGAGAGCAAATTAACAACAGTTTATGTGTGTATATTGTTCGGTGTGTGTGTGTTCTTACCTATTTGTATCATTATAGGATTGAGCGAAGCTCGTAATGTCCCTTTTCTTTAAACTCAATTATCATATTTATTTTTAAAGTTACCGGGTATGTATGTTTTTGACACACACCACTTCTGAAATTCATTCCATTGATCAATTACTCTATTTTGAAAACTATATTTCTGTACATCTTTATCCTCTTTTTTTTTATTAATTTCTTACTGTGTCCTCTCATTGTAGGTATTCCTTGTTGACACAAGTTCTCTATATCTTTTCTTTTTCTGTGACACATTCGTAAACCATAATCATATCTCCTCTCTTTCATCTTTCTTCCAGTTTAGATAACTTTAGTTTCTTTAGTCTTTCTTCATAGCTTAGTTTTCTTAGACTTCGTACCCATCTACTTGCTGCTCTTTGTACTTTTTCTTATTTAGTGATATGTTTCTTTAAATGTGGGCTCCATACTACTGCAGCATATTCCAAGGTAGGCCTTCTAAAGGATGTGATGATTTTCTTGACCATTTCTTCATCTATATAAGTGAAGGCCACTTGCATATATGCTAAGAACGTATACATGTTTCTCACTTTTTCATTCATTTATATGATCATCTGGTGTCAATTTCTTATTTATCATTACTCTTACATCAGTACTACCAATTTGGTCTTTTCTCACTTTTTCCAAACTTAGTAACATGACACGTATCTGCATTAAACTCCATCTGACATTTATTACTCCACTCTACCATTTTGTTCAAGTCTTCTTGTAACTTTTTACAGCAGTCTTCATTTTTAATTGTTCTTTGTACTTTTGCATCATCAGCAAAAAAATTCATCTAAGAGCCATCTGTAATATTTACTTCTATATAATTTATATATAATAAGAACATTGTTGGTGCCAATACTGAGCCTTGAGGAACTCCACTTGTCACCTTCAGCCATGGAGAATAGTTCCCTCTTAGTACTGTTCTCATTTTTCTTCCTACAAGGAAATCTTCCATCCATTTTAGTAGTTTTCCTTTCACTTCTTTATGTTGTAATTTCCATATAAGTCTTTGGTGTGGAACTCTGTCAAAAGCTTTTTAAAAGTTTATGTAAATACTATCCACCTATCCTCCTTTTACTTGGATTTTTTCTGATATTTTCTTGTAGTAAATCAGTAAGTTTGTTACACATGAGCTTTCCTTCCTAAACCCAAATTGTCTTCGTTTATCATCTCATTTTTCTACAAGTGTGTGTGTGTGTGTGTGTGTGTGTGTGTGTGACAGGTGCGGTGTGATGTAAGTGACGCCATAAGCAGGGCAGGGCAGAACTGGATAGAACCAGAGCACATAATGAGGAATAGAGGAGGGCTAGAGGGGCTACGCAGGACAGGACTAGGCAAGGTAGGGCAGGGCTAGGCAAGGTAGGGCAGGGCTAGGCAAGGTAGGGCAGGGCTAGGCAAGGTAGGACTGGGCTGGGCTGGGCTAGGCAAGGCAGGACTGGACTAGGCAAGGTAGGGCAGGGCTAGGCAAGGTAGGACTGGGCTAGGCAAGGCAGGGCAGGGCAGGGTAGGGCAGGGCTAGGCAAGGTATGGCCAGGCAGGGTAGGGCAGAGTAGGGCAAGGCTGGGCAGGGCTAGGCAAGGTATGGCTAGGCAGGGTAGGGCAGGGCATGGCTAGGCAGAGTAGGGATAGGCAGGGCATGGCTAGGCAGAGTAGGGATAGGCAGGGCAGGGCTAGACAGAGTAGGGAAGGATAAGGTAGGGTAAGGAAAGGCAGGGGAGGACAAGGTAGGGTAGACATTGAGGGAAATAAAAGGGTAAGGGTGTCGTAGGAGCAGAAAAGAAAGGAAAGGGAAGGGAAGAGATAGAAGGAAGGCAGGATTAGACTGGAAAGGGAAGGAAGAAAAGAAAGAGAAATAGAGGGAAGATATAAGAGTAAGAGTAGAGA
>JAWQEG010000760.1:5000-114680 GCA_033782935.1 Petrolisthes cinctipes | reverse complement strand
TCTCCCCTCTTCTTCCCTTCTCCCCTCTTCTTCCCTTCTCCCCTCTTCTTCCCTTCTCCCCTCTTCTTCCCTTCTCCCCTCTTCTTCCCTTCTTCCTCACCTCACGTCACCTCTTCTTCCCTTCTTCCTCACCTCACGTCACCTCTTCTCCCCCCCCCTTCGCCCCCCCCCCCCTTCCGCCTCAACATCCGGCACTACGCAGGGGGGAAGCCGGATTCGTGATTACCTTCATGTACACACACACACACACACACACACACACACACACACACACACACACACATAATTATATATACATACATACATATACACACGTCCGCGTTAAAGTTATGTATTTAGGTACGGATGAATGCGCAGCAGAGGACACACACACACACGACACACACACACACACACACACACGTAGGACCTAAACCCGACTGACCTCTATTGTAAGCCTAGCAGCAGAATACAGAACAAGACTCATCGCTAAGCAACACCCACCACACTATATACAATTATATACACAAACAGCCTATCAATGTCTAATAGAAGCAATGGCTGTGATTATCAAGGAGGGGAAGGAGGTCGTCTGTTATGACTTAATTTGAGAGCTACTAATCCTTCTAAAATGTTTTATTTATTTATTTATTTATTAGTGTCTCGGTATATGAGTACTGGGTTCTATAATAAAGGAGTGGTATAGTTTCGAGAAATAATTTACGCCTACGATGAGTTGTTTTTAGCATGATTATAAAGGAATAATTATAACTCCAATTCGCCCACCTGTTTCCCAAGATGTTCGGACTAATTAATAACTTTGTTGCCATGCACGCCGGGTATAGAGAGGGTGAAGCAGGGTCTGGGTATCGTTTATAAGAATTAAAGGAATTAACTGTTTTGGGCAATTTGGAGCACACGTAGCCCTCCGAACTCTTAACATAAAACACATCTCTAAGTCTTAGGTGGAGGGATTCTGTTGCTTATGATGTCTTGGAGGAATCAAAGCCCTCAAATTTCCCACAGCAGGTTACTTCCCTTAATGTTGTTGTAGTTAGATTTTATTTATACTGTATACCATTGAATCGATGAATTTGCCTGACAGGTTACGATGTTTCAGAGTTTGATATATATACTTTTTTTCTGTGTGTGTGGCGTTGCAGGGATCTAGGGTTTAGGCAGTTAACTTAGGATAGAGAAGAGGAGGGTAAGAAAAAGGGGATGAGTTGAGAGGATAACATGGGGAAGGAAGCAGAGGGGAGAACATGGAATAGTGGTAGAGGGGATGAGATGGGAAAGGGGTAGAAGGGAGGGGGCAGAGGGGAGAAATGAAAATAAGGGTAGAGAAGAGGGCATGGGAAAGGCGTAGATAAGAGGGTTATGGTGAGGGGAGGAAATGGGGAGGGGATAGAAGGGGGGGCATAGTATGAAGAGGGTATAGAGGGGAGGGCATGGGGAGGGGGTAGAGAGAGAGAGCATGGGGAGGGGATAGAGGGGAGGTCATGGGGAGGGGATAGAAGGGAGGTCATGGGGAGGGGATAGAGGAGGAGGGGATAGAGGGGAGGTCATGTGGAGGGGATAGAGGGGGAGGTCAAAGGGGAGGGGATAGAGGGGGGGGTCATGGGGAGGGGATAGAGGGGGAGGTCATGGGGGAGGGGATAGAGCCAATGGGGAGGGGATAGAGGGGGAGGGCATGGGGAGGGGATAGAGGGAGAGAGCATGGGGGAGGAGATAGAGCCAATGGGGAGGGGAGTTTATAGAGGGGGAGGTCATGGGGAGGGGATAGAGGGGGAGGTCATAGGGAGGGGATACTGTTGGAGGTGACTTTTAACCCGTCCTAAACCAGTTCTGCCGAGCCTCTGAAAGTCCTCCACCTTCTCCTACCTCTCTTTATACCTGCTTACCTATAATATACTGTATACACCTACTCACCTACCTACCTATCTATCTATTTACTCACTCAATTACATATTCACCCACTTACCTACCCACTTACCTATCTACTCACCTATCTACTCACCTACCTACCTATCCACCCACTTACCTACCTATCTGCTCACTCAATTTCATATTCACCAACCTACCTACCCACTTACCTACCTATCTACTCACCCACCTATCGACTCACCCATCTATCGACTCACCCACCTACCTACCTATATACTCACTCACCTACCCACTCACCCACCCACCTAAGGATGAGAAAGAGAAAAGAAGGAAACGAATGAAATGCAAAAGAGGAGATATCTTAAATGATTCTATGGATGAAATGGAAAGAGGAGATTCATAGCAGGTGACAGGAGGGAGATGATTTAGCTATAAGGAAAAAAAATCTGGGAAAGGGAAGGAAAATTATATAGGCATAAGAGGTAGGATAAGGCAGAAAGTGTTGGTAAATCTGGAGCAACTGATTCCTCCAAACTATTCCAAGCAACAGGCAGGCCACCATTATTTTTGTTCATCTGGTCCTGTATCTGGGCAATCTTTGGAGGAATCAAGGTGCTCTGATGTACCAAATAAGTAATATTACTCCCTTAATTAAAGAGGATCTATGGTGTAAGTGTGACTGGCTCGTGAAAGGAAGTAACACTGATTCGAGTTGTGAGGGTAGAGGGTGGGTTGGCAAAATGGGTTGAAATACTTGCTAGGGTGGATTTGAGGGTCGGGATTGGTTGGTTAGTTGGTAGGTAGGTTGGTTGGTTGGAAGGTAGGTAGGTTGATTGGTTGGTTGGTTGGTTGGTTGGATGGTAGGTTGGTTGGTTTGTTGATTGGTAGGTAGGTTGGTTGGTTGGTTGGTTGGTTGGTTGGTTGGTTGGTTGGTTGGTTGGTTGGTTGGTTGGTTGGTTGGTTGGTTGGTTGGTTGGTAGGTTGGTTGGTTGGTTGGTTGGTTGATTGGTTGGTTGGTTGGTTGATTGGTTGATTGGTTGGTTGGTTGGTTGGTTGGTAGGTAGGTAGATTGTTTGGTTGGGTCGAAGTTTGTTGGAAAAGGCCTGAGGTGTGGGTGGTTGAAAATGAATGTGGATAGGGTAGAGGAGACTTAGAGTGGGAAGGTGGGTGGATAGACGAAACTTAGAATAGGAAGGTGGACTGGTGGAGGAGACTTGGAGTGGGAAAATGAGTGCATTAGAAGAGGCGTCCTGGTATGAATAAGTAGGTTGGTAGGTGGACGGATAGATTGAGGGGTGCTGGAATGAGTGGGTAGGTGTGTAGGTGGATGGATGGGTTGAGGAGGTCTGGAATGAGTGGGTAGTAGGTAGGTGGATGCATAGCTAGGTGGATGGATAGATTGAGTGGGCTGGAATGAGTGGGTGGATGGTTAGGTGGATGGATAGATTGAGTGGGCTGGAATGAGTGGGTAGGTAGGTGAGTGGATGGGTAGGTGAATGGATGGTTTTATGAGGTCTGCAATGAGTGGGTGGATGGGTGGGTCGGTGGATGGATGGTTTTAGGAGGTCTGGAATGAGTGGGTGGATGAGTGGGTAGGTGGATGGATGGGTAGGTGGATGGATGGTTTTAGGAGGTCTAGAATGAGTGGGTAGGTAGGTGGATGGATGGGTAGGTGGATGGATGGTTTTAGGAGGTCTGGAATGAGTGGGTAGGTAGGTGGATGGATGGTTTTAGGAGGTCTGGAGTGGTGGTGGGCCTGAGGGTGAGTTGGTGGCCTTGGATTGACTGGATTGGGTTTGCAGGTTACCAGTTGTTGAATCCTCGCCAGGGAAGGCAAAGAAGACGTGAGGGAAAAGAGGAGGAGGAGGAGGAGAAGGATGAGGATGAGGAGGAAGAATAGGAGGAGGAGGAGGAGATGAAGGAGGAGGAGGAATAGGAGGAAGAGGAGGAGGAAAAATAGGAGGAGCGAGGTGTGAAGGTGGGATAGGAAACGCCTGCTAGATATATGAATGAGATTAATTGATTGATTGATAGATTGATGGATGGACAGACAGACAAACAGACAGTCAGAAAAACAGGGACAGACAATACACACACACACACACACACACACACACACACACACACACACACACACACACACACACACACACAGAGGAGGAACGTGGTGGGAAAGAGAAAATAAAAAAAAAAAAATAGTAGTCAGACCAGCCTGCCTGTGTACAAGAATATTATTTATTACATTTGCTTTTCATGAGGTTGTCCCTTGTATTGTGCGCATCAGTCAGTCACGTTCCCAGCCCCCATGTCCTTCCTTTATACCAGGCAGGCTCTTCACCATCACACTCCACACTCCACACTACACTCTCGGTCTGCTTGCTTCTTCAGTATCTTCATCCTCTCTCTCTCTCTCTCTCTCTATCTCTATCTCTATCTCTATCTCTATCTCTATCTCTATCTCTATCTCTATCTCTCTATCTCTCTATCTCTCTATCTCTCTATCTCTCTATCTCTCTATCTCTCTATCTCTCTATCTCTCTATCTCTCTATCTCTCTATCTCTCTATCTCTCTATCTCTCTATCTCTCTATCTCTCTATCTCTCTATCTCTCTCTCTCTCTCTCTCTCTCTCTCTCTCTCTCTCTCTCTCTCTCTCTCTCTCTCTCTCTCTCTCTCTCTCTCTCTCTCTCTCTCTCTCTCTCTGTCTGTCTCTCTGTCTCTCTGTCTCTCTGTCTCTCTGTCTCTCTGTCTCTCTGTCTGGCTGGCTGTCTGTCTGTCTGGCTGTCTGTCTGTCTGTCTGTCTGTCTGTCTGTCTGTCTGTCTGTCTGTCTGTCTGTCTGTCTGTCTGTCTGTCTGTCTGTCTGTCTGTCTGTCTGTCTGTCTGTCTGTCTGTCTGTCTGTCTGTCTGTCTGTCTGTCTGTCTGTCTGTCTGTCTGTCTGTCTGTCTTGCTTCTGCGTCACCTGTTTTATCTATCCGTCTAGTAAATACCAGTTGAAGTCACCCAGTATTACCGAAATCTTATTATTATTAAACTCACTCCATAATTTTGAATCATCATCAATGAGTTGGAGCGGTGAGGGGCAAACAAAACTGAATCTATCTACAATTGCCACTGCCATGTCAGCGTCTAATATATCCTGTTCTAATAAAATTTTGCTGGCGTTCAAGGATTAGGATAATACAGAGTCAACTAGTTAGTCCTCCCACGTGATTGAGTCTTATCCTTTTAATTAATATTATTGGAAGGAAGGAATATATAATCCTCCAATAAACTCCTTTCCCTTGGCATAAATACATGTCTCAGTTTTTGCCATTATTTCTATCTATTTTCAATTTCTGTGAGAACGCTAAGATAAAAAAAAAAAAAAAAAAAAAAAAAAAAAAATATATATATATACAGTTGACCTAGCATAATATTATATCAGTACTACTTTGAGGGAGTCTGTCTGCTATGACCTAGAGACTATGACCGACCTCTAGCCTGATACGCTACCCGAAGACTGAGTCAGGACTATCTTGGCTTGGGTTGGCAACAATGATAAATACTACAATTGCCCGTGTCGTCACTTTAGGGGGAAGTTCTGTGTTGGTAAATCTGGAGCAACTGAATCCTCCAAACTATTCCAAGCAACAGAACACTATTATTTTTGCTCTTCTGGTCCTGTTTCCTGGCATACTTTGGAGGAATCAAGGCACTCCAATGTAACAAAAAAGAATTACCACCTTAAGGACCCCCGTGTTGTGATCAGAAAATTGGAGGTGAGAGAGAGTCCTTCAAATACCGCCACGAAACACCACCCACAGAGAAGGAGCTTGTTTCGTGGCCTAGTCAGGAGGAATCAGAAGCCACCAGGTCTCACACAGGATCACATGCAGGGTCCCTTAATTCAGGCATCGAGACGCTCCCTCTCTCTCTAGAAAAGAAAACCTCCTTCATTTTGACAGGATGCTCCCAACCTGTTCTATAATGGTGATGTCTGCCACCTTTTGCAACAGACTTAGGAGCATCAGTGTCCTTGGGCTGACGATTCTACCCTAAGGAGAGAGAGAGACAGACAGACATCGAAATGGGACATGATTCTACCCTCACAGATAACGAAATGGGACATGATTCTACCCTCACAGATAACGAAGTGGGACATGATTCTACCCTCACAGTAGATGACCCAACTAAGGAAAGAGAGATATAACGAAATGGGACATGATTCTACCCTCACAGTAGATGACCCAACTAAGGAAAGAGAGAGATAACGAAATGGGACATGATTTGGAACCACTCTCACTCTTTAATTTATTCCACTGTTGTGGGAGTTTGAACGGGTTTCTTCGTCTTTAGTTCTCATCTTCTGCAAAAATAGAACATAAAAGACAGAAAGTGAGAAACAGACAGACCAACAAACACAATGAGAGAGAGAGAGAGAGAGAGAGAGAGTAAGAGAGAGTAAGAGAGAGAGAGAGACAGAGAGAGAAAGAGACAGTGAGAGACAAGAGACAGTGAGAGAAAGAGACAGAGAGAGTAAGACACAGAGACACAGAGACACAGAGAAAGAGACAGTGAGAGAGCGGGATGGAGGGAGTGAGTGAGTGAGAGAGAGTGAAAGTGTGAAGAGAGTGAGAGTGAAAGAGACTTACTTAACTAGCCTGTGTGTGTGTGTGTGTGTGTGAGGAAAGGTGGTGTATATAGTGGTCTAGTCTGTAGGCACTCCACCCCGTCATTACACCTGTCTGGCTCACCACGCCCTCCGTCTGTTCCCAAGCCCTCAAGGGTAGGGGTACGGAGAGGGGGGAGGGGGGGGAGGAGGGGAGGGAGTGGGAGAGGAGGAGGGAGAGGGGAGGAGGTAGTGGGGAGTGGGGAGGAGGGAGGAGGGGATGGGAGGGACGAAGGGTATATGAGAGGCCGAATTATTAATGGGAAGATAGGAAAGCAGACACACACACACACACACACAGAGAGAGAGAGAGAGAGAGAGAGAGAGAGAGAGAGAGAGAGAGAGAGAGAGAGAGAGAGAGAGAGAGAGAGAGCAAATATAAATGCAAGAAAGGACACGAGGGAAGGAAGAAAGAGCGAGCAAACTGATGAGAGGAAAGCAGAAATAATGGCAAGAGAGAGAGAGAGAGAAAGAGAGAGAGAAGAGACAAAGGGGAGAGAAGGTAATTGCTGCAAAAAAGAAGAAAGGAGAGCAAGAGATAAAGACAGGGAGACACAAAGGGGAATGAAGGAAGGGAGAGAGGCGTAGCAAAGAGTATATAGAGAAGAAAACAAACTTAAAGATGTGGCTGTTAAGTATATGGAGTTTACTATGGAGATGGAAGAAAACAGACTTGAGCAGGGGAAGGAAGGAAGGAAGGAAGGAAGGGCAGCGAGGGGTGAAAGTAGTCGGGGAGGAAGGAAGGAAGGAAGGAATGACAGCGAGGAGTGAAAATAGTTGGGGAGGGAGGAAGGAAGGAAGGAAGGAAGGAAGGAAGAATGGAAGGAAGGACAGCGAGGAGTGAAAATAGTTGGGGAGGAAGGAAGGAAGGAAGGGCAACGAGGAATGAAAATAGTTGGGGAGGAAGGAAGAAGGGAAGGATGGGCAACGAGGAATGAAAATAGTCGGGGAGGAAGAAAGGAAGGAAGGGAAGGAAGGGAGGGCAACAAGGAGTGAAAATAGTCGGGGAGGAAGGAAGGAAGGAAGAGCAGCGAGGAGTGAAAGTAGTCGGGGTTGAAAGAAGGAAGGAAGGGAGGGCAGCAAAGAGTGAAAGTTGTCAGGGGATGATACAATCTACTCACCCTCTGCCCATCCTCATGTTACCCAATATTTTGCATAATGTATCACTTAATATATGATTTTAGCTTCGAATTAACATCACATCATAGCCAAGCGAGTCGTGATAACAGACAGCTTGGGGTGAACAACAGAACAATCCTTTTATTACACAGCCTATTCGTTTGGGAGCTGATATTTTTTTTAGTTTTATTTATTATTATTATTATTATTATTATTGTTATTATTGTTATTATTATTATTATTTTTGTTATTATTGTTATTATTATTATTTTATTGTTATTATTATTATTTTATTCTTATTATTATATTATTATTATATTATTATTATTATTATATTATTATTATTATTATTATATTATTATTATTATTATTATTATTATTATTATTATTATTATTATTTTATCGGCGATTTGGATGGTACATATTCTCCCCCCCCCCCTCAAAAAAAAAAAAAAAAAAACCGTGCCAAGAAACAGACCGCTCATACCAAGGTAATCTGTTTCGTGTTACATTTTGGAGGAATCAAGAGCCTTCTATATAAACACCAACAAAACTTTAATTCCCATAAGGCTTCAGGATTGTGGTGAAATAATTGTCAGGTGCTGTAGGTCTTTTTACATGATTGTGATTCACTTAAGTATTTTTTTTTTTTTTTTTCTTTTAGGTGTTATTGTCATTATTATATTTTAAGTAGTTTTCACATTTCAACCTCGGAAGAAACTTGTGACCTTGAGTAACTTCCAATAAACAAAGGGTAAATGTTGAGGGGGTCGGGTTGAGGGAGTCGGGGTGAGGGAGTCGGGGTTTTGTATGGTTTAAGGTGATGTAGTGTGACATGGAATGATGTAGAATATAAGATAGTGTGGTGTGGTGCTATGTATTCCGGTGTTGTGTTGTAGTGTTGTGGTGTGTGGCGTGTTGTGTTGTGTTGTGTTGCAAAGTGTCGTATAGTTTGCTGTGGTGTTGTGTGAAGTGTGTTGTGGTGCATGTGTGTAGTTTTTGTTGTGGTTTGATTTAATGTAGTTTGCTGTCATGTGGTGCTGCGTATTGTGGTGATATTCCGACCCATAGCTCACCCACTAATTTACCCTCCCACTCACTCACCCCGACCCTAGCTGACCTCACTGCACACTCCTTAATGTTGTTGCTGCCCTCCCTCACCTACCCCTCCTCTTCTTATCCCATCCCCCTCTCACTTCACTTGCTGATGCGTCATGCCCCTAACCCCTTCAACGATGCACTCTTCTTGTTACATGTGAAATCGTTTGTCCTTAATCCAGGCATAGTATCCAAGACGTAAGATGTTGTTTATAAAAGTTTTGAGTTAACGAAAGTGTATATTAACATCTGAATGAAAACGGTACTTAAGGGGAATTGGAAGATCTCTTGTTCCTCCAAAGTATGCCATGAAACAGATCCCCTTTTAGTACCATTGAGGTGATTTGTTTCGAGGCATAGTTAGGAGGAATCATTAGCCTTCCAATTTGACAACAAGAGAATCTCCCCTTAAGTTGGAAAAGAAATATCGTCTTGTTTAAGTCAGAAAAATAAATGGAGGAGTTACCAACCTTCTTTCGTTTCAGGGTCAACATGGCGTCATACTCGAATACATTTCTTCCACCTTTTGAATGACATTTCCCCTTCCCAAATAATTATCGAGGAACTAGTATACTTTCGATACATTGGAGTGCCTTGATTCCTCCACAATATACCACGAAACAGGACCAGATAAACAGTAATAATGGGGTCCTGTTGCTTGGAATAAGTTGGATGAATAAGTTGCTCCAGATTTATCACCAAGAACAATGAACTGCATAGCCTCATAACCTTGTGCATTCCGGGACAACATATTCATTTCCATACGAAGGAGGATTTGGAATATATATATAAATATGAATACAAATATGAATATAACTCTGAGCCTTGACTTGTACCTGTCTGTCTTGCCTCATTTGGGTCTCCTATGGTCTCAGGTGTGTTGCAAAGAACTATATATTATTCGTAATAATAATGTACGTACCCTCGACTCTGAGATGTCATCATAGCTGTGTGTGGATGTGTGTGTGTGTGTTTTTTTTTTTTTTTTTTTTTTTTTTTTTTTTTTGCTGCTGCTGGTTATGGAAACTTGTTAACAATGCCTCGGGAACTGTTTAGAGAAATGAGACTATAATTATTATACTAGTGAATATATTTCGATGCCAAAACCTATACCCTACTTCTCAGTTCTGATACTCAATAATAATAATAATAATAATAATACTCACAGCTATCAGAAAATTGTACCCCACGAGCATAGAAAAAAAAAAAAAAAAACAGCTGAAGTGGCTACCTTGACACTCGAGGTCCCACAGTGTGTTGCCAAATCATATATGAAGAGCTGTTATTTCTGAGGGTGTAATAATTCTGTTTCCACGATACTACATGATGGGAATATGGTCCGATTATATTATGTACACTTATGGGGGAAAGTTATGATATTATGTAGGGTGACTGACTGGTTGGGGGGGAATTATAGGTCAGAGTGACACTATGTAGATTAACTTTTCCACCAATTCATTTATTCATTCATTTATTTATTTATCTATCTATCTATCTATATATCTATATCTATCTATCTATCCTTCCATTCATCTATCCATCCATTCAGTCACTCATTCATCTATTCATCCTTCTATCCATCCTTCTATCCATCCTTCCATCCATTAATCCATCCTTCCATCCATATATCCTTTTACCCATCCATCCATCCATCCATCCATCCATCCATCCATCCATCCATCCATCCATCCATCCATCCATCCATCCACCCATCCACCCATCCATCAATCCATCCATCAATCCATCCATCAATCCATCCGTTTCATGTACCCATTCTCCTCCTCTGACACATCCAACTCGACCCAACCCAACCCGTCCCATTTACCCATCCTCCCCCTAAGGGTTCAGGGGCGTTTTTTCTATCAATTACCTTCTGCCTCGACCCCTACCCAACTTACCACTTCCCTCGGCCCTCACCCCTACACTTTCATTTGTAGGGTGTACTGTATGTCATGTCAGTAAAAAAGAAAATAAATATAAGTAATAGTAATAAAAGTAATAATAATAATAATAGTGATAGTGATAATAGTAATAATAATAATAATAATAATAATGATAATAGCAATAATGATAATGATGATAATGATGATAAAAAAAATGGGTATCTCCCTATTGAAGGATGTTGTTCTTTATCATAAACTTATTATTATTGTATTTTTTTTTTCTGCTATTTAGAAATACTTCCAACTCTTGTATAGCTGAATTCAAGCTTAGCAAATATTTATGCGAAATAAGTAACCCACAAGTGGACAGATATTCAGGACAGCAGCATAAAATATACCCCTTTTAATTTTTAGTCACCCAGAAAGAAAGACATCCTACTCTTTCGTTTACAGGATTTAAAATCAGGACATTAAAATAGTAAGTAAAATCCACCGAATGCAGAAGCTAAGGGAACACAGTATAATTTTTGTTTAAGAAATCTATACTCGTTTCTCACTCTCTCATTTGTAGGACTCTAACTCAAGTCAAACCCCCCCAAAAAAAAAAAAAAACGAAATACGTTACCCACTGATGGAGGAAGTTTAAGGACCCTGTGATCGTGTATGTATGAGATATGGTGGCTTCTGATTCCTCCTGACTATGCCACGAAACAAGCTACTTCAATATAGGTGGTGTTTCGTGGCAATATTTGAAGGACTCACTTACCTCCAATTATCTAACTACATCACGGGGTCTATTAAGGGACCCTGTGATGTAGTCAGAAAATTGAAGATAAATGAGTCCTTTAAATATTACCACGAAACACCACCTATTTGGAAGGAGTTTGTTTCGTGGCGTAATCAAGAGGAATCAGAAGCCTCCAATTTTCATACACGATCACAGGGTCCTTAAGGGCAGCAGTGTAATTAATGCCATTATTTCCATTATCCAGAGACGTTTCATGGATGTGCAGCGTCGCGTGAAATTTATGTTTACTTGTGCATGCATCCGAAGCCCTGGAGACTGTGTTGAAACGTGAGAATTCTGTTGTGTTGCCCTTCTTCTCATCCTCCTCTTCCTTCTTCTCTTCCTCCACTTCCTTCTCCTCCTCCTCCTCAAGCACCTTCTCCTCCTCTTCTTCCTTTTCCTTCTCCTCCTCTTCTTCCTTTTCCTTCTCCTCCTCCTCCTTCCTTTTCCTTCTCCTCCTCCTCTTCCTCCTCAACCTCCTTCTCTCCCTTCTCTTCTTCCTCCACTTCCTACTTCTCTTCCTCATCTTCCATTTCCTTTTCCTTCTCCTCAATCTCCTTCTCTTCTCTTCCTCCTTTCATTTCCTTGTTCCTTATAATTGTACTTTGTCTTGTTCTCGTTTTTCTCCTTTGTCTCTTTGTTTATCTTATTATTGGTATACCTCTCCAATTCCCTCTCTTTATTCTCCTTTTACACTTCTTCTTTTGTCTTTTTCCTCATCATCATTATCATCTGTTATTTCATCTTCAATGTAAATGTTTGAGAGAGAGAGAGAGAGAGAGAGAGAGAGAGAGAGAGAGAGAGAGAGAGAGAGAGAGAGAGAGAGAGAGTTCCACACAGGTTCCTCTTTTGGGGTCATGGTGAGGGGGAGGGAGGGAGGGAGGGAGGGAGCGGTGAGGGAAACAGAGTGAGGGAGAGGGAAGGGGGCCAGAGGTGACAGGAAGGAGGGAAAGGTTGAGGAGGGGGTTGGGGAGGAAAGAGAACTGCGAAGGAAGACTGTGGTGTTGGATGGGAAGATAACAAAGATAAGAAGATAACGGATATTATATATATATATATATTTTTTTCCTTTGTGGGGGAACTCCGTGTGACGTAATTCCTTCCTATTAATTAATACATATTCCTTTCAAAACCCACGAGCTCCTCCACAGTGTATTGATTAAGGGGGTAATATCCTTTTGGTACATTGGAGTGCCTACATTCCAGTCTAAAGTATGCCAGGAAACAGGACCAGATGAACATATATTATAATGGTGTCCTGTTGCTTGGAATGGTTTGAAGGCATCAGCTGCTGCTCTAGATTTACCAACACTATACTCTCCCCTTTTAATTTCTAGGCATGTGTAGCCCGTGGAATATAGACAGTATTGCCCTAAAAGCGTAATATTTTTGTGCTATCGACGTTTTTCTCTGACCGTGATTTCAAGGCAAAAAAATATATAAATTGAGTGAAATGATGTCAAGTAGAAAATTATGTGACGAGAAAGAGTTGCTTCTTTGTGTGTGGAGGTATACGTTAATTATAATACACTGACTAGTAATTAGGGGGATAGTACTGTATATTGGAGCGTCTTGATTCCTCCAAAGTATATAATTATGCCAGGAAAGAGGACCAGATTAGCAAAAAAGAAGAAAAAAAAATAATGGTGGTTTGTTGCTTGGAATAGTTTTGGAAGAATCAGTTGTTCCCGATTTACCCAACACATTCCCTCCTTTTCCACTTAAAAAAAATATATATATACATAAATACATGCATTGTAAACACACGACTCCTTTTTATCAGGTTCTCAGGAAGCAGCTTATTAAAAAAAATATATAATGAAGGATAAATTTTAGATGTAAAGAGGGAGCCTGATTTTGTTAAACTTTTATCGTTGGGAATAAAAATAACACAAAGAGAGAATGGAGGAAAATATTGGGAGATTACGACAAGCAGGAGAGGGAATTACTGAAATTACTGAGAAAAAGTAAACAGATGGTAGGAGGGAAGGCAAAGAGAGAGGGGTTGGGAGGTAGAGGGGTAGAGGGAAGGAAGAATGTTATTATTGTTATTACTATTATTACAATTATTAATATTACCGTTATTATTATTATTATTATTATTATTAATATTATTATTATTAATATTACCGTTATTATTATTATTGTTTATTATTATTATTATTATTTATTATTATTTATTATTATTATTATTATTATTATTATTATTATTATTATTATTATTATTATTATTATTATTATTATTATTATTATTATTATTATTATCATTATCATTATCATTATCATTATCATTATCATTATCATTATCATTATCATTATCATTATCATTATCATTATCATTATCATTATCATTATCATTATCATTATCATTATCATTATCATTATCATTATCATTATTATTATTATTATTATTATTATTATTATTATTATTATTATTATTACTACTACTACTACTACTACTACTACTACTACTACTACTACTACTACTACTACTACTACTACTACTACTACTACTACTACTACTACTACTACTACTACTACTACTACTACTACTACTACTACTACTACTACTATTTCTTATGTTTAACTAATTCTGATATCAGGACAATGGCTCTTCCCAACACACTCCCTTTCTTTCTTCACAACACTCTCCCTTTCTTTCTTCACAACACTCTCCCTTTCTTTCTTCACACTCCCTTTCTTTCTTCACAACACTCTCCCTTTCTTTCTTCACAACACTCTCCCTTTCTTTCTTTACAACACTCTCCCTTTTTTTCTCCTTGCAATCCATTTCTTTCAACCCACTCCTCCAAACATTCTGCTCTCCATCTGTATTTCTTTCTGGCTTAGTTAGGGTTGCCTGTCACGTCCGGCTTTATGACAGACTCGACCACCTACAGAGTGTGATAAAAGTTAGTTGGGACGGACGGTAGTGGGACGACTGCATTTTTTTTTTTTTTTTTTTTTTTTTTTTTTTGCCGACTGTACACATATATATACCAATCCTATATAGTGTTAATTAAGGGGGAAATTTTATGTTGGTAAATCTGGAGCAACTGAATCCTCCAAACTATTCCAAGCAACAAAACACCATTATTTTTGCTCTTCTGGTCCTGTTTCCTAGCATACTTTGGAGGAATCAAGGCACTCCAATGTACCAAAAAGGAATTACCACCTTAAGAAGCCTGTGATCGTGTATGAGGCTTTGGTGGCTTCTGATTCCTCCTGACTATGCCACGAAACAACCAATTTCTATATAGATTGTGTTTTCGTGGTAATTATTGAAGGACTCATTTACCTCCAATATTCTTTTTGGTAAATTGGAGTGCCTCGATTCCTCCAAAGTATGCCGGGAAACAGGACCAGATGAACAAAAATAATGGTATTCTGTTGCATAGAATTGTTAGGAGGAATCACTTGCTTCAGAATTACCAACACTCTCTTATAGTCAAACTGGAGATATTTTACTGATTCAGACGGCTTTGGTATACGAATAGAGATTATATTTTATTTTACTCTTTTTTTTCGTAACATATAGTTTTTCGAGGGATCAGTAAGTACTCTTCTTCACATAAAGCAAGAGAAAAAACATAAGGAATAAATGTTAATTAAGAAGGAAATGAAAGGAGGATTGAAGGAAGGAAGGGAGGAATGAATGGAGGGAGAATAGAAGGAAGGAATGAAGAAATGGAGGGAGAATAGAAGGAAGGAATGAAGGAATGGAGGGAGGATAGAAGGAAGGAATGAAGGAATGGAGGGAGGATAGAAGGAAGGAATGAAGGAATGGAGGGAGAATAGAAGGAAGGAATGAAGGAATGGAGGGAGAATAGGAGGGAATGGAGGGAGGATAGAAGGAAGGAATGGAGGAATGAAGGGAGGATAGAAGGAAGGAATAACCACAAGCCACTCACCCATGCATTGCCCCTTTAGAATGCATCACCACACCCGTATCACAGTCGTTGCTGAGACAGGGGTTTTCCGCAGTCTAAACGTACATGTAATTGGTTTAAGATGCGCTGCAGGAACCGATGTAAAACTGAAGGAAAGGAAACGGGAGGAAAGCTAATTTGAAAAAGGTTGCAGATGGGGAGGTGTAGAGAGAGGAAGGAAGGGGTTAGGAGGGACTCGAAGCTAATTTGAAAAGGTTGCAGATGGGGAGATGTAGAGAGAGGAGGAAGGGGTTTATAGGGGGGACGGGACTCTGAGGTGGGGTGGGCTGAGGGGTGAAAGTTACGAATTAATAAGTAATCTGTGTTTGTCTGTGTAGGGAGGGGAGAGGGGGGAAGAAGATGAGGGTAGAACTGAGGGAACAAAATAAATGCGTGGAACAGAGGGTCAAAGAGAGGATGATGTAGGAAAAGTAAAACTGGTAAATGATTTGGTTTGGTGTGATGTAATGTTGATGAATGAATGTGAGAAAAAAAGGGAGACAGAGAAAATAATTATGTGAAGTAGATGTGAGAGATTATAAGTCTGGGTGAAATAAAGTAGGTGTAGTTTAGATACGATGTCAAAGGAGGGAAAGAAGAAGGTTGAAATTAAAGGAACCAAGCTTGAGAATAAAAGGAGAAAGGAAGGAGAGAGAGAGAGAGAGAGAGAGAGAGAGAGAGAGAGAGAGAGAGGGAGGGTGAAGGTGAGGCAGACAGACAGTCATACATAAAGACAGAGAAAAAATATAAGGAATCAATGTTAAGAAGGAAATTAAATGAGGATAGAAGGAAGGGAGGAATGAAGAGAGGATAGAAGGAAGGAAAGGAGGGAAGATAGAAGGAAGGAAGGAATGGAGGGAGAATAGAAGAAATAAAGAAAGGAATGGAGGGAGGATGGAAAAAAGGAAGGAAGGAATGGAGGGAGGATGAATAAAAGGAAGGAAGGAATGGAGGGAGGATGGAAAAAAGGAAGGAAGGAATGGAGGGAGGATGGAAAAAAGGAAGGAAGGAATGGAGGGAGGATGGAAAAAAGGAAGGAAGGAATGGAGGGAGGATAGAAGGAAGGAAGGAAGGAATGGAGGGAGGATAGAAGGAAGGAAGGAAGGAATGGAGGGAGGATAAAAGGAAGGAATGGAGGGAGGATAGAAGGAAGGAAGGAATGGAGGGATAATAGAAGGAAGGCATGAATGGAGGGATAATAGAAGGAGCGCATGAATGGATGGAGGAGGGATGGAAAGAAGGAAGGAAGGAAACAAATTGAGGATAAAAGGGAGGAATGGAGGGGGGATGGAAAGAAGGAAGGAAGGAAAAGAATTGAGGATAGAAAGAAAAAAGAAAGGAAGGGAGGGAGGAAAGAAAGAGCAGAGGATAGAAGAAAGGAAGGAAAAGGAGCGAGGAAAAGAAGGGAGGATAGAAGGAAGGGAGGAAAAGAAGGGAGGATAGAAGGAAGGAATGGATGGAGTCTCAACAGGTCGTGATAGGTCAGGAGGACTTACACATTCTTCCTCACCTCTCTTCATGACCTCTTCTTCCTCCTCTCTTTCTCCTCCTCTTTCTTCTCTTCTTCCTCTCTTCCTCCTCTCTTTCTCCTCTTCCTCCTCCTTCTCCTCTTTCTCTTCCTCTTTCTCCTCCTCTTTCTCCTCCTCTTTCTCCTCCTCTTTCTCTTCTTCATCATCTTCATCCTCTCTTTCTCCTCCTCTGTTTCTCCTCCTCTGTTTCTCCTCTTCTTTCTTTTCTTCATCATCTTCATCCTCTCTTTCTCCTCTTCTCTTTCTCCTCCTCCTCCTCATATCTCTCCCTCCTCTCTTTCTTCTCCTCTTTCTCTTCTTCATCCTCATCTAAGTCACAAACCAACTGGATATTACCTCTCTCTCTCTCTCTCTCTCTCTCTCTCTCTCTCTCTCTCTCTCTCTCTCTCACACACTTTTTTCAGTATTATCTGTTTTTTCTTCCTCCCCCTCTTTATTTTCATGTTTCTCTTTCTCTCTCTCCTTTCTCTGCGTTTTTTTTTTTTTAGTTTTAAATTTCTCTTCCTCTCTCCTTCCTCTGCTCTTCTCTATTTTAGTTTTCCCTCTCTTTTCTATCTATCTGCCTTTCTCTCTTCAATCGACGTGTTCTTTGTTTATCATCTCCTCGCTTTTCACTCTTTCTATCTTTCTCTCTTCCACTTTCTCACTCTCTTCCACTTTCTCACTCTCTTTCACTTTCAGATTCACTCTTTCTGTATCTTCCTTCACTTGTCTATCTATCTCCCTTTCTCCCGTCTCTCTATCAATTTTTTGTCCTCCCTTTCTCTATCTTTACACCTCCTCTCCTTCTCTTTTGCCCTCCTCTTCCTCCCTCCCTCCCATTTTTTCACTCTCTCTATCTGTCTTCTTCACTTGTCTGTCTGTCTATCTGCCTTTCTCTCCCTTCTCTCTACCACTGCTTTGTTCTGCCTTTCTCAAATCTTCACTCATTCCCTTTCTCCCTCCCTCCCTCCCTCCCTCCCTCCCTCCCTCCCTCCTATATTGCCTCGGTCACAGGTGAGATGGCCTCTAATTAGCACGTTGCACCTGGCTATCTCCTCCTCGCCCCTCCCTTCCCCTTCCCCTCCCTTCTCCCCCCTCCTCCTTTTCCACCTGACCCCTGAACTAAGTGAAGGTGAATCTGGAACACTTTGAGTATTTTCTCCCTGGGTGTGTGTGTGTGTGTGTGTGTGTGTGCGTGTGCGTGCGTGTGCGTGCGTGCGCGTGCGTGTGCGTGCGCGTGTGCGTGCGTGTGCGTGTTGAAAGAAAATTATTTGAATGGTAAAGAAACACAGAGAGAGATATATATACGGTAGTTAGAAAGTTAGAGTGGGAATGTGAGAAAGTGAATCAAACAGAACGAAATATATAGTGTGATGGCAAGAGTTACTGAGCTGGAGAGAAGGGATATATATACTGTATGTGTGTATTCTCAGTGGGTTGTTAGAAAGAGAGAAAAAGCTGGAGAGTTAATGGAAAAAATAAAGAGAGATGCAGAAGAACAAAGGGAGAGAGATAGAAGAGGAAATAATGAGAGATAAAAGTTAGAAAATAATGAGAGATAAGATAATGAGAGATACAAGTGAGGAAATGGAGAGAGATAGAAGAGGAAATAATGAGAGATACAAGTGAGAAAATAATGAGAGATAAAACTTAGAAAATAAAGAGAGATAGAAGAGGGTGAGTGAGGTTGCATGGTTCACCCCTTTATTCCCATCACCGTTCCCCCTAACCCATTCATCCCTTTCACCCTTTCCAACGATCTCACTTTCACCCTTCACTCTCCTTCACTTTCACCCTCCATTCCTCACCCTCCCTTCACCCCCTTCTTCACCCCCTTCTTCAACCCATCTTCACCCTCCCTTTTGTACCCTCCCTCCACCCTCCCTTCACCCTCCCTTCACCCCTTCTTCACCCTCCATTCCTCACCCTCCCGTCACCCCCTACCTCACTCTCCCTTCACACCCTCCCTTCACACCCTCCCTTCACTCTCCTCTTCACTTTCACCCTCCATTCCTCACCCTCCCTTCACCCTCCCTTCACCCCTTCTTCACCCCCTTCTACACACTCCCTTCTCCACCCCCTACTTCACCCTTCCTTTTTAGTGTAGAAAGAGAGGGGGGAGGAGAAGGTAAGAGGGGGGGACAAGAGGGGGAGGTAGGGGGGGGGGAACAGGTACACTGGAGAGAGGGAGGGAGGGAGGGGGGTAGGGAAAAGAAAGGATGATAATAATAAGGATAATAATGGGGAGGAGAGATAGGATAAAAGGTGATGAGAAGATGAAGGTTAGGATGATGGGAAAATAAAAACAAGAGAGGATAGATCGGATAGCAGATAATTAAAAAATATACTGATATATATGGAAAAAGGAGATGTATATTAGACAGACAGACAGACAGACAGAGACACAGAAATATAAAGACACAGACATATAAAGACACATACAGACAGAGACAGAGACAGACAGACAGAGATACAGACAGACAGCAGACAGACAGACAACAGACAGATAGACACCAAAAAAAGATAGACACCAGAAAACGTACAGACAAACAGACAGACAGAGTACTACAACGTGAATGAAGTGATATGGTGATTAATATTGAAAATGACAGATTATTGAACTGATAGAAATAGAATGCTGGATGAATCATGGAAGAGGAGGAAAGAGAGGAGATGGGAAAATAAAAAAAATGGAAGCTCGCAAAATTCGAGAAAAAGAAGGAATTTATATAACTAGGATGGGTAAAAACAAACAGTACAATTTTATAAGTTCTCATTTTCTCAGTCATTTGGGATATATAACTTTATTAATTTACTTAAAAGGTATATAAGGTTCTGAATCTGGTTTATTTGCGACACTTTTGGTTGTAACATTATAATTATATTCTTCGAGTCTGAGAAGATGATGATTATATACAGTAGATGAGGGAATAAAGAGAGGGATAAGGCATGGAAAAAAGAGAAGGGACGAAAGGAGGAAGGTTAAAAAAGTGAAGGAGGAAGAAAGAATTAAAATTTTGATTATAATGTAGGGAAGGGATGGAATATTGGAGAGGGAAGGCCCAGGAAGGGAAAATATCGAGGGAGGTAATAGAGGGGGGAAAGGGAAGGGAAAGACGGCTGGAGGGAAAGGGAAGGAAGGTCAAGTTAAGGGACCCTGTGATGTAGTCAGAAAGTTGGAGATAAACGAGTCCTTCAAATATTGCCACGAAACACCAACTATAATGGAAGAAGCTTGTTTCGTGGCATAGTCAGGAGGAATCAGGCAGAAGTCCCCAATTCTTGTACACGTTCACAGGAAAGGGGAAGGAAAGGAAAGGGAAGGAAGGGAAGGGAAGGGAAGGGAAAGGAAAGGGGAAGGGAAAGGGAAGGGAAGGGAAGGGAGAGACTCGGGTTGGCAGTGAAAGGGAGAGGGGGTCATTGTGAGAGGAAGAAGTGTAAAAAAAATCAACACAGCAAAATCCACAAATGATAATCAGTTGAGAAAATTTCTGTACACTCAAAAATACTGGCCATCGTGTTTACATACAAATGCAGATTAATATACATCATTTTGGTGCCATAAATACACACACGCAGAAAAGTGTTTGGATATGTTTTTGTGTGTGTGTGTTTTTTTTTTTTTTTTTTTTATAATTTTTACAACGGTGTCCTTGAGTGATTTTGTTGTATAGTATATTACACACACATATTTATTTATTTATTTATTTATCTATTTGTTTATTTATTTATATATTTATTTACTTATTTGTTTATTTATTTGTTTATTTATGTATTTATTTATCCATTTGTTTATTTATTTATATATTTATTTACTTATTTGTTTATTTATTTGTTTATTTATTTATTTATTTATCTATTTGTTTATTTATTTATATATTTATTTACTTATTTGTTTATTTATTTGTTTATTTATTTATTTATTTATTTATATATTTATTTACTTATTTGTTTATTTATTTGTTTATTTATTTGTTTATTTATTTATTTATTTATTTACTTATTTGTTTACTTATTTGTTTATTTATTTGTTTATTTATTTATTTATTTATTTATTTATTTATTTTCGGGTTAAGTGATACCGGTTCACTGGAGGCGACCGATTCCTCAAACCATTGCCACAATATTGACTCCCTCATTATAAATATTGTTATTATAGATATTGTTACTATATAATATTATATTGTTGTTACTTTACCACCGCCGGGAATGTACACTCGCAATCCAAAATATATATCCAGGCTTGCTTCGAATAGCCAGATCGAATATTAAGCGAGCTCAAATAAATATGTAAAAGGGTAAGCGTTGTAATTGGTTCACTAGTATGTCAACTGATTCGAAACTTCAACAAGACCTGGATACAAATTTTGGATTGCGAGTGTACCAATACCAACTGAAATGTTCCACAGTCCAACAGAGTGATAGACACAACCTTTGAAGAGGATCTAACCATTACATCTTATTACCTAAAGTACACACAGTCATAAGGGGATATTATTATTATTATTATTATTATTATTATTATTATTTTTTTTTTTTTTTTTTTTTTTTTTTTTTTTTTTTTTTAAGGATACTGATTCCTGCAAACTATGCCACGAAACACACGAAGACCTTAATGTCGCTAAAAAGAGGGGATCTTCTGTTTCGTGGCATAGTTTGGAGGAATCGGAGACCTTCCAATTCACCAACAAGAGAATCTCCCCATAACACAATATAATAATCCAATATATATATATATTTTTTTTTTTTTTTTTTTTTTATGTAGTTGTTTTCCCGGTGTTGAGAATTCCATGATGGATCTTCACGTCTAATTTCACTTTAAGGACCCCCGTGATGTAGTCAGAAAATTGGAGGTTATTAGTGAGGCCTTTAAATATTGCCACCAAACACCACCTACATTGAAGGAGCTTGTTTCGTGGCATGGTCAGGAGGAATCAGAAGCCACCAGGTCTCATACACGATCACAGGGTTACTTAAGGGACCCTGTGATGTAGTCAGAAAATTGGAGGTAAACGAGTCCTTCAAATATTGCCACGAAACGCCACCAATATCAAAGAAGCTTGTTTTGTAGCATGGGGAGAAGGAATCAGAAGCCTCCAATTCTCACTCACTACACAATCACATGCAAGGTTCTTTAACAAAATGTCTATTGTTTTCCGTGACGACTGACGTGTTTTTATTGTTAGGTCAATTTGCAGTCATTACTTGTGCCAGTTTCTGCGGTTTGCTTCCTATATATTTGTTCGATAATTACAACCAACAGCGGATCATTATCGCTTCTTATTTTTATCGCTTTCGTAATTTCCTTCTTTAACTTTTACGTGAGGTTAAGTAACTGCATTCCTTACCTTCACTTTGTTCTCCTGCCTCCCCCCACCCACCCCCTTCGTCACCCCATCCCCCACTCACCACCTTTCTCTCTCCTTCTCTCTCCTTCTCTCCACTCTATCACCTCCTCTCTCTCTCTCTCTCTCTCTCTCTCTCTCTCTCTCTCTCTCTCTCTCTTAACGCCACACTAACTTCACCTCACTGTTCCTCCTCACACCTCGCTCCTCACCACACTTCTCTCACCTTCCCACCCACCCACACATCACCACACTCCTCTCTCCTTCCCACTCTCCACTCTCCTTCCCACTCTCCACTCTCCTTCCCACTCTCCACTCTCCTTCCCACTCTCCACTCTCCTTCCCACTCTCCACTCTCCTTCCCACTCTCCACTCTCGTTCCCACTCTCCACTCTCCTCTCTCCTTTCCACTCTCCTTCCCACTCTCCTCTCTCCTTCCCACTCTCCTCTCTCCTTCCCACTCTCCTCTCTCCTTCCCACTCTCCACTCTCCTTCCCACACTCTCCTCTCTCCTTCCCACACTCTCCTCTCTCCTTCCCACTCTCCTCTCTCCTTCCCACTCTCCTCTCTCCTTCCCACTCTCCTCTCTCCTTCCCACACTCCTCTCACCTTCCCAGTCTCCTCTCTCCTTCCCACTCTCCTCTCTCCTTCCCACTCTCCTCTCTCCTTCCCATTCTCATTTCTCCTTCCCATCCTCTCACCTTCCCACTCTCCTCTCTCCTTCCCACACTCCTCTCTCCTTCCCACTCTCATTTCTCCTTCCCACTCTCCTCTCTCCTTCCCACTCTCCTTCCCACTCTCATTTCTCCTTCCCACTCTCCTTCCCACTCTCATTTCTCCTTCCCATCCTCTCACCTTCCCATTCTCCTCTCTCCTTCCCACTCTCCTCTCTCCTTCCCACTCTCCTCTCTCCTTCCCACTCTCCTCTCTCCTTCCCACACTCCTCTCTCCTTCCCATTCTCATTTCTCACACCAGTCAAAGGTTTGCAAAGTGTCGTAACGTTTATATTATTATAACGTAACTTAACACATAGAAGACGAGAGTAGAAACAGACAGAAGGTGGAATTAAGAGGACAGTAAATTTTTGATACATTGGAGTGCCTTAATTCCTCCAAAATATACCAGGAAACAGGACCATAAAAAAAAAAAAAAAAAAAAAAAAAAATAATAATAATAATAATAATAATAATGGTGGTCTGTTCCTGGGATTAGTTTTTTTTGGAGGAATCAGTTGCTCCAGATTTACAAACACTGTAGTCTCCTATCCCCTTTAAGGACCCTGTGATCGTGTATGAGAATTGGAGGCTTCTGATTCCTCCTGCCTATCCTACGAAACAAGCTCCTTCCCTATAGGTGGTGTTTCATGGCAATATTTGAAGGACTTATCTACCTCCAATTTTCTGACGCTATCACAGGGTCCCTTAATTAAGAAGAATAAGAAGGGGGAATGAAAGGCGAGTAATGAGGAAGGATGAATAAGTGAGAAGGTGTAAGTCAGCATTTAGTAATATAAAAGGCTAACGTGTTTATGTATGTATGTAAACACTCCAATGTACCAAAAGTGTATTACCCATATAAAACTCGCGACTATTGCTTTCATACATTGCGACTATTGCTTTCATACATTGCGACTCTTGCTTTCATACATTGCGACTCTTGCTTTCATACATTGCGACTCTTGCTTTCATACATTGTGACAATTGCTTTCATACATTGCGTCATGGCACCCTTTGGTATCTCCACCTTCCCTTCCTTCATTTCCACCTTTTTCACATCTCTGTTTTTTTTTCTCCTTTCGTCAAGACTTATCGGAGCTCAGTCTTTCTGCCTGCCTGCCTGCCTGTGTGTGTGTGTGTGTGTGTGTTTGTTTGTCTGTCTGTATGTCTGTCTGTCTGTCTGTCTATTACCTACAGTACATCAATGACAGGTCCTATCTTTACCTCTACACCTCCAACCCATATCGTTCCCATATAACTCCATCATTTTATCATTCATTCTTTGTTTCATTCCCTTCTACACCACTTTTCCTCATCTACATCTGCACCTCCTTTTTCTCATCTACATCTGCACCTCCTTTTCCTCATCTACATCTGCACCTCCTTTTCCTCATCTACATCTGCACCTCCTTTTTCTCTACCTTCTATTTCCTCTTCGTCCAATGTAAGTCTTCCTCTCAGTTATTCCATCTCACTTTTATTCTCTGTCTTATTCCTTGTTTTATAATTTTGATCGTGTTATGCAATGGAATGAATTTAATTGCACAGCCACAGATAGTTACTGATTGCTCTTATTATCAATTTTAACCTCAATTAAGAGACCTTTGGCGTATATAGTAATTCAACGAGGTATATTATTTTACTCTTTGGATTTATATTGTCTATCAAGGGAGCTGTTTGTTGAAAGGCGCCGTTCATATAGGTACAGTTACGAGCCTAAATAAATATCCAGGTCTTGTTGAAGTTTGGAATTATCTGACATACCAGTGAACCAATTACAATGCTCATCCTGTTTCATACTTACAATGCTCATCCAATCTCATACTTTAAGGAACCCTGTGATGTAGTTAGAAAGTTGGGGATAAATGAGTCCTTCAAATATTGCCCTGTGATCGTGTGTGAAACTTGGTAGCTTCTGATTCCTCCTGACTATGCCACGAAACAAGCTCCTTCCATATAGGTCGTGTTTCGGGCGGTGTTTTGAAGGACTCGCTAACCTCCTATTTTCTGACTACATCACAGGGTCCCTTAATACTCCACCAGGCTAATTGAAACAGACTTGGATATACTTAATGTGGTTCGTGACTGTACCTCAGCTTCCGTTCTCAACCCGTCCAGAATTCCATACCTCGCTGGCCACAATGGGATCTCATAAAAAAAAAATGCCTTCGTGTTTTACAATGCCTTTATTACCATGGCAGATAAGACAGGTTAATACTACCGTGATAGATGAGACAGATTAATAGTGCTATAAAACATGACAAGAAAATTAACGTAAAAATTTAATAATAGCTCTTTACAATTAACTCTTTAACAATGACGGATTAAATGTTTTTCCTCGTCGACGGGCTTTGGTGTCTAAAGCAGAAGACAGCTTAAAATGCCCCTTCAACAACGGGTATGTTTTATATAATATATCTGCTCAAACGCCAAACCATTTAAGATGACGTAAAAAAATTCTCCGTTGAGCAAGAGTTAATTGAATCTCTCAGGAAATGTTCAATTAATTTCGTGGAATTCTTCTCCCTCACAAAAATTACTTATATTTTCAATAAGATTAAATTTTCTGATACTCTCTCCAATGTTCCTCGTGGTTCAGGGAGTCTTGTTCAGTTTTCTTGTTCCAGGACGTCCGGTTAGGTTAGGTTAGTTCAGGTTAGGTTTTGCTAGGTTAGGTCAAGTCGGGTCAGGTTAGGTTAGGTCATGTAGGATTAGGTTAGTTTTTTTTAGGTCAGGTTTGGTTTGGTCAGCTGTGGTCAGGTTAGGTTAATCTGCAGTTATAACTTGGGGGTCAAACCTGACATGGCAAGATTCCACCAAACCTACATAATAATTAATTGTAGACTCGACTGAAACAACCACAATCTCCCTGGACCATGGCCAAGTTGGAGATCATAATACCTTAGCAACCAGTCAGTGTAGGACCAGTATTAATAAACCCAACAACAACAAAACAACAACGATAACAAAACAATGACAACAAAACAACAACGACAACAAAACAATGACAACAAAGCAACAACGACAACAAAACAATGACAACAAAAACAACAATGACAACAAAAACAACAATGACAACAAAACAACAATGACAACAATGACAACAATGACAACAATGACAACAAAACAACAACAAAACAACAACAACAACAACAACAACAACAACAACAACAACAACAACAACAACAACGACAACAACACAACAATGACAACAAAACAACAACGACAACAAAACAACAACTTCGTAATCATGTAGAACTGACAATGTACTACTTTCTTAGATCCATTTATCTGTAATTATGTTTGTGTTTATACGTGAGAGTATGAATGTGAAGACGCCTTACTAAGAGGAGCCTTTTGGGTTGAATGAATGGAAGGAAAGGTGAATAGGAAATCTTTTGTATGTCCATGAAGGGTTTTACCAATCACCGTTTGTAAAAGTCTGTGTGTATTATTAACAGTATGGTGCAGTTAGATGGGGTATGTATGAACGGTAGGGAAGGGAAAGGAAGGAAGGATGGAAAGGGAAGAGAAGGTTGGAAATTGAAGGGAAAGGGAAGGGAAGGGAAGGAGTCTGTCGTCATGGTGTAGAACCGGTTTGGTGTTGCGGTGGTACAACAGGTTTCTGATAAGGAGTGTCTGGACTTTCCTACCTCACCCCTGCCTCACCTGTCCCTGCCTCACCTATCCCTGCCTCACATGTCCCTGCCTCACCTGTCCCTGCCTCACCTGTCCCTGCCTCACCTGTCCCTGCCTCACCTGTCCCTGCCTCACCTGTCCCTGCCTCACCTGTCCCTGCCTCACCTGTCTCTGCCTCACCCGTCTGTGTACCTGCATTCAGTGTGTCTGTATTTTCCTGCCTCTCTGATTGTCACCCTCCCTGTCTGACTGTCTGTTTGCACTTCTGTATGGGACAGGAGGAGTGGCAGCAGATGGGACAGGAGGAGTGGCAGCAGGTGGGACAGGAGGAGTGTAGGAGGGACAGCAGGAATGAGAACAGTAGGGCAGGAGGAGTGCCAGCAGTAGGGACAGGAGGGACAGCAGGAATGAGAACAGTAGGTCAGGAGGAGTGGCAGCAGTAGAGACAGGAGAGACAGCAGGAATGAGAACAGTAGGACAGGAGAGACAGGAGGAGTGGCAGCAGGAGGGACAGCAGGAGTGAGAACAGTAGGACAGGAGAGACAGGAGAAGGGACAGCAGGAGTGAGAACAGTAGGGCAGGAGTGTGTGTCTGTGTGAGGGTGATAGAGAAGGCAGTAAAGTTTTTATGTCGCCATATAGAAACCAGTTGGTACAGTACCTGCTCTCTCTCTCTCTCTCTCTCTCTCTCTCTCTCTCTCACAATGCCAATCTTTCTATTTCATTTCTTTTTCTTTTTTTTTCATTTTCCTGCCTCGCCTATCTTTGCTTTTCATCTCTCTGCTTCATCTTTCACCGGCCTGACTCTCAATGATACAATACCAACCTTTCTGTTTCATCTCCCTGCCTAACACTATGCAAATTCTAACTCCCACTCTATTCCCCCCCCACTTCCCACTCTTTATCGTCTCCCACTTCGCACTCTCTATCTTCTTCCCCCTCCCACTCTCTATCTTCTCCCCCCTCCCACTCTTTATCTTCTCCCTCCTCCCACTCTTTATCTTCTCCCCCCTCCCACTCTCTATCATCTTCCCCCTCGCACTCTCTATCATCTCCCCTCTTCCACTCTCTTTATCATCTCCCCCCTCCCTCTCTTTACCTTCTTCCCCCTCCCACTCTCTATCCACTTTTTCGTGTCCTGTTATGTTATCAAATCTCCCAGACCTTTCCTCACCTACTCCATAATTATGTCTCTCTTCTCCCAGACTATTATTATTATTTTTTTTTTCTTTTCTTTTTTTTTTTACCTGTCATCTGTGGTTCATCTTCCTGTCCACTCCCATCACTAATTAAACTGTTCCCTTCCAATCTCACCTCTATCTCCCACCCCACCCACCCCATTCCCTTCCTTCCAATCCCACTTCTATCTCCTGCCCCACCAATCTTGTAGGCCACTCCCCTCACCAAATAAACTGTTCCCTTCCAATCCCACCTCTATCTCCCACCCCACCCACCCCATTCCCTTCCTTCCAATCCCACCTGTATCTCCTGCCCCACCAATCTTCCTTTCCAATCCCACGTCTAGTTCCTGCCCCACCCACTCACCCTTTCCCTCCCAATCCCACCTCCTATACCTCCTGCCATACCCACCCCACTCACCCTGTATCAACCCTGTTTTAACCCTGTATCGTGATGGAAACAGGTGCCTTTGACAAATAATTCAGTGTAGTAAACAAAAAATAAAATAAAAATAAAATAAAATACTTCCACGATATACCACTTCAAAACGTAACTGAAGTTCTATATATATTATTTACCTTCAGCTCAAGCTCCAACACAAATCCATTCAATACTTTGCCCAGTTCTACATTTAATTAATTGGTAGGGATCCGTCATAACTTATAACTCACACCTACTCGTTACCTCTCCTTTTGGACCAGAGTCACCCCAACTATCACAAACACACCCTATAGTAAACACGAGAGAGAGAGAGAGAGAGAGAGAGAGAGAGAGAGAATGTTAAGTTAGGTTAGGTTAGGTTATTTGAGTGTCCCATATTATCAAAGAGAACGTACTGTTAGGATTACAGTTTTCTTTCATAACAACTGACTAACTATTGTATATTCATTAATATTTCTCACCCATAGCTTTATCTACAATTTGTTATTGTTTTTTCTTTTCTTAATCTAATTCAGTATCAATTTCTTCGTTTGTTCACTATTTTTAAAACTCTCCCTTTTCTTTTCTTGCTTAACACATCCCAGGAGAGAATAATAATAAAGGGTTGAGTTATCAGTCTGTTATCCAATATATATCACTGGTACTATGTCTTATAAGAGTATACAAAGTCAATTAATTCATCATGTAGTACAAGTATTCATTCCACTACGTTTTTTTATTTTGAGTGTGATATTTTTTTTTTTTTTTTTTTTTTTTTATAGTTCATTCAATATTGTAATTTAAGATACCTAAGTTTTACAGGTTTACTTTCAGCGTATTAAAAATTATTGTATGGGGATTCTCTCTCTCTCTCTCTCTCTCTCTCTCTCTCTCTCTCTCTCTCTCTCTCTCTCTCTCTCTCTCTCAGCATATTAAATATAGATTCTGTGAAGATTCTCAGGTTGTTCTCTCTCTCTCTCTCTCTCTCCTGATAGATAGTGAAAGTGGTCCCAGACATGTTGACCTTGGAATGCCCTCCCCTCCCCCCTCCCTTCTCTCTCCTCCCCTCCCCTCCCCTACCCTCTCTCTCCTCCCCCCTCTCCTCCTCTCTCTCCTCCCCCTCTCCTCCCCTTCCTACCCCTCTCCTCCCCCTCTCCTCCCCTTCCTACCCTTCCTACCCACCTCTACTTCACTCTCCATCTCTTCTTCCCCTCTCCCTCCCCCTCCTCAGTCTCCTCCTCCTCCTCCTCCTCTCCATTTATTCCCCTCTATTCCCTCCTCCTCCTCTCCATTTATTCCCCTCTATTCCCTCCCCTCCCTCTTTCCCCCAACCTCCTCTCCCTTCTTTCTTATTTTATTCCCGTTTTCTCGTCTCCCAGCTTTATTCCCCCATTCTCTCTTCCTCCATCCACTCCTTCTTTCTCCACCAACGGGAAAAACCAGATGGACTAGTATCGTCTTCTCTCTCCCAGTCCAGTCTTGCCCATCTTCCATTCTTGTCTCTCCCTTCCTCCCATCTTCAATTTCTCTCTCTCTCTCTCTCTCTCTCCCTCCCTTCCTCAATTTTTCTCTCTCTCCCTTCCATCTTCAATTTCTCTCCCTCCCATCTTCCATTCCTCTGTCTCTCTCTTCCTTTCCTCCCTTTCATCTTCAATTTCTCTCTCTCTCCCTCCCTTCCTCAATTTTTCTCTCTCTCTCTCTCTCCCTCCCTTCCTCAATTTTTCTCTCTCCCTCCCTTCCTCAATTTCTCTCCCTCCCATCTTCCATTCCTCTGTCTCTCCCTTCCTTTCCTCCCTCCCTCTCTCCCTCCCTCCCTATTAATTATTTATGAGGGCATATGGGTAAGGGAGAGGGTTAGTGGGGAAGGTATAGTAGGTAGGTAAATAGGAACACAGTGATAGAATCTGTTACATCTTGAAAAAAAAATCTCTCTCTCTCTCTCTCTCTCTCTCTCTCTCTCTCTGTATATATAAATGTCTATCTGTTTATCTGTCTATCTATCTATCTGTCTGTCTGTCTATCTATCTATCTATCTATCTGTCTGTCTATCTCTCTATCTATCTATCTGTCTATCTCTCTAACTATCTATCTCTCTATCTATCTCTATATAGATGGATGGAAATGAAAAGAATACCTAGAATATCCTTTCCTTAAAATTACACGCGAGGCCAAAACACACATGAAGGCCAGACGTTCACTTGTTATTCGTTAGTAACCTTTACAGCTCTGGCCAGGTATTGTGGGGGAGTTGATGGTGGCCGGGGGGTAAGAGGGTAGGTCGGTAGGTGTGTGGGTAGGGAGGGAGGAAGTACTTGATGGTAGAGAAGGGTGGAAGTAAAGTGGGTAACCTTGGGACCTGGTGGGTGATGGTAAAGAAGGGATGGAGTGGTAACGAGAAGGAGGAGGAAAGATTGTTGTGATGGATGGATGGATGGATGGAGGTGGTGGGAGGGAGGAAGGAGGATTGGGGTGGCGATGAGAGGTTGTCAGCAATAATAAAAATAGTAGTGATAATTGTTTATGATAACTTTTTAAAATAATGTTAAATTATTATTATTATTATTATTATTATTATTATTATTATTATTATTATTATTATTATTATTATTATTATTATTATTATTATTATTATTATTATTATTATAATATTGACTATGACATTGAATTTTATTTTCATTTGTATACCAAACATAAACATAGTTGCACCCATCTTTCCTGGAACGGCAATATATTATTCATTTTTATTTCATACTCACTATTATCATTTTAGTATCATGTTTACCCATGTGAGAGGGAAGGGACGGTGAAAGAAAAATAGGTGGGGATAGGAGGGAAACCCAAAAGAGACTAAGTAATGGGTGTTCAGGCAGAGAAGTAAATATGAGGAGTTAGAGGTTACCTGGTGCCCCCCTCACCCTGTCTCTTTCTTAACCCTCACATCCGGGAACAACCTCACCTCACTATTTTAGCTTATATAAGGATGTGAAGTGACTAAGGTTTATATTGTGACTGATGTTAATTTTGTTTTTACAATGCTTTTACATCTTCAATACATTCAGATGTTTGCAGGTTTAAAATTTTTATGAAACGACAAGAATATATATATATTTTTTAAACAGGTTTTAAACAAGTATATGCTTCATGAAATTCAATTGATAAAGATAACAGCAGCCTAATAATTACCTCCACCGGACACATTTAAATATCTTTCACCGATTCCTTCTTCTCCCCAAAGTCAAAGTCTCAACCGACCTACCCATATGTTCTCTCTCTCTCTCTCTCTACTCTATATTTCCCCATCCCTGCAGCCTCCTCCTCCTCTCCAACCTTCCACACCCATTCCCCAAACTGCTCCCATCCCTACAAATTTGCCACTACTAACCTCACGAAAATACATACAGATCGAACCCGGATACTGTTATTACGCAACCGAAGTGTTTTTGTTTACCACACTACCAGCACATTACAGACAAACAAACAAAGATAAGAGATAGAGAGATACCCCTTTCCCCCAGCCCCCACAACTATCCAACTCCCAGACTCTTCAACCCTTACAACTTTCCACTTCAGAATATCTCCACACTCACCGCTTCACCACTTGAAATTCCCCTCAAGTGTCTTTCTCAAACACATGGGCGGCGGACCTTCCACCTCGACCCCCTCAACTCGATCCCCCTCAACTCGATCCCCCTCAACTCGATCCCCCTCAACTCGATCCCCCTCAACTCGGTCCCCCTCAACTCGGTCCCCCTCAACTCGGTCCCCCTCAACTCGGTCCCCCTCAACTCGGTCCCCCTCAACTCGACCCCCTCAACTCGGCCCCCTCACCTCTGGCCGGTCAGTCATGAGATCACCAGATTTACGTCGTCGTGTCTGTGTCCGGTTGGTGTCCGGTTGGCACTCCTTCATTAGAAATTCCTAGACTCCATCCCTGTTAAGGTGAGAGACTAGTGACGGTAAATCATTGGAGGGCGACTGAATCCTCCAAACTACATTAAGAAGCATATAATATATTACAAACATTAAGGTGATTTATTTTCTGGGATAGTTTTGGAAGAATCAGTAGCCCTCCAATTTACCGTCAAGTGTTTCTCCCCTGAACGTGGCGGAAATGTACCGGCTCACTCATTAAACGTTAATATTTTCGGTTCATGTACTTCAGCCCTCCAAGAAAAATTACATCACTCCACAACAACAACTCAGTACTCTTCTGGGTCTTGCGTTCTCTATTTATTCAGTAACACTTATTTGCATTTTTTTAATTGAATGATGGATCTCTTAAAAAAATATATATATCATGAAGGAACTACTGTTGCGATAATGGATTGTTCATATTGTCTATGTATGTATATCGATCTGTCAAATAATAAGTCAATCTATCTATCTATCTGTCTCTGCCAATTTGTTCTCTATATCTATCTATCTATCTGTCTATCTATCTATATTCTTGTTGATCTACCCATGAATTTATCTGTACATAAGCATTTAAGTGAATAACTCTGCGCACTTCTTACTCCCTCTTTCACTCACTCATTTATGTCCTTGGGGGTTCTTACTTCAATATGTTGTTCAAAGTTATTGCTGAACCCGTTCCTCTCCCCCCTCAGTCCTTCACCTCCACCTTTCCTCACATCCTCACACCATGTACAGTTGACACATGAATTCGTGCTACAGCCACAGGGAAAGGTTCTTGTCCCTCTTTAGTAATCAGTTATGGCTCCTGACCCCTGGTATATTCTACTGGGCGATAAGAAACTTGATACTGGGAGAAGTTGAGTATCTTCCACCTGGGCTGTACCACGAATTCATGTGTCCAACTGTATCATCATTTTGACTGACTGCACGAGTGTTGCATTGCTGACAGGACTGCTTGCTTGCACAGTCGTTCATACTCGATTTGTAAACTTCCCAACCAATGGCTCTGATTTAAGTTATATATGTGTTCTCAGAGTAGGGTTAACAGGGGTAAACCTCTGAAAAGTTGGAGATGAAATAAAAGAATGTACACAAATGTTATAGATGAAAAAAAAAAAAAAAAAAGGATAATTAAATGTTGAAAATTAAGGAAGAAAATCTGCAAATAGATGTTGTAGAATCTTGTCTTTCGGTTATAGGAAACATTTTGACTTACCAAATGTTATTCTTGAGATGTTTTTCTTTCATATTACTTCACCCATGAGTAAGTCCAATTCCTAGTCTTTTTTTTTTTTTCTTCTTTTTGTGTCTTTTCAAAATATTTCCGTTTTGTTGTTTTATGTTTTAGTTATTTTCCCCAACACACACACAAAACATCTTCGCTGCTGCCATTTATATTTCTAACCATTATATATATCTTTAACTTTCTTGTGCATTGTTCCAAATCATGACCACCATTTCATAAAATAGTAATATAACAGGCAAGGATTTATTTATTACCAGTCTAGAAGTTGCATTGAGAGACGGCATCTACAGGGGTCAGGTCAGGTCAGATGGGGGTTGGTTGGTTGTTTGGTTGGTTGGTGTGAGTTCCCATTACATTCGTCTCCAAAGGTAATTAAAACCAACTTCGTGGAACAGAGAAGTTTAGTGAAAAGGCATAGGAATATATTGTTGTATGTTAAACTCGGCAGAGGTGCGCAGTGCTGTGAATTAATAAGGAGAGAGAGAGAGAGATCGTTCTGTTGGATGCTGTGTGGTTACTATTTTTCTCTTAGAGGGGGAAAATGGTAAAAAGAAGGGTACTATTTAGCGCCGAGAGGTTAAAGAAGGGTACTATTTAGCGCGGAGAGAGGAAAGAAGGCTACTATTTGGCACTGAGAGGGAAGAAAATAGTTCTATTTAGCGCTGAGAGGCAAGAAAAGGTATACTATTTGGCACTGAGAGGTAAAGGAAGGGTAATATTTAGCGCTGAGATGGTTAAGTAGGATTCTATTTAGAGCCGAGAGGGAAGAAAAGGGTACTATTTGGCTTTGAGAGGGAAGATAAGTACTATTTAGCGCTGGGAGGTTAAAGAAGAGTACTATTTAGCGATGAGATGGTTAAGATTGGTACTATTTGCGAAGGAAAACTTGGCAAATCTAAACAATAATAAAAAAAATATATATATATTAATGCAACAAGACTTTACGAAAGGACCAGTTAACCAAAAGAGATAATTGTTAACATCATTTAATAAAATAAATATTCAGTGAAAGACAATGAAATTATTCTCTATGTCTACAAGATACTACCATGTATAATCACTATTGACACACACCTTACACAAACTATCAAACATCGATGTAGTGTACAGTTGCCAAGCCAAAATATGAATTGCAACAACTTTTTATAGAAATTTTATGTTTATTAATTAACCTTAGATCTAGGTTAATGTCCATAGTTTGTTTGTAGGGATCATAAGTATGTAATAAGGAAGGATATGTATATTTCCTTCTGTATTACATGCTTATAGTCCCTACAAAAAATATAGTTGTTGATATTACTATGGTTAAAGTTCCATTAAGATTTGTTGCAATTAATATTTTGGCAACTGTACATTGTAACTATAGTCTAAAGAGGAAGGGAAACATAATGCATAAGATAGACATATAAAATTATAATGTTTGGATATAATGGTAACGATATATGAGAAGATATTAGCTATTTTTTTTTTTTTTTTAGCATTTCATAACCACCATAATATTATACAGTTTGTTGTCTGTCTAGCCTTCAATCTATCTACCTTTTCAGCTATCGTAAATCCTTCACAGTTATTGCCATCCCTAATCATTTATCTGTCATATAATTCTTCACAGCTATCGCATGTTCTAAGATTCTATTGCAAACACTTTACATTCATTGCATAATATTTCACATCTATTCTTGTACAGTCTATAATATTTTCCTTCACATCACAACACATCTCTTCCATAACAGTTAAATTTACACACTCAATGCATATATTTCACATCTCTTCTTGTACAGTCTGTATTTTCCTTCACATCACAACACATACCCTCCATAACAGCTTAATTTTCACACTCATTGCATTATATTTCACATCTATCTGTATGCATATTCCTTCGCAACACATCTCTTCCATAACAGTTTAATCTTCACACACACTCATTGCATATACTTCACATCTATCCTTGTATATATTTTCCTTCATATCACAACACATACCCTCCATAACTTCTTAATTTTCACACTCATTGCATAATATTTCACATTTATTCTTGTACACATAATTATATATCTCATACATACATACATATGGAAAACAGTGTTGTCTATAGATAATACTAGATTAAAGACTAAGGAAGGTGTCTCTGAGTTGATTACAGGCTCGTCCATACCAAGATAATAATTTTTTTGCTTTGATATATCTCGGGAAATTTGTGTCCAATATAATTTAGACGAGAGAAGAAATGCCAAATGAATGTTAACACCTCAGCAATGATATGCAAAAAGAAAATAGGCGAATCTGTTGTCTCACATTTTTACGTACAGCATAAAAATAATATATGATTTAGAAATGTCCAGCGAAGAATTATATTTGGTGTGAACGCCTTGACTGACTGATAAGCCCAACATCACTTAATTAAGGTGATAGTATAATACAGTATACAATTTGATACACTGGAGTGACTCGATTGAATCCTTTTAAAGTATGACAGGAAACAGGACCAGATTAATTAAAAAGGATACTGGTGGTGGCCTGTTGCTTGGAATAATTTGGAGGATATCAGTTACTCCAGATTTATCTATCGACCCCCTTAATTAATTATGAACTACAATATTTGACTGAGTGACCTAACAACCATTTTGCTTATTATTATTGTTATTGTTATTATTGTTACATCGCTTGGTATAATCTACGAAGAAGGAATGTTATGGTCAGCTGCATGCATGTGGTTTTTTTGTCCTTTTACAGCTGCTGTCCCACCTCATTCCTAAGGCGTCGCTGCTCCTCTGCAAAGGCGATCTGCAGGAGGGCGTGGGCGGGGAGAGGGTGTGCTGTGGGGACGAAGGGACTCTCGGCACGGAAACCAAACTCATCGGCCACATAAGTCACCTGCACCACCTCGCCCTCTGGACTGATGTACCTGATGGAGCAACAAAATAAAAGGTACGAATGAATGAATGATGAAGCAACAAAATAAAAGGTATGAATGAATGAATGAATGAACAAAATAAAAGGTACGAATGAATGAATGATGGAGGAACAAAATAAAAGGGACGAATGAATGAGTGAATGATGGAGGAACAAAACAAAAGGTACGGATGAATGAATGAATGAATGAATGATGGAGCAACAAAATAAGAGGTATGAATGAATGAATGAATGAACAAAATAAAAGGTACGAATGAATGAATGAATGAATGAATGAATGATGGAGGAACAAAACAAAAGGTACGAATGAATGAACAAAATAAAAGGTACGAACGAATGAATGAATGAATGAATGAATGATGGAGCAACAAAATAAAAGGTACGGATGAATGAATGAATGAATGAATGAATGATGGAGGAACAAAATAAAAGGTACGAATGAATGAATGATGGAGGAACAAAATAAAAGGTACGAATGAATGAATGAATGAATGAATGATGGAGGAACAAAATAAAAAGTACGAATGAATGAATGAATGAATGAATGATGGAGGAACAAAATAAAAGGTACGAATGAATGAATGAATGAATGAATGATGGAGGAACAAAACAAAAGGTACGAATGAATGAATGAATGAATGAATGATGGAGGAACAAAATAAAAGGTACGAATGAATGAATGAATGATGGAGCAACAAAATCAAAGGTACGAATGAATGAATGAATGATGGAGTAACAAAATAAAAGGTACGAATGAATGAATGAATGAATGATGGAGGAACAAAATAAAAGGTACGAATGAATGAATGAATGAATGAATGAAGGACTCTGTGGTGTAGGAATGATAAATGTCACTACTGTATTATTTTATTTTGACGAGATTTTTACTGTTAGTGCATAGTCGTAATGGTCAATGATGTGAGTTAATGTCGACCCCATCCCCATCCCCTCCCATCCCACTCAGAAGTTAATAGTCACATATCAGCCCATCAGAAGCAGGATTTTGTTGTTTTGTGTTACTGGTTTGTGGACTTTCACCCTCAGCTAGAAGAAAGACTTTTGTTGTTTGTAATACCGAGGAATAGCAACGGGGATTGTAGTGTAGGGTTGGATGAGGAGTTTCTAGCATGTTATAGTACATATGTTGCCTTGTAGGATGGTGTTTGTGGCTACCTCAAAAGAAAAGCAACTCTACGGGAATCAACCTTTGTGGTCAATTTGGAGTCAATGTAGGCCTCCAAACTCAGCTATAAAACACATCCCCTGTATAATTCCATATGGAGGGGTTCTGTTTCCTGGCATAGTTTGGAGGAATCAGTAGCCTTCCGATTTCCCACAATAGGTTACTCCCCTTAATTAAACGATAGGAAGCAGCACACTGATATTTACAATTCAATGGGGCGCTTGTAATCAAAACTCTAAGCATTTCTCAGTGGAGGGAAAACCACAATGGGAAACTTGTTATCATCTTAAGGGGGAAGTTTTGTGTTGGTAAATCTGGAGCAACTGAATCCTCCAAACTATTTCAAGCAACAGAACACTATTATTTTTGCTCTTCTGGTCCTGTTTTCTAGCATACTTTGGAGGAATCAAGGCACTCCAATGTACCAAAAAAGAATTACCACTTTAAGGACCTACGTGATGTAGTTTGAAAATTGGAGGTTAGCGTGTCCTTCAAACATTGCCACGAAACACACACACCTATAGGGAAGGAGCTTGTTTCGTGGCATGGTTAGGAGGAATCAGAAGCCACCAAGTCTCATACACGTTCACAGGGTCCTTAAGTATGTGACGGTATGAATGAATGAATGATGTGTCTGGCCCTTAGAGATGTTACGAATGATGTTCAGTAATGTGGATTTTTGTGTACAGTAGGTAAACAGTGTATAATTTGGGGAAGCCATTATGAATATGTTATCAGTACCTTATGTTTGGTACTGCCTTTACTATGGCATTATTTTACATATGCAGTAGGGAGATTATTCATCAACATCGTGGACAGGAATTTATAATCAATTGCTTTTGCGTTGGATAGTATCAGAAATAATGGGGACTCATTATGAAGCCGGCCTCTTCAGGAGGATTATGTCTTATTTTATATTAATCTAGGTGTTGTTCTTTAGTCAGTGGGTTTCATAGGTCAGGTAGCACTAACCCTAGAAATTCCCTTTAAATGAGTCAGTCATATTAATCTCTGTAAGGAAAATAGTTGTTGTGACTTACGAGTATGATCCCTGCACGTTGCTCTGGCCAGCGGACCCAGCCTGGCCACTCTCAACATGGGCCACACCATCCTCGGTCTCAAAGTCAGTAACGTAGGTGCCTCCTGCGGGCGCTACTCGCTCATCCTTTATAATTGCCACCACGGGACGGAAATCTTGACGACCCTGAGGTTGTTGCTGTACCACCTGCTGTTGTAGCGGTGCCACCTGCTGTTGTAGTGGTGCCACCTGCTGTTGTTGTGGTGCCACCTGCTGTTGTAGCTGGTCCAATTTGGCGGCAGCAGCTACGCTCACCAACAGTGCTAGGATAACCTGGGGAAGGATGTGTAATTATAGCGATGTATACATAGATAGCACATATTAAAATTATAGTACTGATCAAATGAAGCTTTGTGGAGAAAGTGAAGAGAGAAGAGGGATGTGGAGGAGAGAGGGAGAGAGAGAAGGAAGGTACAATAAGAGCAGAGCAGAAAAGTAGAAAGTGAAAGTGGTAAATGAGGAAGGGCCAGAAGTTGAGTCAGGAAAAATAAATAATGAAATATGTTTACATATTAATTTTGGTGATAAAAAATAGATGAATGGATGGGTAATTTTAGGTAAATGGATAGAGAAGACAACAGCTTATCATTGTAGATAGATAAAAATTAAATATATAGTTTGAAAAAGGATATAAATATTTAAAAAGATATGTGTATGAATTAATGTTTAGATAGAAAAAAAAACAATAAAGAAATAGAGAATGACAAAGAATGGATGGAGACTAAATAAAGGGAACAGGATGAAGGCTGGGTGAGGGCTGATGAGTGTACCCCAATAACTAACTAAAGGCAAAGCAGCAAACAAGGAAGAAAGGAGGGGATGTACAAAAGGTAATAATAAGGACTTTGGGAAAAAATTGATGTGTGTGTGCTGCTTGAGGCTAGGAGAAGGAGATCACTGTAATAGGGATGGTAATGAATGGGTAGAGGAGGAATATTTACTGTCAAGGGAAGGAAGGGAGAAGTGAGTTGAGGGCAGGAGGGAGGGAGTAAAGAAAGGAGGAAAGGCAGGACAAAGAAACGAGGGATGAGGAAATGTAATGGAGGGAGATTGGAGGAAGCTACTAAATCATTCACTAGTACCGAAATTGTTTGTTGATTTATTTAATTATTTTATTCTATTATTTCATTAATATATCATACTTGTTTTTTTTTTTTTTTTTTTTTTTTTTTTTTTTTTTGACATGTTGTCGAGGAATCATTCTAGCCTTCGATCCACCAGCAAGATCATGTCCCTCTCAAGGCAGGCATTCCTTCCTTAAGGGGACAGTATATTTTTTTGGTACACTAGAATGCCTTGATTCCTCCAAAGTATGCCAAGAAACAGGACCGGATTATCAAACATAAAGGTGACTTGTTTTTTTATTGGAATACCTTATAGAATAATCAGTTGCTCTTCTAAAATTACCAAAACTGTAGTACCCCATTAAGGTATAATTTATGACTGAGGATTGGTATAGTATAGATCAGATCAGTGTCCCTCTCATCGTCCCTTAGTGTCTTTGAGGTACAGACTAAAAAAAAACGATATTCGACACCTATAGACTACTGATAATAAGGCGTGAATGCATGAGTGGTTCAGAATGCCTCGTGTGGTGTGACGTAGTGCAAGATTAAGGCCCCTGTGATCGTGTATGAAAATTGTAGGCTTCTGCAGATTTCTCCTGACCATGCCATGAAACAAGCTCCCTCCATATATATATATAGGTGGTGTTTCGTGGCAATATTTGAAGGACCATTTATCTATACTTTTCTGACTACAACAGAGGGTCCTTAAGGGAATATTATTGTACTCTCTTGATCTTGGCATAATGTAATGTATCTTGCTTACTGTACGGGTGTTGTAAATTTTTTTTGTTATGGTTTGTAGGTGGTGGTCGTGTCTGTGTGTTGTGTAAGGCGGGAAGAATATTTTGTTGGCGTGTTAGAAGGGGCTACTGAATCCTCCAACCTGACTAAAGAAACACATCACCTATACTGTGTGGTGGCCTGTTTCGGTGGATAGTTTGGAGGACTGAGTAGCCTCCAATTCACCAATGATAACACGGTCCCCTTTAGGTGTTAATTAATCATATGTTGTCGAATAGGAGGTCTAGGCTATTTCTTCTGCTTCAAACCTTGCCAGAAAACATACTATATCGGTAAAGGAGTATAAGGCCAATTTTACTACCGTATATCCAGCAAGGGGGAGGAAACAGTGACCTCTCTCTAATTTGTCCACAGATAATTTATACCCTTAAGGGGGAAGTTTTATGTTGGTAAATCTGGAGCAACTGAATCCTCCAAACTATTCCAAGCAACAGAACACTTTTTTTTATCTCTTCTGGTCCTGTTTCCGAGCATACTTTAGAGGAATCAAGGCACTCCAATGTACCAAAAAAGAATGACCACCTAAATATGCTACATCTTTGCTCCGAGATTGAAGGTCAGTGATCGCAGGATGATGATAGTAAAAAAGCTACTCGTATGCTTTAGGAACCAAATGGGAAGGTGTGTGATCATGATGAAGTTATGCCTGTCTTACTAATTCTTGAAAACGTGTCATTTAGTTAATTAAGGGACCCTGTGGTGTAGTCAGAAAATAGGAGGTGAGTGAGTCGTTCAAATATTGCCACGAAACACTACCTATACATGGAAGGAGCGTGTTTCGTAGCATAGTTAGGAGGAATCAGAAGTCTCCAAATCCCAATCATGATTACAGGGTTCTTAATTAAGGGGAGAGGCACTTTTGGTATTTTGGATGACTTATATTAGACTGATAACTCAAAACTATCTCAAGAAATGAAATCACCTCAATGTTGATATTTTGAGATTTGTTGTTTTGTGACAAATATAGTTTGGAGGAATCGGTAGCCTTCCAAAAAAAAAAAAAAAAAAAAAGTTCGTTTCTTCCCTTACAGTAAACTTGGGCATTCTGGGATTGATTGATTTTTTTATAGAGTGCAGAGTCGACCCCTAAATCCCCCCTCCCCACTCCTATCCTCACTCCTCTAATTCCCCCTCCCCTCACCCTCCCATCCCACTCCCCCTCCCATCCACCCTTCTTTCCCTTCCCCATCCCCCCTCCTATCTCTCCCCATCCCCTCTTCATAGGGATGGGAGTGTGGTAAGGTGTGGTAATGACATGACAGGTGTGGTAACGACATACGTGGTAACGACAAGTGTGGCAACGAGAGATAGGTGTGGTAACGACAGGTGTGTGGATGACAGATGTGATAATGACAAGTGTGGTAACGAGAGATATGGTAATGTGTGGTAACGACAGGTGTGGCAACGAGAGATAGGTGTGGTAACGTCAGGTGTGTGGATGACAGGTGTGATAATGACAAGTGTGGTAACGAGAGATAGGTGTGGTAACGTCAGGTGTGTGGATGACAGGTGTGATAATGACAAGTGCGGTAACGAAAGATATGGTAATGTGTGGTAACGACAGGTGTGGTAACGTAACAGGTCCCTTCTCTCTTCCTCCTCCCTATACTATTATTATACTCACGATCTTCATAGTGGGTGAGGAGCTTATAGTGTGAGGCAAGACAACCTCCCACCCGGCTTATATATATACCGACTGCTGGGGTGAGAGGCGTCGTTCGCTACTGCCCTCCCCATGACCTCTGACCTCGTACCGCCCCGCCCAGACCCGCCCCCGCCCGACCCACCCAGACCAGACCAGACCAGACCAGAGTAGAGTCGCATCCAACTTCGCCACCATCTTTTTTCTTTTTTAATTCTGTTTTTTTTTTTTTTCTTTCCTCGACTCTTTTCTGCACCTTCCTTTATACTTTTTATTCCTTCTTGTCGTTTCATATCTTTCGTAGTTTCTTTCGTTCCTTTCGTTTTTTCTTCTTTCCCTGTTTCATTCTTTTCTTTCTCTTCCTTACCTCTGTTCTTCCTACCTTTCTATTTATTTTCTTTCCTCTTCCCCATTCCTTCCTTCCTTTAGTAACTTCTTCTTTTCCTATTTCCTTCCCTCCTGTCTCTTCTGTTCTTCCTCAGTCTCCTTGCCTATTCCTTTCTACCTCCATTCGTTCTCTCCTCATGCATTTATTCATTCACCCTTTCACTCATTCACCCTTTCATTTATTCATTCACCCTTTCATTTATTAATTCACCCTTTCACTCATTCACCCTTTCATTTATTCAGTCACCCTTTCATTTATTCATTCACCCTTTCATTTATTCATTCACCCTTTCATTTATTCAGTCACCCTTACATTTATTCAGTCACCCTTTCATTTATTCATTCACCCTTTCATTTATTCATTCACCCTGTTCTTCATGTCAACTCATCCTCCCTTTCAAGTCACCTCATCCTCCCTTTCATCTCAACCAACTCATCTTCTCCCTCCTTATCTTTCCACTTCACTTCCATCCATCCATCCTCCCCCTCCTCTTCATCCTATCCCCCTTCTTCTCCCACTTATTCGTCTCATCCTTCTCTTTCTCGACTCGTCAAATTCTTCTTTATCTCATCTTTCTCTTTCCCATCCCATCTTTTGTCTAATCATCATACACATACACATTCTCCCCATTTCAGCAATTATCTCAACATTTATCTTTTTCCTCCTCATTTTCCTTTCTCTTTTCATTTTTTCCCCATTTCTTTTACCGTCACATCATCATCATCATCTTCCTCCACCTTTTCTTCTCCCTCCTCCTTCTCCTCCAATTGCATCTTCCTTTCCCTTTCCTTCCTTCCTCTCTCTTCAGTCTCCCCTTCCCTTTCCCCTCTCGTCAGTTCATCCTTTCTTAATCCATCTCTTTTCGCCTACTTGCTTACCTGACTGGAACCCCATCTATGCAGTCTCTCTCACCAATGCAAACAGCTCACCCACAAAACATTCTCTCTCTCTCTCTCTCTCTCTCTCTCTCTCTCTCTCTCTCTCTCTCTCACACACACTTGCTGGATGTCAGTTAGGAAGTCGTGGTGTATGTGTGTGTGTGTTGGTGATGACTTTGACTTCAGTAACGGGGCTTCATAAAGTGTCAGAAAATTGAAGAAAAAAAAAAGTACAAACACATTTTCCTCCTTCCTCTGGTCAGTCCCTATTAAAATAAATGCACCTTACAATGTACTTTCCAGCCTATATCCTCTGCCAACTGAATAATATAAGATCCTATTGTAATTATACTTGTTTTCTCGAGGTCATGTGATCTAACTTGAGTACTAACTGTAAACCATGATATCCCACTGCCTCCTTTCATTATTATTAGTATTTTTTTATTGTCTTGTGTTACTTCTATTATCCTTACTGTTTTACTTTACTACTGTCACTCTACCTGCCTCCCTTCACTACCATTATCCTTACTGTTTTGCTTTACTACTGTCGATCCTTATTACATCTCTTTACTACTATTATCCTTACTGCCTTACTTTACTACTGTCACTCTACCTGCCTCCTTCACTACTATTATCCTTACTGTTTTGCTTTACTACTGCCATCCTTATCACCTCTCTTTACTACTATTATCTTTACTCCCTTATATCAACATCTCCTGCCTTCATTACTGTTATCCTTGATTGAGTTTTTACTTCACCACATCCTGTCTAATATCACGACTGTCATTCTTACTGTCTTAACTCTACCACCACCACCAACTGTCTTACATCACTACTCTCTTATCCTTACATAATCTTACTGTCTTACTTCACCACCACCACAACCAGCTGTCTTACATCACTACTCTCTTACCCTTACATATTCTTACTGTCTTAACTCCACCACCACCAGCTGTCTTACATTACTACTCTCTTATTCTTACTTATTCTTACTGCAGGACTCAGATTAACACAAATAATGATGGCTGGCCTGTTGTTGTTGCCTGGAATAGTTTAGAAGAAAATCATTTGCAACAACAGATTCACCAAACACTGGAATATAATACCCCCTGAATGCCTCTCGTCTAACTACGTAATCCTCCTCTCGTTTCCTCGTATACCCTTTCCTCCCAGCGGTCACACCAGTAATTTGCCAACCTTCACATTTAACACTTTGCCTCTCTGGAGAAAGTTTTAAAGGTAGTGAGTGAGTGGTGAGTGTTAAAGTATCGCTGCTAACGGGTTACCTCAACTTTCCATTTCACCTGGGTTGATAAAATGGTAATAATGTCAAATTCAACAACTATGTGATTGCTGGTGGTGGTTTCTCTATGGTTGAATAAAATCGTCTGGAGTTAATCTGATGCGTGAGAGAGATAGAGAGAGACAGAGACAGAGACAGAGACAGAGAGAGAGTGACAGAGAGAGAGTGAGAGAGAGAGAGAGAGAGAGAGAGAGAGAGAGAGAGAGAGAGAGAGAGAGAGAGAGAGAGAGAGAGAGAGAGAGAGAGAGAGAGACAGAGACAGAGACAGAGACAGAGACAGAGACAGAGAGAATGAATAAAAAAACAGCCACACTACGAGGAAGGTTACCTAGAGCTTATTTTAAAACCTACTCATGCGTTGTCTACAGTTCATCCCCGAAGTTATATAACACAAGGCCATCAGCATCCAGTCTGTGCCTCTCCTCTCTCTGCTATTGTTGGATCCATCCCTTTACACGTTCTCTCGCGCCCTTTGTCCAAAATCTTTCCATCCTCCCGTCCAGTTACCATGCAATACATTCTCTTACAACACACACTACGGTACCTCCATCTTCTCACCCGCCCTGTTCTCCATTCGTTTTTCTTCCCTCTCTCCTCCTCCTCCTTCCTCTCCATCTTCTCATTTCCCCCTACGGTACCTCCATCTTCTCACCCGCCCTGTTCTCCATTCGTTTTTCTTCCCTCTCTCCTCCTCCTCCTCCTTCTCCATCTTCCTCATTTCCCCCTCCCCGATCTTCCTCATCTTCCTCATTTCCCCCTTCTTTCCCCCTCCATTTCCATTTTGTCCACCTTTCTTTTTCTTCCCTTTCTCCATTTCCCCTTTCTCAAACTTTCTTCTTCCTTCTCTCCCTCCATTTCCCTTTCCTCTACTTTTCTTCTTCTACCTTCCCTCCCTTCCCTCCTCTCCACCTTCATCCACCCCACCACCACCACCGTCTCGTTCGTCCTCTGGTTGAGTGGTAAGAGAAAGGAAAGGTAGAATGACCCGCCCCTCTCGGCCACCTCTAGCCAACACAATGCCACACGATTTACCCAGCCTTCCTATACCCACCAACCAGCCCTTTCCAGCTCTTTGTCGGTATTACTCCATCTACCTTACTTTTATAACTCTCTATCAGTTCTATTCCTGTTTACCTAACCCTTCTATATACTCAACCTTCTGCAGTTCTCTTTTAAAATCATTCTCTATCCACTGTCTATATACTCGGTCCTTCCCAACTCTTCTAACTATTTCTACAGTCGTGCTCCTCCTTACCTACCCAACTCACTTACTCACCCAACTCACTTACTCAGCCCTTGTCAACTCGTTACCAGTCCCATCCGTCACCAACCAGCCCTGACCAACTCTCTCATAATGCAACACTTCGTACCCAGCTTTGCCCAGCACAATGCAACACTAGATATTTACAGTACCTACCCATCTCCTGCTCAACGCAATACTACATAATTTATACGGTACTCATTCATGCCCAGTTCTTTATTAAGCGAAATTGTGCACAGACTGTACCTTGCCCAACACAACACAATATTACATGCAGTACTCATCCAATCCAACCCTTCATTATGCAACACTATTTTTATACTGTAACCTTCCCTAAACATTACCTTCAGTACTTACTTAACCCTGTCCTACCTTACCAGCCTTGCACAACACATCATAAAGTACTCAACCCTACCCTGTCCTTCTACGCCCGACACTTCTCTGCCTTACGTTGTCCTTCCCCTATACCCAACCCAACCAAACCCAACCCTTGCCGTATCCTAACCATCCCTACAAGATCCTTCCCAGTGTTTATTTTTTTCTTGTCTTATATAATCGAAGATAATGGTACTGGTTCACCTTGCCATCACTCCGCTTTGCTCTTCCACATACCTTGCCCTCCTACACTCCCTCCCCTGTTCCCCTCACCGTTGCTCTCCTACACAGTGTTCCTCGTTCATTTCCCGTATTCCCCTCACTATTCCTGTCCCTCACCTTCGCCCTTTCTCACTCGCCCTATTTCGTTCACCCTTGCTCTACCTCACTCCTTGATACCACCCACGTTTCACTCTCCCCGATCTGTCTCGTTTCTTCCCTCAGTCCTTGCCTGTTCACTCTCACTCCTGTCACTCACTCACCTCCTCCTCTCTCACTCCTGTCACTCACTCACTTCCTTCTCTCTCACCTCATTTTGTTTCGTTTCTTCCCTCAGCCCCTGCCTGTTCTCTCACTCCTGTCCCTCCTTGTCACCCACCGTACCTTCCCCCCTGACCTCCTGCCTGCCTGCCTAGAAGCAAGGTGATTAGAGCCGTGCAAACAGTACACAACTTACCAGGCTTGACCCTCACCCACCTCCTTCACCTTCCCTTTCCTTTCCTTTCCTTCCCTTCCCTTCGCTCCTCGCCCCACATTTTTCCTCCCCCATTGGTACCTCTCCCTTCGTCCCTCCAATCGTCCCCTTCCCCCTCCTCTTCTTTAGCTCCTTACCTGGTTCATCTCTCTCCTCGTTTTCTTGTACCTTTCTTCGCTTCCATCATCTCCTGGGTTTCTTTCCTATCGTAATTATCCCTCCTTCTCTCCACCGTCTTCGTCCTTCCCTTCTCTGAACTCTTCAACTCAACCTTGTATGTGTTTTTTATCTTCCTTGAAAAGTATTCCTTCCTCATCATATCCTTTCTCTTTTCTTTGAAGATTTTTGTCTGTTTCTGTCTCAGTCTGTGTCTGTCTGTCTGTGTCTGTCTGTATGTGTCTGTCTGTATGTCTCTGTCTGTCTGTCTGTCTGTCTGTCTGTCTGTCTGTCTGGGTTTCCATCTATCCAAATTGTGCCGAATCAATTTACCTTCACTAATTATCTGAAATATGGTAAACGAACAGTGTGGATAAAATAAACAACTATGTGGGACGATAGTATATTGACGTTTCACTTACACAGGCATCTTCACAATTTGTATTCTTAAGATGCCTGGATAAACAAAACATCAATATGCTTTGGTCCCACTTTGGTATTTTTTTTTTTTTTTTTTTTTCAGACTATCAATCCTTATATGTATAGGCAATTTATATCTACCTCTCCATCTGTCTGTCTCCTGTTTTTTTATATTTGTGTTTATAATTCTTTACACTCGTGTTTGTTTGTATGTAACATTTTTACTAATATTATCTTAGTTAATTCACTTTCAAATCTCTCTCCAGTATTTTCCTTGTTTACACTTAATGGTTGTGTTTTCACTTATGTTTGTTGGTTGGTTGATTACTTGCTTGGTTGGCTGGTTAGTAAACAAGATTACTCAGAAATTTACGGATCTTTTTCCCCAAGCCCGTCCCCCTTCATCACCCATACCTCGACCTTCTCTTCAGCCATTGTCCTCCTCTCTCTCCTCTCCTCTCCAGCCATTGTCCTCCTAAGTCCTCTCTCCCCTCCAGCCATTGTCCTCCTCTCTCCCCTCTCCTCTCCAGCCCTTGTCCTCCTCTCTCCCCTCTCCTCTCTACTCTCTCCCCTCTCCTCTCTACTCTCTCCCTCAGCCTACCCTACCTACTACCATCCCTACCTACCGTCCATCCAGCTTCCGTTCTTGCCTTCCCTAAACTACTTCTCCTTTCATTTCCCTAGCTTTCCCACTTTCCTTCCTTCCTACTTTCCTTCCCATTTTCCTTCCTTTAAGATTTACGAGCACTGTATTACTACCTCCTTAAATAAGTACTCGTCAACACACACAAGTTAAACACAAATACCATTAAATTAAAGGTAGTAGTACAGTGCTCTTAATTAAATCCGGAGCAACTGCGTGACTCCTCCAAGCTATCCTAAACAAACAGGTCACCATTATTTTTGTTTTTCTAGCCCGGTTCCCTGCATGGCATATTTTGGAGGCGCTCGTATGTATGTATGTACACCAAGAGTATATATAATTATCCCCCTTAAAGGTTATCGAAGTGAGATCTGCTGGAGAGTCTCATAATCTCCCTTAATTCATGATTGTAGTGGCTTGTTATCATTGTGTTATCGCTACCCAGTTTTCTCCTTCCAGCCTCTTCTTTTGTAAATTTCCTTTCCTCTCTTTCCCCGTCACTATCTATTTTTCCTTTCCCCTTGCCCCTCCCTGCCCTGCCCTGCCCTGCCTTACTCAACCCTACCCTACCCTATCATACCATACCCTACCCTACCCTACCCTACCCTACCTAAACCAGCCTTGCCCCTCCCTGCCCAACCCAATTCAACCCAACCCAACCAAAACCAGCCTTGCCCTGCCCTGCCCTGCCTTGCCCTGCCCTGCCCCGAGAAGTGTGCCAGGGCGAGCGAGTTACCCCATCATGGAACTCACGACACACAACTGTTCTTCTGCTCCCTCCAGCCGTGAGAACCAAGGGAGGCGAGGCGAGGCGAGGTGGGGTGGGTTGAGTTTTTTAACCTTTAGAGTGCCAGTGTCGTTTTCCTATTGCACTGTGACTTATTCCACACCACTTTGTATTTACGATATGCCTGGAGATAAATAATTACGTACACTAACTATACTGTAGATTCAAAAGCACAGTATCTTCATTAACTAGCTATTTCCTTTTCAACGTCGCTTTTCTTATTGCACTGTGACTTGTTCCAGACCAGTTTGTATTTACAGTATACCTGGAGATAATTACCCTACGTACACTATGCTATAGGTTCAAAAGCACAGTATCTTTGTAAACCAATTCCTAGTCAACGTTGTCCTTGTAAGTTAATATTTTGATGAAACTCAGATGATGTATTTAAACCCGAGGAGAAATCATTGGCACTTAATTAAGGGACCCTGTGATGTAGTTAGAAAATTGAAGGTAAATGAGCCCTTTACATATTGCCACGAAACCTTATATATACTTATAGTGCAGGGATATGTCGGTGAAGGAGGGAGAGTACTTGTTAGGTACAAATGTGTAGGAATTGGATCAGAGGAAGAAGTGATGGATTATATTTTTTATTTTCTTTATTAATTCATCTATTTATTTTATTTTATTTATATATATTTTTGTTTATTTATCTATTCATTAATTTATTTTATATTTTTTTGTATTTATTATTTTTTTTTACATAGGGCGCCGAAGAAGGGGTTGGAATTACTCTTTACAGGATATTGGGTGAGGCGAGAGGACCTGTGTTATGATATCAACAAGGGGGAAAATCACCCAAGTATTTATTTATTTATTATATTTTTCTGTGGATTCTCGTTGTGGCTACTTTTCGGATGCGAGACTTTATGAATGAAGGCAGGAATGAATGAGAGGTATGTATGTATTGCAGGAATGAATGAGAGGTGTATATGTATTGCATCATCCTAATCCTTCACTACTCACTGAGGTCGGAGTATCGTGGCATCATACAACATTATAATCTCTTCTTTCTTCATTCAAGGATTTCACTATACGGGTTACATGTCAGGGGATGGAAAGGTCAGAGAAGTGCCACGTGTATCCAGAAGTGCCACGTGTATCCAGGAGTGCTCTGATAATAATGAGGGGGCACGAATTTTAAGGGGGATTATTTTGTGTTGGTAAATCTGGAGCAACTGAATCCTCCAAACTATTCCAAGCAACAGAACAGAACACCATTATTTTTGCTCTTCTGGTTCAGTTTCCTGGTATAATTTGGAGGAATCAAGACACTCCAATGTAACAAAAGTCAATTACCCCCTTAATTAATGCACTGGTTGGGTGGGATTCCTGTTCTGTTCTCGAGGTGTACCACAAGTTGAAATCGTGACGAGATGTGAACGATCGAAGGTATTGCCATCTGTTACCTTTTGTGCTTACTGTCCCATCTCTCAAGCACGTTCTTCCTCGGGCGCCATATGACCTCTCTGTTGCGTTGCCTAATCTCAATCAATCAGTCGAAGGAATTACTCTCGTTTCCTTTGTGTTTTCGTGTGATGATATATACCTGGTAAAGTATTCTGTTCTGTCTGTGTCCCCACGTGTATGAAACCAACGTGTGTTATGTTGAATGGCCTTTTGTACGATGATGGTGATGATGATTCCCTCCACGTAATACAATACATAATGCGTGTGTTGGGTTGTACAGTATTTCACGATAGGGCCCGTCCTCCCTGTGACTGGTTCGTTTATTATTGAGGACCCTATGAACGTCTATGAGACCTGGTGGCTTCTGATTCCTCCTGACTATGCCACGAAACAAGCTGCTTCAATGTAGGTGGTGTTTTATGGCAATGTTTGAAGGACTCACTAACCTCCAATTTTCTGACTACATCACGTGGATCCATAAGTATCCCCTTGCACTGACGATTAAAACTCTCATAATCTGTTGACATGTCGAGTTTGCCACATTCTCAGAAAAAAAAAAGAGGAAGACGAAGAAAGATGATTGGTACTAAGAAACAGCTTCATCTAGAATTGCATAGCGGTTGTAGGAGGGGGTCATGAAGAAGAGACGATAAAAATGATGATCAGTAATAAGATACAGCTTCGTGTGGTATTGTATAACGGTTGAAGGAGAGAGGACCATGAAGATGACAGATATAGAAATTAAAGTGATTAATAATAATGCATAACTTCGTGTAGTATTGTATAACGGTTGTTGGAGAGGGCCAAGTGGGTGTTTATTAATATCATCCATGCAGTCTACAAATTATATTCTCCTTGAGGCTGTTATTATCGTGCTGGAAACGGGTATATATATCATTTACATTTTTTTTTTTTTTTTTTTTTTTTTTTTTTTTTCATTTCTATCATTTTCATATAATTACATCACGCACACTTGTCAGGAACTCCGCTAGTCGTTGAATTGATTTTGTGGTTGAGGGGGGAATTGCGTGTTGGTGGTAAATCTGGACCAGTTCATTCCACCAAACTATAAATATTCCAAGCAACAGGCCACCATTATTATTGTTAGTTCATCTGGTCCTGTTTCATGGTTTACTTTGGATTGTTATTCCTTATGTTACGTATAGATTGTTTGTGGTATTTCATTTCTGGATACTTCTGTTAAATTGCTTACATAAATACTGTTTCAAGTATGTCATATATATAATAACAGAGTTGAAAGTTGTTGTACGCAATTTGACAGAAGTGAGGAAATAATGGTTGTAATCAAAGGTGAAGGTCTAACTTGAACAGATGTTACCACTTCTTCCATTTGGTGTTGAGGGCAGATTCTCTCGTTGGTATAAATTGGAAGGCTACTGATTCCTACTAACTAGACCTAGAAAACAGACGCCCTCACTGGTACTAATAGGGGATCTGTTTCATGGCATAGTTTGGAGGAATCAGAGACATTCCAATTTACCAACAAAAGAATCTCTCCTTAATGCATTATGTTTTATCTGATCAATAGACTGTGTTTCTTGTGATTGCAGAGGAGACAGAATGAAACCCCAGTTGCGTTCTTCATGACTCCACCTTGTAGTAAAATGTCTCATTATGCCAGTTTTTTTTTTAAGTGTTGGTATAGTCTCTCTCACTCTCTTCCCACCTGCCACACTCACGACCTGCCCCACTCACCTCACCCACCCCGCCCCACCTCACTACCTGCTGCCGTCATGAACTCTTACACAACACGGAAACAGTTCGCCTTTCACTGTTGCTGACCCGAAAAGTGTGAGCATCAGATGAAGGGAATGGGTGATGGGGAGAGGAAGGAAAGGGAAAGGGGTGATGGGGAGAGGAAGTGAAAAGGTGGAGAAAGGAAGGGATAATGACAATGGTGGGTGAAGGGAAGGGGTGATGGGGAGGAGAGGAAGGAAGGGGTGTGGATAGGGAAAGGGGTGATGGGGAGAGGAAGTGAAAAGGTGGAGAAAGGAAGGGATAATGGCAATGGTGGGTGAAGGGAAGGGGTGATGGGGAGGAGAGGAAGGAAAGGGTGTGGATAGGGAAAGGAAGAGAAAGGGTGGATAAAGAAAGGGGGAGTAATGGCAATGATGGGTGGGGAATGGGTGATGGAGAGAGTTGGGGAGGGAATGAGAGGAGAGAAAGAGATTGGGAGAGGAAGTGAAGATGGGGTAATGGATAGGAAGAAAAATCACAAGGGAAAAAGGGGGAGACATGAAGATTGACGAAGGAAGGAAGAAAGGAAGGAAGGGGAAGGAACAGTAAATAAAGTAAAGGATAATGGGCAGTGGTGGTGAGGAAGGAGGGAGGGAGGTTGTGGGAGGGAGTGAGTGAGTGAGGGAGGTATAAGTTAGTTGAGGGGTGACAGGGAACGTGTACCCCAACAAAACTCTCCACTCAGGTCCAATAATTTTATCACATATTGGCGAATGGAGTTTTCCCAAATCGTAGAAGTCGTCTGGCATTATTCCATTATGGTGTTGTTGTTGTTGTTAATAGAGTAGTAGTAATAGTATTGTTAATGTATGGAAAGTCGTACTCATCGTCATTACCATGGAAGCAGGTGTGATTATAGTTTGCAAGAGATGTGTGTGTGCCTGCATGGTGTGGTGAATGTGGTTTGTATGGGTCGTGGTGATGCATTGGCTTCGGTTGATAGAGGCGTTGTAGTAGTTGTTGTTGTTGGTGTTGGTGGTGTGGGACGGCAGGAGGAGGTGGAGAGGTAACAGGTGTAAGTGATTATGTGGTTAGTAGAATATGGTTATGTTGCTGGGTGTGGTTGTATGATGTAATGGTTGTATTTCCTTTTTACTATTATTTTTTTTTTTTTTTTTTTATAGTCGTTGAAGACATGGTTGGTTGGTTGGTTGTGGAGAGATAACAAACAGGTGGAAGAGATTATGTGGTTAGTAGTGTGGTTAGTAGATGGTTGGTGTACAGCCACAATCAAATAACCACCGACACTTTCCTTCCACCGTGCAAAAAAATCAGTATCATATCAAAATATAATCATACAACACCTTACGTCAACTCAACCCCCTTAATTATTATTATGTTGTGCTGCAAAATTATACACGTGTTGTTCTTTATTACCAAGATATTTACTACGATGGAAGGAAAGTGTCGGTGGTTATTTGATTGTGGCTGTACATGCTGTATATGTGATGAAGAGAGGCATGAAGTACTTGGTAATGTAATAGTCGTGGAGATATTATAAGATTGGTGAAGCAAATGGTAATGTGTGTGTGTGAGGTTTGGTGATGGAATGGATAGTTGGTTGGTGTACAGTGTAGGTGATAATATTATAGTGTGTGTGTGTGTGTGATATGTGTGTGGTGTATAGTGACCATGGTTTGGTGATGGAGTGAGTGGGTGGTGTGGAGTGGCAGGAATTGGTGATATGTGTGTGGTGTATAATGGCTCTGGTTTGGTGAGGGAGTGAGTGGGTGGTTGGTTGTTGTGCTGAAGGTGGTGAGGAGAGGGGCCAGGATGCGGTGAGGTAACAGTGACAGTAGGGGTGGTAGTGACTTGAAGTGGTTATGATGGGAGAGGTAGCTGCAATCATCATGTTGGTTGTCCCACTTTCCATATTTTCACGCTCCTTTTGTTGTTATTGTTCATAATAGCCCCTGGCTAGTACAGTGGTAACGCGCCTGCCTCGCATCCGTGAGGTCGGCAGATCGAGCCTCGCCCAGGCCCGAGAGTTTAAAACTGTTTACTGGGGGGTTACTGCCATGGCTGGGCACCATGGTGGGGAGTTGGGCTTGCCTGGCTGACGTTCAGGAGAGTATCTCATCAGAGATAGATACCAGAACTAAAACCCTGCAACTTTAATATTAGTTTTGTTTTCTTTGTTTCTGAAATGTTTACCTTATTGGTTGGGCAACGAAGCGTGATGAAACTATGGAAATTGCAATTGCATTGTGATTGTTACTGTGAGAGAGAGAGAGAGATTGCGTATGTGTGTGTACCTTTTTGTGTAAATGCGTATCTTTTACGAATCATTCCCTTTCCCGATATCTATCCCTTTCCCAACCTCCCTGCCCTTCCAAACAGAGTGAGTGAGTGAGTGAGAGGGCAGGGGGGAAGGAACACGCGAGAAAGTCTTTCATATTTACATAAGAAATCAATCACGCTTTGCACTTGTACACACACACACACACGCCGTTGTTTGAGGGTTAAAGTTAAGGGTAATTTTCTCAAAGTACAGGATAGCAAAACCGCTCGGCACTATTTGTTCAAGGGATATTATAAATCTTAACACAGTGGTAATATTTTCGCAATCATCATGTCCACGGTAATCAGTAACTTATTCCATCGTGTCGTTTTATGTTTTTCTCTTTAGGTTCTACAGTTTTGGGCGGTTGTATATCTATCTCTGTGCCGCCCTAACATATCGCCAGTGTTCTTTCTCGGTAACTCGGTTCATCCACTTACGCTGTATGATCATAATAATAATTCCATTCCAATACAAAGACGTCTGCCAACTTTCTCTGTGCCTGTGTGTGATTTGTGTCTACCCGCCAAACCTGATTTCATTATTTCATTGAGTTCACGTGTGTTCTTCTGGTTCCTTTTCCTCCAGTGTCAGTTCTCTTTCTTCTCTTCCTCCCTTTCCCCCTCTTCCTTCCCTCCTTCTCATTTCCCCTCCCCCTCCTCGTGCTCCTCCTCCTCCTCCTCGTGCTCCTCCTACTACTCCCTTTTCTTCTTCTCCTCCTCCTCCTCGTGCTCCTCCTACTACTCCCTTTTCTTCTTCTCTTCCTCCCCTTCCCCCTCCTCCTCCTCCCACGTAGTCGTCTTCTCCTTCTTCTCCTTTTTCTTGTCATCCTCCTTCTCCTACCACATCTCCTTTTTCTTCTTCTCCTCCTCCTACCACATCTCCTTTTTCTTCTCCTCCTCCTCCTACCACATCTCCTGTTCTTCTTCTCCTCCTCCTACCACATCTCCTTTTTCTTCTCCTCCTCCTCCTACCACATCTCCTTTTTCTTCTCCTCCTCCTCCTACCACATCTCATTTTTCTTCTTCTCCTCCTCCTACCACATCTCCTTTTTCTTCTCCTCCTCCTCCTACCACATCTCCTGTTCTTCTTCTCCTCCTCCTACCACATCTCCTTTTTCTTCTTCTCCTCCTCCTACCACATCTCCTTTTTCTTCTTCTCCTCCTCCTACCACGTCTCCTTCTCTTCCTCCGTTTTCTTGTGAAGTTGGGCAGTGCGTGAGTGACCTTCTCCAGATAGACTCTCGGTCCTCTCTCTCTCTCTTTAGTACACCTCCTCCCTCACCTCTGACCTGGCCCACATCATCACGGCTCGCCTCGTTGCTCATCACTCGCCTCACCACGCCTCCACACACAGATCACTCACCTCACCACGCCTCCACACACAGATCACTCACCTCACCACGCCTACACACTCACCTCAACACGCATCCACACTCACCTCAACACGCATCCACACTCACCTCACCACGCCTCCACACACACACCACCCACTTCACCACGCCTCCACACCACCCACTTCACCACGCCTCCACACCACCCACTTCACCACGCCTCCACACCACCCACTTCACCACGCCTCCACACCATCCACTTCACCACGCCTCCACACCACCCACTTCACCACGCCTCCACACCACCCACTTCAACACGACTCGTTTTATCAGAACACACACACACACACACTTCACCACGCCTCCACACACACACACCACTCACCTCAACACGCCTCCACGCCAGTCCCCATGGTCAACCCTTTCCCCTTTCCCTTTATCATCATCTCCGCCCACATCGTCTATAATATAATCTTCCCTTCCTTCTGTAACCTATTGTGCTTAATATCCCACCTCTCAATCACCTTCTTCCTCGGGCGCCATATGACCTCGCTGTTGCGGCGCCTAATAATCAACCAACCAACCAACCTCTCCCTTCCAACTGTGACACAATCTAACATGCGTCCTGAACGAGTCATACTTATATAAGAAAGTAAATAAAAGTCAAGCTGAAGACGACTTTTTGACCCCCCACGTGTGTACCGTACCACCTGCCCCGTATAGCAAATGTGTAAAGGTTACTTAACTATGACCTGGTGCATGGTGGCTTGAAGGACCCAACACTCACACCCACAACCCACCCAGGACCCTGAGGGAAAGGAGTCACGATTTTACCCTTTAGATGACCTTTGGATGACTATTTTTATTTTTTATTATTATTATTATTTTTTTTTTTTTTTAATAGATATGATATTGCCTCTTGTATAATTAAGCAAAGCATATTGTATCATTATGTCGTATGTGGCTGTTTATGGATTAACTGGAACTGTTATTATTAATTACCCTTTGGATGTCAGTAGCGCTTAATTCCCTTCAACAAAAAATGTCATCATCAGCTTTTTTATATGGTCAGAAAAAGTACAAAAGTTATCACAGTAAGTAGACAACAGCTGACACTGTTTACATTTTTCTAGTAACTACGACTCAACGATTTATATTTTCCAAGAACATCATTACCAACTTCCAAATATTAGTAACTGTCGGAAAAAAAAAAAAAAAAAAAAAAAACTAAGAGAATTTGATAATAATAATACTCTGACTAACGCCAAACTGTGATGGAAAGGATTGTTAATGTTACGTGTTATTGTTTGGAGTATCAATCACTAGTAGCCTCTAATATACCAATCCCTGTTGTCCTCCTTCACTCACACTCGCTTTGCCCGTCCGTCACATCATATATAACAGTACAGGGTTCAGGCCTCGTGTGGTAAAGAAAAAAAAATCTATCTATCCATGCACTCGGTTGTCATATTTAAGGGGGGACAGGCTTTGGGGGAGGGGGGGTTGGGGGGTGCGGGAATAGGGGGTAAGGCTTGGGGTGGGTAGAAAGCCTATCCCCTATTCCCGCACATCCTTAACCCCCCACCCCCCAGCCTGTCCCCCTACTCCCGCAACCCCCCAAACCCCCCTAAGCCTGTCCCCCTATTCCCGCACCCCCTTAACAATTTCTGACAGCAATTACATTTTTCAGTCAATATCACCAGACGAATTTTCTTGTTAGAGGGAAGCAATACTCGCTTTCATTGGTTAAAGAATATTTGCATCAACCCATAAGCAACTGCGTACCACTTCTTGGATTAATAACCATGAACTAAACCCAAACAATGTAACGTAATAAGAGAACCCCCATGTAGTACCCAGGTTAAGGGACCCTGTGATGTAGTCAGAAAATTGGAGGTAAATGAGTCCTTCAAATATTGCCACGAAACACCATCTATATAGAATGAGCTTGTTTCGTAGCATAGTCAGGAGGAATCAGAAGCCACCAATTTTCACACACGTTCACAGGGTCCTTAAAGGGGTAGTACAGTGTTGGTATATTAGGAGTAACTGATGCCTCCAAACTATTTTAAACAGGACATCATTATATTTGTCCTTCTATAGTCCTGTTTTCCTAGCATACTTTGGAGGAATCAAGGCACTCCAATGTACCCAAAGTGTATTTATTACCACCTTAATCAGTGCTCCAGATGGTCATATTCTGAATACCGTATCATCATCACCACCACCATAATATTATCTATCATTATCCTCAAGGCTCATTCTCCTAATAACCTCAGTGACCGTATTAATTGATTATCCTTGCGAGAGACAAAAGCTATGACTGGCAACGAGGCAGAGGTTGTATAATGGCATACAGTTATTTTTCGTATATGTGTGATTGTGTGTGTATGAAAATTACCCTTATAATTATACAGTAAGTTGACAAGATAAACAAAACAAAAATGCAAAATATTTACGGTATTTGTTGTATTTCTATTTGTTTGTTGTATTTTTGTTTACATAATTTTATATATATATATTTATTAATTTGTTCGTCTTTCCCAGCACTGTGACCGCATCTGACACACACACACACACCTTCACTACTCACCTTGGCATTTATATTCGTGCTTAGACGACCCCTTTACCCTGTACCCTCACCCCTACCCCCTCATCACATCCTCATCCTCCCTTACACTCACACCCCTTCATATTATCCTCACTTACATCCCTTCACATCCTAATTCTCTTTTACACCTCCACTCACTCATCTTCTATTACACCCCACCACACCCCTACGTATACACCCTTAATTATGCCCCCCCAACACACCCCTTCATTAAGCCCCACACACACCCCTTCTTCATCTCCCCCACACACCCCTTCATTAAGCCCCCCTCACACCCCTTCATTAAGCCCCCCTCACACCTCCAAACACCACCTGCATATTGTCCCCCAGCCCCACCCTAAACCCCAGCCTGGCCCCCACCTTCTCCACCTCTTGATATAAACACAGTCATTAATGTAGCGGTGTTTGAGAAAATGCTCGTCATCAAAATTAATGTTCAAAATATTTCCATGCTCGCAACCAAATATTCTTCTACATGTTCTGGGTTTTTTCTTTTCGTGTTGTATGATTTTGATGGAGAATGTTACGCTGCATTCAAATCCGCCCTCAAAGTTGTTTTAGCACCATTTCTAAACAAGACAACCCATCATATCTCCATAGGAAGTTTTACGGACATATAGAAAGTCGGAATTATTTACGTTCTCATGGCTGATTTCGTCTCTTTGATTAATATATAATTAATATTTAAGCAAGCAGTGACTTTCAATTTACATCGGTAGTACCACAAGTCCAAAACCATTATAACAAGAACAGCACTAATAATAAAAGAAAAGGATAATATTCACTTTACCTTTAATGCTGTTTTTAGATGTTCTACTATTTCTTGACTGCGTGTGTTGACATAATCGATTTTTCTTCGACAATTTTCTGACTACATTACAGGGTCCCTTAAATTAGGTGTGCTATTTCTAAGTTCTTCTGTAAGTCATTCATGTTGTCTACTTTTTGAGGACATTAGTTGTGGTCCTCTCAGTCTCCATTCTGAATTATTATTAATGAATCTTTTATTCTTCTTGTGTTCTCTCACTATCCATTCTATTAAACTGCATTTTTTCCTTTTTCAGCCGTGATGCAGTTCATCTACCAGCACCTATTCTAGACTAATGAGCCCTACTCCATGTCCATGTCTCTGATGCATATGTCAGTGTTGGCAGGATTATACTATTTCTTAGTCCCCTTTTCACTTCCATACTCACACTTCTACCCTTCATAATCCTCCCCAGTGATCCTATGACCTGTCTACCCCTCACTGCTCTCTCCCTAATTTCTCCTTCCATGTTTACACAGAACTGTACTTAAACTCCTTCACTTCTCCATCCTCTCACCCCTAGAGTTATCTCGCATTTAGTCCCAGTTAGTACTCCAAGGTGTGGTAAAGTCAATCACTTCAGTTTCTGCTCTCTCAAATACCATCATCCTACTTTTACCCACATTCACCTTCAGTTTCCTTATTTTACACACGGACTGAAACTCATCCACCACGCTCTGCAATTCCCTTTCACTCTCAGCCATCAACAGTGCCATCCGCAAATAAACTTGCCACCAAGGACCAATTACTCCATTCACTGTCAGCTTCGCCCCCAGGCCATTTACTTTGGCCTTCATCTCTCATACAACCATCCATATATACTGTATATTGAACAGCCATGGTGACATAACACACCCCTGTCTCAGCCCTACACTAATATTAAAACTCTCACTCTGCTCACCCTCTACCCGTACAGATGCTTTTTACATCTGCATAAAAGGCCTCGATGCAATTCTCAACACCTCTGTCATAGTTCTCCTATCAACCCTATCGTATGCCTTCTCCAAGTCCATGAAGGCAGCATACAACTTCCTACCCTTCCCAATATATTTCTCCACTGTTGATTTTAACGCAAATATCTGGTCCACACATCCTCTACCCTTTCTGAACCCTCCCTGCTCCTCACTAACTTCATTCCCTGTTACTTCAATCAGTCTCTAGGTAAGAATCTTTCCATACACCTTACCCGGTACACTAAGAAGGCTTATTCCCCGATAGCTACCACACTCATCCTTACTCCACTTCCCCTTATACAAAGGCACAATTATGGCTCTCCTCCAGTCCTCTGGCACCTCTCCCTGCCTCCAGGCCAATGTGCATATGAGCAACATCCATCCACTTCACCACTAACCCCCCCCCCCCCCACACACACACACACACACTTTAATATTTCAGCAGTTATCCCATCCACCCCCGGTGCCTTTCCCATCAACTTTCCTAACTTTTCCCTTCCTAATTCTCCCTGTCGTCTTACCACCTGCCTCAATCCCCATGCATGTCACCACCGCCTCCCATCCCATCCCATCCCCTCATTCATCAACGATCAAAATGCCTCTTCCAAACTCCTTTCACTTACAGTAACTCCATCCTCTCTCTCTTTTAACCTCCTTCCAGAATAATAACTTGTTTTCTTTAAACTTCTCACTCAGTTTCCTACCAAACTCCTCATCCACTCTCCTTGTACTCTCACTCACCATCCTCTTCACTTGCTTCTTACATACATTGTATTCTCTCTTTTACTTCCTCTCACACATTCCTCTGTAATGTTCTATATGCCTACCTTTTCTTCTCTACTGCATCATTCATTTCTTCTGACCACCAAGCACTCCCTTTCTTGCCCCTCTTCTGTGTCTTGTATCCCACTACCTCTGCTGCTGTCCTCATCACTAGTGAATTAAACATTTCATACACATCATTCACTCCCACTCCCTCCCCTATCCCCAGCCTTGCATCCTCCAGCACCTCACCCACCCTCCTCTTATATTCCTCTCGATACTCGATGTCGTTCAATCTTCCACTTGCCACCTCCCTCTTGTTCCCCCCTCCATCCTTCCTACCATACTCCCATTTAGCTCTAACCCTAATCCTTGCCATAACGGCATAGTGGTCCGAGCACTGAAACATTCCTCTCACCACTCTAGCATCCATCACATCTTTCCTTATCCTTTCATCCACAGCTATGTAATCTATCAAACTCATTTGCTCTCCCCTTTCATCCCTCCTCTTCCATGTATACCTGTGGATCAGCCTGTGCTCTAAGCAGGTGTTGGCGAGGAACAACCCCCCCCCCCCCTTTGGCACACACATCCACCAGGCACTCACCATTTTCATTTATACCATTCACACCCCACTTGCCCACTACATTTCTCATTCCCTACCTTCCCATTCATGTCCCCCACCAGCACTATCCTCCGTCCTCCCTATCTCAAAACTTCTCAGACAGTCATTCAACTCATCCCAAAACTTTCATTTTCATTTTTCCCACATTGGTCTGCGCGTTCACTGGTGCAGACCCATGCATACTTCAATATACCAATCTTACCTGTCATCCATACTATCCTTGTTCCCTTCCGTCCACACCCTCCTAGACACCAACAATGCACACCCTTCCTTTCCTCTCCCTTTACTCTTTTCATCCATACCAGCCCATATCACGCCTCCTTCCATTCCTTCCCACAACACACTCTTCCCTCCATCCCCCATCCTTTCATATGCGTTTCAGATATCCCAATCACATCACAAGTCTCAAAAAGTATGCTTGCCAGAAAACTAAACTTTCATAGGATTTACTCATTCTAGCAAGAATAATTATGACCATTAATTGCTTACAGTAAATCACTTACATTTTTGTAACTTAGGTACTGCAGTAGTCCAGGAAGAGGCTTGTGTAACTATAGGAGCTTCAACATCTAAAGTGGTCAGTATTCTGGCAATCATTAACACCAACTGTACTATCATACAGAAAAGTATATTTACTCTCGTGAACGCCGAGTTTCATAAAGTGAAGTACGATTATAGCAGTTTTGGTCCTACGCTCAAACAATGATCTCCATATTACTTCGTCTATTGAATCTAAATGGTGAGTGTCATTGTACTAAGGATAATGTTCTGTATGATAGTACTTTGTGTTTACACAGGTAGAGAGCATGTAAAATACAAGCCATTTCTACATAAACTTATTGTACGAACGTCAATAAAATAAGATAAAATTCCTCCTGCCAGTGTTCATACTATCCTCTTAGGTTAGGTTCTCCAGGGAGACACTCCTTTCTGCTATCTTTATAAGCTATCCTCCACCAGGGGGTTTACAAACTGTGTGCCCTGTTTTCTGCTGCATTCATATTCGATTATTTGAAGAGCTTTTAATTGGGAAATCTCAGTTTGGTTTAAGACTACCAAGCTTTTTAGTCCTATATTACATTCTGACAAATAAACACAAGCTCTTCTCACAATCAAACATGAACATAGCAGAAAACAGGGCTACAAATCCATTACAGATGAACTGTATCACTGAATCTATTCACCCATAATGAATTTCCTAAACTATACCACATTAAATTAGCCACTGTAAAGTTATGTTGCCTCTTGGTATAATTAACTGAGCATCAAGACCATTTGATTATTTTTCATGGTGTAAACTAATCTGACAATGAGTTCTTCAAAACTTTCTTAATTTTCATACCAGGTGACAACTTTATAGTACTGAGATACAAATTGAGGTAAAACTTTACATACCACTGATGAATGTAGAGACAACACACAGAGCAGCACCACCAGTCTTGCTAGTCCATGCACAGTACTCACCTGAGGAAAGAATATTACTAATTAAAGATTAATTGTACACGAGTAAAAATAAATGTACCTTTACTGTATAGCCTGTAATCCCCCCCCTAAATAATCAGATTTGCAAAACATCCAGCATTAATCATACTGTACCATCTCTTCGTAAATCCTCACAATTCCATACTTTGACAAGATAAATTTTGAAAACCCATTACAGAGAACACAAGCCACATTGTTAATTTCAAAGTTCCTTATTGAGTTTCGAAAAGTGCAATAAACAGTTATTCTAACTACCGGTATCTTACATATATTAAACCTCCATATAAACATTATTCTTCCATGACCATGCTTTGCACATTAATTTTATAAAGCATTTCTATAAATCAAAATATTACCGCTAACACTTGGGAACAAACTGTGAGTACTGTACTTCCATTGATAGAGCATGTTGCACATCCCGGTCCCTAAAGTGAATGATGTATTTGGGAAAAGTCAAATCTATTATTTAAATATCCTAATGGTAATATGCCACTCAATTTTAGCCTCAGTATTAACATTTATCGTTTGACGGACTAGAGAGTCAATGTAATAAGTGACAAATTGCTATAAAATATTTTGGGAGTTTTAAAGAGCAACAGTGGAACAATGACAGAATTGGCGGTGCATCAAAGGGCTGTTTATGGGAAGGATGGACACCCTAATACTATATTAGTGAATATTGAACACCTACACAAACTACCGTGATAAAATACTTAGAAAATCACCAGAAACCACTATATTCAAGGTTTAAATTTATCCCCAACCATAATTCGTTCAAGTAGAGTCTGTATCGTAAGTTCCTAACAATGCCTATTCAATACCAACTTTCCCTAAACACAACGGAATATCATAAGGCCTACATTTACACATTTAACCAATAAACAACTTCACAATTTATCTATAACCAAGAAATGTGTTTGGAGACACCAGATGCGAAACAAACAACAAAGACGTCAGAAACCACGAAAGTATACGGACACAGCTACACATCACAATCCTCCAATGGCTGAAATTACTGACTGACAAAAACCGAAGGGAAGTATAAAAAATACCTTGGTCTTTTAAAGGTTCAAATCTAAACTTTACCCTTGTAACAGTAATTTTTACTACTATAGGCCTACCTGTTCAGCTTCACTGGAAACCTAATTCCCCAAACTTTACGTTCCCTAATATATTAGTAGTCCTACTGTACTTACATTCATCAATAAAATTGAAGCCACCTTTCTTGACAAATCCTGAACCACATCTATCTATCTATAGCTCTTAAGCTTCGTTCCACTCCCTCGAAGGAGGTGGCAGCGGCAGAAGATTCTTCGTTCCAACACTCCCTCCTTACTTGGTCAAGCCCTCCTCTGCCCCTCACCCTTACACTCTGTTCTCCCATCCAACTGGTGGTCTGCCTCTCACACCACGTCCCATAACTTCATTTCCATACACCACCTTTGCAAACTCCGCCTTTCATTCTCTCCTAATCTTCAAACCACCTCAATGTATTACGCTTCACTCTCAACCATTCCACACTATACCAATTGCCTTTTCTCATACATTCATTACTTTCTCCATCCCACCTGGTAAGGCCACATGCTCCTCTCAAGCAACTCCTCTCCACTGCACCTATTTGAGACTGGTGAGCCCTATTCCATATCTCCGACGGATATGTCAGTGTTGGCAGGATTATCCTGTTTCGTAGTCTCCTTTTCACTTCCATGCTCACACTTCTTCCCTTCATGATTCTTCCCCGTGTTCCTATGACCTGTCTACCCCTCACTTCTCTCCCCCTAATTTCTCCTTCCATACTGCCATGTTTACATAGAACTGTTACAAAGTACTTTAAGCTCCATCCTCTTACACTTGGTCCCAGTTGTCACTCCCACTCTAAAGGGTGTATATAGCTAAATCAAATCAATCACATCAGTTTCCGACCACTCAAATACCAACATTTACCTGAACCACATACTGTACCATAAGCTTCACAGGATTGGGAACTGAAGCCCTGAAAGCTTGATTTCCCAGCTGGACATTTATGCAGTTCTGTGCAATGAATTAATCCTCCATTCAGATTTACTGTTTTTGCAAGACAGACAGCAATTTTGTTGGTTAGTGTACAGGTTTAACTGCGGAATACGTCTACCCAGACCCTATACTCTGTCTAACATAAGTACAATAAACAAACCATTACACACCTTAACTAAGTCTGCAGAACCCAGGCCCAGAGTAGAGTCTAGGAGGTCTGGGAGTGGAGAGTCATAAGAATGCGAGAGTTGCTGGGAAGGGTGATTTGTCCAGGATGAAGGTTTAGATGGCACAACGTACTACACTGGAATATAAGAAATACTATAATGCAAGGGAAATGTTAAAGAGAAAAATACTGCCACCAATAACAAACCACATAGTACCATAAGCTTCAATGGCTCTTGAAATGATATACCAAGAATACTTACATCGTTATTCTAATTTTGTATGGCTAATAAGGATTTCAGTCCTTACCCTTTCAAAAAAAAAAAAAAAAAAAAAAAAAAAAAAAGAACACAATTCGTCCATTGTATAGTACTGTACCATAAGACACTGAACACAAGGAAAAATTATCTTATATATTATTCTTCAAAAAACTGTTGGCTACATCATATTCTTCTAAAAACTTTCGGTAATGCAACAGAACCGTTGTAGAATACCCAAGAGACATTGAACAATTGAGAATGAAAATATTATAACCGCACGTGTCATTACTGAATAGGGGAATGAAAAAGGGTACTATACTCTAGACCTGAATATTATCATAGGAAACCTAATACAAGTGAAATTATAATACAGTGAACCACAATTACACAATCTGTATACATCACCCTTCACTTTCGTTGCCTTAAACAAATAGCAATATAGGTTGTACTTTGTCGGTAATTTGACGAGTCTAGATTAGCTTGAGTCAGCAAATAGTTTTATGATAAATAGAATAAAGTATATAAATTTATACTACGTAATTTTGTGGTCCATCTTTTAGTCATTCGTTTAAGATTCAAGGGTGTACCACGAGGAGGCGGGCCATAGTTGCACCCAAAGGGCTAATGTGGACGTGCATGATTCACTCTGTATTTAGATTTGTCCAAGGTAACTTTTGCAGACGGTAGTGTTCTATTCAGATTCTTCATATTAGTCACTGCTGATGTCAGACTGATAGTTCTACAACGAATGAATCAAACATGTGCTCAAAGGCATTATCTTTAGTTCCGGCAAGTACGTGTCTCTCCCCGATCCCCACCGACAGAATGCTCGGTTGATTTTGCACTAATTTTTTCAGGCACCCGATTGGTTCCTCCCACCTTTATTCCGTCAGTGTTTTAGTGTGCTTTACTATATGTTCAATAACATACGGTAATTATTTCAAGCTGATAAAATTACAGAGTACTAACTGTGGATACAAGTAAACATTATTAACAGATATCCCTAAAAATACTACAATAATCATGACATACATGCTGGTGGTATCTTCTCCTCCACTGCCGCGCTCATCACTTCAGCGTTGTCAATCTGTGTACCCTACAAGGTGTGAACCTCCAGTGTCGTCGACTCCAGTATTCGAAACACATATCAGTACGAGTCAGTGGGAGGTTGATTGAGGGGTGGTGTTCTATGGAGGCAGGGTAGGGCGGGTATTGTAAGCAGTGTGCAGTCTTCTCGGTCAGGTGCTCTTTTTATGAATGTTCAGTCTACGTTAAAGATAATTTATAGTAACACATCGAGTTATTATTTCATGTTCTACATCATAACGTTAATGATAGTTACTGCACACAAGAATAATACAGAAATTCTAGTGTGGAATTTGAGCACGTCACCGTGTTGCTATAACATTCCACATAACCATTAGGCTTCACAAGTAAAGATAGGCTCGTTCCTCAAAGTTAGTCATTACAATATGGAAATAATTTTGTGACGATGACACAGATTTGTCAATAACAATGTCTAACATTTGATGAACACTATGAACAGTGGTAATGGTGTTGTCATTATAAGTAGTTTCTTGACAATTCCGACCAAAGATAATTCAATGTATAATTATATTTCATTACATAGTGAACTTTTATATTCACATTACCTGTTCTTTGTGATCATAGATGGATTGGGTGAGGATGAAAACATAAATCATATCATCGAGGTGTTGGATGCTTCATAAGTGTCTGAGTTAATGAATACAGTCGAACTTCAAGGTGTTGGTTGCTTCAGGGTATGCACAAGTTAATATTCTGATATATCACGTTGATACAGATTACCTTGCACCTTATGTGATTTACAATACCCCATTTACACAAGACGACTTCATTAAATTAATCGAGTTTAGGCCATGACACTATGATGCTAATACAAACTTAAATCCATAAGTGAACCTGGCTTAACGAGTGTCACAACTGTGCAAACTAATAATAATGTGCGTGTAGCGAGAGAGGGACGACCTCCAAGGCATTCGCGATTTTAACTTTGAATTTATCATTTGTATTGGCATCCTCGCTCAATCCGTCTATACCTGCTTTGTAATGTCAAAACTGAAGTTCAATATGTAATGATAAAATATTAGCCTACCTCGGAAGGAGCAGTCAAAATTGGTCGTAAAATATCAGTCATGACACTTCTACCAATGTTCACAATGCTCGTAATATGATTGAATTTTATAATTGACACAAAATACAGCCATCGTCACAATGATTAACTTGGAGGGACCAGCCTATGGAATTGCGTGGCCTCTGATTTTGATGCCTTATGTTCAACGGACATGGTGACGTTCTCAAACCTCCACATTCAATATAATTTACTTATGTGTAGTAAGTAGCATTAACGTTATGATGCAGAACATGAAATATTAGAGCCACGATGCGCTGCTGATCGCTGGCTCATACTAAACATTCATAGAGACATCTGGCAGAGACTAGCTACTGCCTCACGATCCTAGCATTTCTTTTACCGTTTGGGTGCATCGTATACTGATAAACAATAACAAAGGACTTTCTTAACCACCAATGTTGTGGTCTACCAATGTCATGTTTGTTATGTAACAAATTTATATAGTTGACGTATAATTTAGTACAGCATTACTGCTTACACTCCCCGTGCTAACTTGCCTCCGTACAACACCACACCACTCTCAAGCCTACACCCCTCCATTACCCTCCCCCCACTAAAACTGGCATGCATTTCAGATATAAGAGTCGAAACTGGCGGTTCACACCTTGTGGTGTACACTGGCTCAAAAAAGTATCGCGCAGGTGGGGTCCGATGGTTCTGTAAATGATCGCTACAGCTCATGATAAACAAGTTCGTTTTCAGTAGCCATCGTCTTAGGTGTCAGAATGCTTCACGAGGGAAATGCGCGATACTTTTTTGATCGAGTGTACACACATTGACAACGCTGGAGTGATGAACGTGGCAGTGAAGGAGACTGTACAGTCGCGGCAGATAGTCATTGACCAGCCTGTGATGGATCGAAAGGTGCGGCTAGCTGTTTCGAACTGTGAACACGTGGATTGGTTGCTTCAGTCAGCTGCCTGATGATATGGGTATAAATGTTTCGAGTTTTAGGACACTCCTATGTTGGTCACGGCTATCCATCACTGACTGGTCAAGGACTATTTGCCGCGACTGTACAAAGCACACACGCCCGCCACAGTGTCACAGGCCCATTGAGCACAAAACCACTCCATCTAAATTGAGCCAAGTGGCGATGCCACCACTGGACAGGCCCGACAGGGTTGGAAGTATCGGTAGCCTCTACTAAGCCCCTATGGAACACGGATGTTGAAATTATACTTTACTATAAAAATGTTACTTAAAATCAACATCCAAGGAGTTGGAGAGTTAATACATTCATTGCACCCAAGAAAAAAAAAAAAAAAAAAAATCACCTACGGCACAATATAGATGGAAGAGCCTTCCCTATTCCACAACGTTCACCACAAGACTGATCAACGTCCTTCCCGTTAAGTTCAAGTTCCAAGTTCCATACAATCAGGTCGAACCAACTTGGGATTAGACTCGTAAGGCTTCGAATTCCAACGTCAGCAGCAAGGATTCTAGGACTGTTGGGAGCCCGGTGGGAGGATATTTTTCGTGTCGTCGCTGTGGCTGGCTGGGACGGTGGCGCGTCTGGCGGCCTAAAGGAATCAACACTCCAGCTAACGCCTGCTTTCCTTTATACTGATTAAATTCTAAGTCGGATTTTCTTTACTAGTAACGCACAGGACATTTGACACTTATTATAAAACTATAGAATGAATAACTATATTCATAGTGGTCAGATTACATAAAAAATTACGATAATATCTTCAACAAAGCACTTATATATTGCTAAAAAAAAAACACCTACCATTTACGTACTACAGTAACTCCAATGTGCGATGATTATAACCTGTTTATGACCTCTATAATTATGTTTCTCAACAATATTTTGATGTAAAAGTACCAAAAAAGACATACATATAGTTTATTCTTAAAACTATAAAGCAATGAGTAGCCTACTGTACAACACTGTTACCCCCACCACCAATATGTGAGAGCATTATTGCTTCCTATATTCTTGCTTGCTGTGAGAACAAGACGGTTATCTTTACATGTGCTTGAGAAAAAAAAATCTTGCTTGGCCTATATATTAAAGGCAAATTACATAGTAAAGTATCCATTCCTATTATCTACAACAAAGACCTAATTGCTAAAGCATATATACTTTAATAACATTCATGCATAATATCTAAAATTATCACCTGTTTATGATATCTACAATATTGTTTCTTAATAGTATTCTGATGTATAATTGAAGAAAAGGACAGCCATACAGATTTTATATAGTGCACCATTCTTCAAACTACAAAACAATGAACTATAATTACTGTAAAGTACGTACAGTATCGTATTGTCATCACCAGTATATGAGGGCATTATAACTTTTCTATGAGGAGTGGTTACATGTATTTTTGAATTAATTATTGCCTGCTTTCTTTCTTAGCTTGAAAGGTCCTAAAAATCAGGAGTTAACACCAGTTATTATCAATGTCATTACTACCAATATAATTTTAATACTGTATAATTATCACAAGTAATCTGTACTTGGTAGCTTGCTAAAGGATAAGGTATTGCCATCTAGCACCAGCTAATATCAAATTAATACTATACAACTATCACAGTCAGTCAACTCTATAATCCGTAGCTTACCCATTATGCAAAAACTCGCGACTCAGAATCTATTGGGAAGCAGAAAGTTACAGATCCTTACTCCACTTGGAGTTGGTAGAACAGTTTATTGTTGAGCACCCAGTAATCCCCATTTCAGTCACAAAACCAACTTCAGCAATCCAAAAAAATTACAAAATCCCACCGTTCCTGTGTAAGTAAAGGCGTCAGCTGTTAGATTCCTGTTGGCCGCTAGGTGGCTCTGCTATACCGAGACGACCAAAACACCCATAAGAGTGGCCTATTCTTCTCCCAGTACTAGAATCCTTGTTAGCAGGTAGTAAGAGGGATAGTTAGCTAAATACATATAAACATATAGTAAGATAGGAGATAGGAAGTTTGGTTATAGATGGTAAGATATGTATTATTGTTAGCTATATAGTTAATTCCTCAGTTATTAAGATAGGTATCAGCAGTCCCTTAATTGGTTACCAAGCGATAAATAGGCAGATAGTTGGGTAGTTGAATATGAAGGCAGAAATTTTGCAAGATAGGTATAATTGTTAGGCAGTTAGAACACAAGGTCGTTAGTTCCTAAGTAAGTTAGTCACATAGGTAGTTATTAGTTCCTTAATAAGATTGATATTTAGGCAGTTAGTTGGTATAGTTAGCCAGTTAAGGTAGGCCTAATTAATTAATAAGAAAGTAATCACAGTATCCTATAATCAGTTATAATGTTTTTGTTTTATTTTCTATTTTTTTTTTTTTTTTACTGGTATATTGGGCTATGTGTAGGTTAGTCACTCACGATCAAAAGCACTGCATCGAGAGAATGAAATATTATAATATATTTGAGGATAATAGAAGACCACCCTAGCCCTGGTAAAATCTGTAGAAAGAGAGATATTAAGGTGATCGAAAGGCGGGACAGCAAACACGAAGGAAACAGAAGGAAGGGAGGGACAGATGAGGAATTGAAAAGGTGTGACTGGGGCCGAAGGGGTGCCAAACCCTTAAAGTACTACCCACATCACCGCAGGCAAGGGTAAGTAAATGAAAGTGAGCCATGTCAGTGAAATCTTGTGAACCAATATCATAGAGACCAACAACAGCTATTTTTGCATCACTTATGAATAAATAAATATACAGTACTGTATAATTATAATACAGTATATATGAAAAACGCCTGGTGAATAATCATACATTCCAATTGAGACCTATTAATGCTGGCAATCTGAAACCCGGACAGAAACAATGTATTCACTGTCTCATCCAATGGTTTGTGAAGTGCCTCACCTCTGCCGAGTAGCTGATGTGTGGTAGAAACTGTGGATCGTGGCTGTTACATTAAGTGGTAATAGCACCAATACATGACACAAATGTATCCTAGAAACATAGTCATTACAATGAATGTCCATATTTTATTTGTCATTCTAAGAAAGTACACTATGTTACATTAGTCATAATAAAATCTAAATTTTTCTCATTCACCTACATTATACAAATCATTAGCTGACATTTTTTCTTTAATATCTACAACAAAACTATGTTGTCAACAACAAAAATAGTAAGACTGTAAATGTCTTTCACATCTTTTCTATATGGAAAACAACCACAACATTCATTATTACATTCACACATTACTGCTCTGTCCCAAGAACGGGGGAATCTGATGAGTAGCCACCAGATAACTTTCCTCTTTCAATTTTTTTTTTTTTTTTTTTTTTTTCACTCCACTTTACTCTTGAATCATACAATAAAATGACGGCATTTATTACTTTTATGGTAATGGAGGCAAAGGAAGATACACCTGAACATTTGCATTAACACACTACAGTTACTAATAAAAATTATTTTATAATTTATTATTTGCAGATGTTCATGTAAAAAGCTGAATCCACACAACTATATGTGTGTTTACGTACAGTCAGCCTCAGGAATTTGTACACACACTCTAGGCTTCAAGGGTTCACAACACAGGAAATATAAGTCTATGTAACTGCAACACAACATAATAATAGGTTTGTTGTTTTGCAATCACAGACACTTTGTAGACCATTCACTGCAATACTTTCACAATATTGACCTCGCTTTGATGGGCCTGCTTACAAATTTCCGTGGCCAACTGTACCTGGTAAACATAGGGACACTTGGTGACATTCAGGTATAAGTGATTGCACAGTTAGACAGATCTGTAATCCAGTGGCTGGTATGCTTGGTGAAATGTGGCATCTACATTTTTATAAAGCATAGTTTAACCCTTCATTTAATGGCTTATAGAGTACAGTACTGTAGTAAACTGGAGAACAGATTATCTTGTTTTCATTCAGATATTTTGGTATTCTCTTCAGTTTTGACCAAATTGTTAAGGGGGAAAAACCTTAAACTTGACTTGACCTAACCAGCCCCAATTAGGCCACAGTTAGGCCTGGGGCAACCTCAGGGGTTAGCTTGGGTCAGCTTCAGTCAGGTCAGGTTAAAGATTCTTTCCTCCCAATAACATGGTAAAAATTGATACAACACCTAAAAATATGCATGAAAAAATATTAAAAGTTGAAAAACAAAGGCTTAAGTTTTATGCATCTTATTTGGATCAGTGCCAAGCTATTAAAAATGTTACAGAAAAACCAATGGTATCCCAGTGGTAACAGTATGAAAGACCCAATATAACCTTTCCAAAATGGTATACACAAACCCAAGGTGCAACAGGTATGGTACTTCTGGAAGTACCTGAGAATTCGGGGTGTGTAAAAAAAATAATTCTTTTATTATTGTGCCTTGTAGATGGAGGAATGTTACCTCACTGACAATCTGTGTTAATTTGATCATTGATAAATACCCCAAGATGTACTTCAATATACTTCTTGTTAAAATCTTATACATATTGAGTGTGACTGGTGAATCTGTTACATGTGTAATGAAAAGGTTTGACCTGGATGCTGTGTGAATATCAATATATGCAAAAAATACAACCAGACTTTATAAATTCAATGTTACTTCTGCTTCAAATGGTCCTACTTGCAGTCCACAACCTTCTAATCCCTAGGGTACTGTATTGTATTATGTATTCTTCCACATGTTACCATTTTGACCATAACATTTGGTTTCTATCCTGTGATTTACCTCCAGGTCAACCTGGGAAAGTCAGAAGTTATGGTGCATTATTACACAGCTTTGTTTAGACTAACATAATATGCCCTCATTTCACCTTATATGGATGGCACATCATGTTTACAGTATTCAGCATAAATTTTACTTGTGCTTGCCATTCCTTATCACATCATCACTTTGAATACAGATCTATTTTAAAAATCATACTCTACTTATGACACAAAGGACTGTTGATGAAGACAAAAAAATCTATGTACTATACTTATAGTAAGCCATTAGATTTTTTGTCATTAGTTTAACTAATACAGTTAATGAAGATGGTAATTTTTAGAACAATTATAATGAATGAACTATTACTATTTCAGTAATTCCTTCCAGCACTCTAAATGGAACTATAAACAGAAATGTGGTTCAACCATGGGGCTACATGCAAGGAGTCTTGGATATAATGATGACATTGGATAAAACGATGTATTCATATAAAATCTACAGACACCATACCAGTTGTTATCATTATGTAGCCCATGCACTTCCTTACATAGGGCCCATACACACACCAATACACTGATGAATCTTTATCGAAATTGAATTGCTTTGCCATTGGGTTCATTATACAGTACAGTATGTGTTGTGTCCCCCACACAGGAAGAGTATTACACATTTCTGAACAGAGTCATACCAAATATTGTATATTCTGTCATTGAAAAGGGGTTATTAAAGTATGAAGAGAGGAACTACCAGTGCCAACAACTTCCAAGTATAACACTACTGGGGAAAATGTTGATGAAAATATTCTGAGGAGGTGCATTTAATGAGAAACTTCATTACTGTTTTTTTTGAGTTGGTATGATAGGTGTCCCAGACCGTACTGAAAAAGCATTAAAAGATGTGTCGTCAATAAAGGTGTCTTCTTATTCCCATAGTGAACCATTTCATTATATGCAATGGTCCATCATGAATATTGTACTCACAGGTCTGTTGGTAATACTGGTGAAAAATAAAACTTGAGCAACTGGTAATGTGAATGGTGAATCTGTTTTCTCAAAACAGATCTGTCAAATAATATCCTTGCTGTATAAAGCTTTAGTTCACAAGTTACCATTAATTAGTATATTTTTTAGTCATAGGCCAAGCAATGATGATGACCTATATGATCACTCCAAGTAGAATCTATGGAGCAGTCCTACTGGTTATGACAAATACATGTATTTGGGTCATTGGCAGACCATAAAGGTAGTCATCCTGCAGGCTATGAAAAATTCTCCTTCAGCTGAATATAATTGTCTGCACCAAAGGAACAATCATGTTACTAAGTGTGTGTTCAAACACCCTTTGATTATTGTTAACCTTTTGTAGCCTATATTGTCGGGAAGTGTCTTATTCCCAGGGTGGGTAAGAGGCTAACCTTAAAGCAACAAAATTCAAAAATAAATCTTTATACTTGTGGGGCAAGCTACTCTCATCATCTTGTTATCAATTGCTCATTAAATCAATACTGGTCTACTAGCAAATTAAATCAATACTGATCACTGAAATATTTCTTTTAGATGATTATTGAAAGAAAAAGATTGAATTTGTTACTTTTAATTACCTACTAAAAGATATTTAGGTTTTCCCCAGTTGTACCAAGGGAAAAAATAAAAATAAGTAACTAGATTAGCTCTTGCATCTTGTACACTAATCTTACACTGCTCAAAATCAAAATGACCCAAACACAAATGAGATTACTTGGTTTTTATAATTAAATTTATAAACCTTTTTTACCTTCAAGTTTCCTTCTCTCCAGACCACTTTCTTCTATTTATCTATCTACCTATAGCTCTGACACTTTGCTCCCTCTGGGAACTCCCCCTTAAGAGTGTGGCCATGGTAGAGTCTCCAGTTTTCCCTGTTCCAGCATTCCTACTCACATAGTCAAGCCCTCATCTTCCACTCTTGTATACCTCCACCCTGTTCACCCATCTGACCTTCGACTTGACTCCCATACACCTTCTTTGTAAACTCTCCATCTTTCATTCTCTCCACATCCCCAAACCAACTCGGCGTGTTACACTTCACCTTCTCAACCACCCTATACTCAATACCAATCGTCTTCTCAACCATCCCACACATTTCACACATTCTCATTACTTTCCCCAACCCACTCCATCTGACCACATACTCCTTTCAGGTAACTAACTAATTCATTTCCACTGCACCTATTTTGATCTGTTGCACCCTACTGCATGTCCTTGTCTCTGATGCATACATCAATGTTGGCAAGGCTATGCTATTTTTGTTTCAGTACCGTGCTCAAACTTTTATTCTTCATGATTCTCCATACTTTCTTCCATCGGAATACTGCTACAAGATCACTCCTAAAGCACTATACAGATCTCCCTCAGAGGTATTAAACCATTCTTATATTCATTTTGAGGTATATGATGTATATTCTGCTGCTTCACAGATAAAATAAATGTGATTTCATAGATTAAAATTAATATATAAATGTTCCCGACATGATTAATTGGCTAGCATTTATCACTTCCAAAAGTATTAAAAATTCAGGTAACCCATACAGTATTTACCTTAGCTGCTTGTTTACAAAGCCATAATTGGGAAACTGATAATGTTGAATATACTGTTTATATGATCAATTACAACTGGTTTAGGTTGGGTTAGAAAATGGTTGATCTAGGTTCCAGTTTGAGCTACAAAAGGTTTGAAATGGGTTAAGATAAGAGTTAATTAAGGTTTCAAATAATAGCTAGGGATGGCAACAAGAAAGTTAGTTATCTGGGTTACAACGAGCAAAGGATTAGATTGGCTAAATAAATCTGGGTTAGATTACATGTGGACTGGACCGGATAGGACTATCAGGAAGGCAGGGTTAATAAAAAAAAAAAAGGGGGGGAGTTATTGGTCAGGTGAGTGGAAGGTTGAGTTAGGTGAGTGTAAGGGCTAGTGGAGAGGTGGATCTGTGACTGAAGGACCAGAGTGAAATAAGAGTGTGCCAGTCAGGCCACGTCAGGTTCGATGCGAGGGGGTTGTACTGTGATAGGTACTAGGTGCCGTTGGGGAGAGCACATAAGGAATCAGATCTGAAGAAGTCTTTTGTTACTCAGGTGCATCTCTCTCCTCTCCAGCCTCCATATCATCTGAGGCTGAAACACAAACAACTATAAGTTATCCAATCATAAACATATCATAACAATTCACAGTATCCATAGCTAAAGTCAACACTAAATCTGATAGGGCTTTCCTTCCAATAAAAAAAAAATAATTATACACTAGTATCATAAAGTGCAGTGTTAAAGCACATCTTAGCTCTTCCAATATACAGTATATTTGATCTTCAATTTTCTGATGCAAAATAAACTAAGAGACTGGGGGGTGCCTATGAATGGCACCCAAGATTGACACAAGAGAATATTGGGAATACTATGAAAAGATGGGGAGGTTCTGATGAGGATTATGTATAATATATGGTTCCTGTACTTTCTGAGTTAACCCCCTTATGCCAAGTTTTCTGTGCCTGAAAAAGTACTGTACTGTACAAATCACCTGAGTTTAGATACAAGGCAACATCATCAGGGAGTTGACCATGCAATAATATCTTGAGCAGATGGAATCTAACACAAAGAAAAGATCAACACTGCTAGGTGGAACCCCTGGATGAGATGGGTAAATCTATACTACTAATGCATTATTTATCTTAATGGAAAAGGAAGTTCTCCTTTAAGAACATAACTGTCTAGAATTAACTGATATTCAACTTTCTTAAAATGGGAAGGCACAGCATCTGTCATTTTGATAACACCTGTACCACCATAAGATGTGAAACTAAGAACAAGCAAACTTACCGGAATTACTGTTGCTGTCAGAAGAACTTTCACCTGTGAAGAAAGAAGATTTAGGAATTGAAGACGGATTACTTCTTCATTAATTTTGGGTACCACACATTGTTGCTCAAAAGACGCTCTGGTTGTTAACCCCTAAAGTCTGCAAATACAGTTTCACCAAGACATACTTTGTTACTATGCATTTAAGGGTGTGAATTTATATCTGAATATTTTTGTTTTAGTCTTATACTTTACTGTATGAAAATGTTTACCCCACAGTGGATTGGCAACAAGTCACCCTGATACATAAATAATTATATAAAAATACTCTTTTGCAGAGTAAGTTTTAAGTGATGGTGGGATGGAGAGGTGGGAACTGGCAAGTGTGAAAATATGTGACATAGGGTAAGAGACAAAGGTGAGAATAATGCTGCAGAAAGGCAGGGTAGGAATGGCAATGAGTCTCCAGTAAATGTGCTTGAATCATTCTAGGTAATTGTGACTGGATATAAAGTCTTCGTGGATGAGTGAGATAATGGAGGCAATGAAAAGTGTGACAGAGGAAGTGAAAGAGACAAGAAAGAGAGAGGATAAGTAAAAAATATACCTTCGCTGCTAGATGGGTTGTAGAAGAGTCCTGTGGCTGGGTCCAGCTCCCCTACAGGAGGTATCCCACCCTCCACAAGGTGGCCCGGTGCTCCAGGTAGCTGGCTGGCCAATCCTGCCATCAGGTTTGATATTGATGTGCCCTCAGACTGAGATAAAGAATGACATTCATTACTTGTAGATAACATATCCTACTGGAGAAAAAAAGAAATGCAGGAGAGAAAGTTTTCTTTTGTTCCTACTGTAGCTACAGGTACAAGTTGTACCAAAAATAAATAAATAAGTAAAGCTACTCAACATAATATCTTGCTTGTACAGTACTAAATGCAAAAAAAGGTTAATTATTCAAAATAATTTCCCGATTAGAAAAAGTATACATGTATTCCTATATGGAGAAAATAATAATACTGCACAGACAAATTTGGGTCACTCACAGTTACTAGGAGAAAAGAAAATAAGCATTAGCCTGAAAATCCAAATTTAGAATATACACAAGCCTCTTGAAGTAAAGTTGGTAGAAAGAGGAAATGCAGAGAGGAAAAGAACTCCTCTCCACAATGCTCACCCCAGCATGGTCCCCAACATCTCCAGGAGAGTCCAGAAGCTCGATGCCTGCCTGCCGAAGTAAGTTCCTTGCCGACTCTTTGTCCCCCCGGCCAAGAATTTCTACAGCTTCCTCTGTATGGTAAGTCAAGAGAGAAGCTTATATGATGGTTAATATCCAGGAGAGTGCAACTTGATGAATACTGGCCATGCCACAAGGAAGGAAGAAACAACAGTATCTAATTATTACCTTATCTATACCTCTGATGTCCCATTCCCTCCAGGCACTTTTTCTCAAAGGGTGGACACAAAAGAGTCTCCAGTTTTCTCCATTCAGACATTCCCTTTTTCACATCCATCACTCCATTCTTCAACCCTGAATATATTATGGTTTAGCAGTCATTTGCTGTCCCCTTTAATCCCTCCTGTTCAATGCATACATGTGGATCATCTCTCTCTACAATTATTGCTATCTTGTTCACCTCCTCTCAAAATGGTCACCGGTGTCTGGCCGACTGTCACAGTGCTAATTTCCAGAGGTACAGTACATTGACTGTCTAGAAAAGTTATAAGTTAATAAGTGAAAGCCATAATGATATGCAGTCAAAAACATACCTTACAGTAATAGTTCAGATTTCGATAATCATAAATGTAAGGTTAACTAAGATACAATGGCCATGAAAACTTATCAAAATGAAAGGAAAGGAGTGTGGGTCAAAAGCCAGGGCTGAGTCTGCTGTATGGTAATACCAGTACCTGAGTAGCCATATGGAAAGAAGGAATGGTGAGGTGGAAAGGTTAGTGGTCACAACACATCATGATGATATGATGATTACTGGGATTAGAATGTTGCAGGAACAAGTGCCTGGATAAAAACCACAAGGAAGAAATTATGTAAATGGAAAACATGTTGGTTGCCAATAAGTGATACTGAGAAAAGCCAAGGGAAACAGTGATAAGGAATAGGAATTGGGAAGGAGTAGGGAGTTGTGATGATTGGAAACAAGGAGTATAAGGAAGGAGTGGTAGTGAGTGGGGAGGAGTGGTTGATGTAACATTTTCTATACACCATAAAATACAGTCTTATTGCAAATCTTGTACATAAGCCTTGTTGAATTCTGGATTGTCAAACACAGAACCAAAATATTGGTAAAATAGTTTCCATTGAGAAATGGAAAACATAATGTTTATCTGTTGAAATAATAGGATAACAGTGCAATTTGACCATGTTTGACCCACCACCCCAAGTTTGCCTCGGTTAGGTCTCAGTAGTTTGTCCCGGTTAGGTTCAGGTAGTCTGCCCAGGTGCAGATTAGGTTAGGTCAGGTCAAGTCAGCCTAATCCTATAACATATAAATAGTAACTATTTACTACATTTTATACTTGTTTTACCCCTCAATCCATCCTCTTGGAGTTGGGGGTCTAACAAGGTCAAAATGCACAGTCTCCCTTTTATTTCAATAGAAAAAATGGGGAATAAATCACCCAAAGAAAGTATGATTTTTTTTTTCCATTTCTGTGGCTTAATTTAATGATCACCATATGTTCAACATTCATTCAGCTATGATTACTAAAACTAGTTAGCTCTTTGAGAATTTCATTAAAAATTATAAATGGCAATGATAGAAACAGAAACCAAATTCATGTCTGTTACAATCAGATATTATTGCAATCATTAGTCTTGCAGTTTTGTGTTTATCTGTTTTCCATATTCACACAAGTGCCATATTGCAAAAGTGAAATGTAAATGAATACATATACTATACCACAAGCAATTCAATATCACCAACTTAAGGTGGCAGAGGATAATTTATTGCTTTCAAACTATACCACATCTACATACAGCCTGAAAATCAAACTTGAGTACGGTATACATTCATCAACCAAAGTAGTTATTGGGAATGAGCATCCAACTTGGCAGTTTCTTCATTTCTCTCATGCACAAGAGAGGATTAAATAAATGTCTTCTGTACAGTAATGCTCTAACAGCCTTATGACCCATTGATTATTATTAACATTAAACTACCAAAGACTCCCCTCAGGGTGCAGATACAGAAACTGGATCCACACAAAATACCAAAAGGCACTGGAGGGAAGAAAAGGCAATGAAGTTAAGGAAACACTGGCTACAAGGAAGCCAAGAATAAGGAAAAAAAAACTACTGCAGTAAATAGCCATTCACACGAGATTTAAATGCAAACATGTCCGCAGACTGGACAATCTCATTGGGAAATTGATTCCATATTTTGACAAATGAAGGAATAAATCACCATGAATACTGCACTGTACGAGCATTAATAGAATTCACTGATTGTTAATTTGATGTTACTGCAATGAATATTTGTATAGACTCAGAGTCCCTGTAAATTAAATGTCATCATAATAGTTCAAGATTAGGGAAACTCCTGATTGGTCACAACTGATGAATCTCTCCCAATTGGTTTTGAAATTTTGAGAAAAAGAATGAAGCTGCTAAATAACATACAATAATTATTGAGTTTAATATTCACCACAGGCGTAGGGAAGTGGCATTCCCATCGCCCACAACTTTTGATGGTGCAGTCAGCCTTGTATCCCTTACAATTGGAAGGGTGGCTGAGGGTTGGGGACTCCACTCTCTAACAATTACCCCACCAAAGGTTCCAATAGTCTCAGAGCTGGACCCCTTGCCTTCCAGGGTTCCTGCACCTGGTACTAGAGCCTCCCCACCCTTTGACATAAAGGAAATGGGGTACTGATGATGAATGACGATTATTTACTACAGAAAGACCCATATTATGGTATGAAATTGTTGTTTTGTTATGATTATAAATTTGTGAAAAACCTGGTCACAAAAGTTATGTTTTCAATGGTTGAACAAATCTCCACACCAATTTGAATGTTGTCACATCTCTGATTTTACAGTAGTGATGAACTGGATCTCAGTTTGAGCAAAAGGTCAATGTCCCAATCTAAAATGCAAATAGCTGATTACAAAGCATAGTACTCTGACAAATACCATTCAAACTCAGTTTTGCACACAGGCCTCCCACTCTCACCTTCATCTCCCTCATACATTCATGTAAACAATGAATAGCCATGGTGACATTGCACACTCCTCCTCAGCCCGTTATCATGAAAGTTCTCGGTTGCCTCACCCTCTACCTACATACATACTATTGCCCCTCTACATAAAATCTCAGTCCCCTCCAGCAGGCACTTACAAACACCCATGTTTTAACATCAAATTTAACCTTGTTGAAATATGTAGGCTATAATTTATCATCTGCTGTTACGTAATCTCTTTATTTTCTTCAGACTGCTTATTTAAACTATATATCTTTATAAAGACTTCAGTTCTCAGTAATTTATTACAGTAACACCAGTACCAACAACCACCCACTTTAATTATCAAATTGTATACTCGACCACCTTATTTGTACACTTTTCAGACCCTCACCCAGCATCTGCATTTGTCCCTCTGGCAGACTGTGAGCAGGTGAGTCTTCTCCTTCTAGCCTAAGGTTGAGCCACTCCCCGTCACTTTCACCCCCACTGCCCCCCGCCCCGTCCCCCCCACTACTACCACCGCTGCCCCCTGCCCCACTGCTGCTCTTTGAGGTAGAGGGAGTAGTGGAGGTGGCCTGGGTTGGAGTGGCTGGGGTGGAAGTGGAAGTAGTGGTGGTGGTAGTGGTGGTAATGCTGGAGGCAGTGATGGTGGTGGAGGAGGTAGTAGTGGTGGTAGTAGTGGTGGTGGTGTTGTTGGCACTGGTGGTGCTTGAGTTAGTACTGCTACTGCTGTTGTTGTTGCCTGTCAATTTTGTGAAATGTTAATTAGAATTTTTTGGATCTCTGAATTACATATTACAGCTACAGAGCAAAAACAACAAGGTTCATTCATCATATTATCCCCAAATTCCTTGTCACCATTGCAAACTACAATGAGATAACTTCAAAGCAGTAGAGATAAATAGACTCTCTTACTTTCACCAGCAGTATTACCTCAGCCAAGGAGGATAAGCTTTTGGTTCAGTTTGTTTGTTTGCAGGATTATGCAAAAGTAATGTGTTGCCTTTTAAGACATTTTTACCAGAGGTGGGCCCCGTGACTGGCAAGAAGTGACAACATTTTGGGAGAGATCTGGAACCAGGATATTATGGTTATAAACTTTAATTTTTATTGTTTAGAATGAGAATGAGAGTGGGTGGTTCTGACCGTAGATTTTCAAGGCCTTGGTGGAAGTTTGTGGTCTCCAAATGCTCTTGTTCTGTTACTGCTTCTTCCATGTCTGTTTCAGCTCCTCCTTAAACTGTGTTTTAACACACAGTCTATGGGTGAAAGCATTATTTTGTGGACTTGAAAAGGGATGGAAATGAGAGTGGTCTATTTAACTGGGCATTCATTCAATTTCTCAATTTATCATTTTCCTTCCTTTTCCTTTTCCTACCTACCAGGCCTCTAGAAATGAGGGAAAAGAAATTTAGAGGATGATATACCGTATTGTAGATTCAGACATGTAATTCAACTAAACAGAATCAAGATGAAGAAATTAAGAGTTTACTTGTACAGTATATCCCCTTTTACTCTATACTTATGGGATAATTATTAAAGAATTATTATATATCTTAACGTTTTAATTATTATCAATCAAACACCATACATTCACTATACACTCAGCCCTCGATTTAACGGACAAAAAGGGGGTTAACCCTGTCCATTACTGGAAAATTGACGTGATCTAGGGGATAAATTGGAAATAATACTGTACATACAAATATAGTACAGTAATTCTTAACTCATGTTAGAAGTAAGGAAAATGTCCATCGAGAGGTTATTCACTCTAAAGGGGTTAGGCTTAAGCGTGAGTGTAGTGAGGGGGGAGAGGGGGCTGATGGCACACGTAATATTATTCAGTTTTCATCAATAGTCCTTGAGGTTTTACTCGTACACTACACAAGCATTTTCTGAGTTTGCATTAAATATTTTTTTAAATAAATATCAGCTGGCTGACTGAACAACTCACCGTCACTGACGCCGTGAGCCCGTGTTCTAGACAGGGTACTTGCGTGTTGGGTGGGAATGCCACAATGCCACCTAGTGCGGACAAAATTTTCAAGTAACGGACTTTCTGTCCGATGTGTAACAATTGTCCGGTAGCAAAAAGTGTCAGTTAAATCCGAAATCCGTTAAATGGGGGTCCGTTAAATTGAGGGTCGAGTGTATATGAAATTTTAAAAACTGCATTAAGACTTTAATACAGCCATGTATCATTTGTCTACAGTAAGATTACTTATGAAGTCAAACATTAACATACAGCCTGCAACAAAAGTATTGTAAGTGTGAGATTTAACTACAGGTATCTGTCTAGTTCACACTAGGCTAATACTATATACATCAAGCACTACTCATACAGATTTACACACCAAGGTTTAGAAACAGGTGCAAGGTAGAATTAGATGCAAGGTAGACAGACAAATATATACAGTGCTGTAGATATACAGGAACCAAAAGCATTTCTCATTCACCTGTTCCTTGGAGAATGTCAGCAAGCGCATTACTGGTGTTGATATTTGCTCTGTCTGGGCTGATGTCAACCACAATAACACTTCCGCCCTGTGATGTTACTGGTGTTTGCTGTGCATGGGTTGGGGTTGGGGTTGGGGTCGGGGTCGAGGTCGGGGCAGTGGTGACGGGGCCACGGGGTAGGGACAGTGGGCCAGGAAGAGGCTTCTGTAGGACAGTGGTGCCAGGGTTGCCACTCAGAGGCTTGCCAATGGTTATTTTGGTAGGCACATCCTGAAGAAAGCATATCAGAGTACTGAATAAGAAGAGACTTGAGAAGAAAAGCAAGCTGAGTAATCATCAATCCTAGAACGATTAAACGCAAAATTCAAAGTGAATATGAGAAACATGTAAAATAACTTCAGTAATTCTTTTTCTAATTTAAACTTCTATGAAAGAGGATAGAGCACTCTTCTCCTCTTAAAATGCAAAGTCTCCTTTTTTCCCTGCACTGCCAACAGCTTCACTTTTCAATTTATTTTTTCAACCAACTCTTTCTCCATTTACCCTACATGAAAATTCAGAGAAACTTATATACATACCCTGATACCCTGAATGGTGACAGGTCTGGTGCCTGGGGGAGGAGGGGCACCCTTGTGGACGACTATGACATTGGACTTGCTGCCTCCACCACTGCCAGCCCCTCCGAGAACTGGCCTGAGCCCTACTGGTCCCTGTGGTGTCACTCTCACAGTCTGGATGGTCTTGGGCCCTACAGACACCACAGTAGCTGGAGCCTGGGCAGGGCGGGGCAATGACACCCCACCCGGTGTCCCGGTGTTGCTAGCTGATGAGGACTTCGGTGCATTTATAGTATTGACTGTCACAACACGTGGTCCTGTTCCTGGAGAGGGCGAGAAAATTTCCAGTTAGGGAATAAGTAGGGAGATAAACTGAATGCATACCATGTGAGGTGGAATTATTATTTTCATTAGTGAACATATAACTTCTAATTCAAAGGAAAAAGGATTGCAATTATTATCATCATCATCATCATCAATATCCTATTTCCCTGTTTTGCAATTACAGTAAACCCACGTTAACTCAGATCAATTAGGGGCAGATCCTTATCAAGTTATCTGAAGATCCGAAATATCCAAGGGCTTAAATTTGATGCGTACGTATGACCGCATGCACACCCGCCCTCAAAACCACATACGTTTTTACTCGTATCTCTGGTTCCCATACATAGCTGCGCACAAAAAAACATAACAATTTCATAAAAAAAGGATATATCACTGCAGATATATATCTAATAATGTATATGAACATGAAATAAGGTACTGTGGTATGGTGGTAGGTCAAGAAGTGTGGGAATCGGAGCTGGTATCAGTCAGTTTATCAGTCACGGCGTACTTGTTACCACACGGACACATTATTCCCGCGATTTGTGATATTTTTTGCTTACTTCTCATACAGTAATCTCCTTTCAATGGCGCTGAAGAGAATACTTTCAAGTGATATTAGTAGCAATGCAAAGAAAAGACAGATCATCACATTACGTGAAAAAGTTGATATTGTTAAGAGAAAAGGTGGCAACAATTGGCCATGCTTTAGGGTTGATCCAAACAACTATAGCCACCATAGTTATAGACAAAGAGCACATAGCGCATCTTATCTCATGTTAAAGATGCATCTCCTATGCAGTCAACTATAATAACAGAGCAAAGATCAAGCTTGTTAATGGATAATTGAACACTAACTGGAGTCACCTTGGTGATACCATTATTACCAATGCGTATGTGGTTCCATGGCTCGCTTGGCATTGACGCAGCCAATTATATATCAATACATCACCATTTTTCATGCAATAAAGTTAATTAATTCAAAACATTTAGTTTCTTATACATACCTGTTATGATAAAAGCATTACTTATATGGTCAGTTGACATAGGGTATAAATGTAAGAGAGATAGTAATTCGAGTTTTGTACAATATTAACTTGCGTCACTTCTCAGGCTGTATGCCATTGTGACGATGAACTCGGAAAATCTCCACATATACATCCGACTTATGCGGAGTGTCCGAGACACTGACAGCATCCTAGTTATCCGATTTCCGACTTACAAGTATCCGACTTAGCGAGGGTTTACTGTATTGTACACAAGACATTCAATTTTGTTTTTGTTAAATATGACCACTGTCATGTAGCCTACTTTAGTTGAGGAGGATGGCAGTACACACTGATATTGCTATGATGCCTTGCACTAGATGCCAACTTGTGGTTAAATTCTTTTCTGAGTAGGCCACTGCAGAACTGTTTTTTAGCTTATTAACTACAATTTTCTAAAATGGGATAGTACAATTTATCATATTCCATGAATTCCTCACTTGTTTTTAACATCTTTGACAAAATTCAGGGTGGTAAAGGAGTCATATGTCAAAAATAACTGAAGTTGGATAGCTAACAGACTTATTCTTTCTAAATATTTTGGCATTTAGTCAGTTTTCTCCGTGCATTTAACCCCAAACTTACTATAAGTGGTAAACAGTAGTCACAGAAAAAGGGCAACAACATACGGTACTTAGTTCGACAATTGTAAATGCTTCTCAGAAATCTCCATAAACAAATGTTCACCAAGCGGTGGTGTGAGAGATATTATGGAATCAAAACCTTATGAGAGGGTTAGTTGCAATCCCCCCTTCCCACCATGGCCTGGACCCCCTCTATCACTGTCCCCCCACCTCCCCACCTTACAGACCATGTGATGAGGGTGGAGGCAGGTTGTGGAGGGTCTCCTCCTCCTTCATCCCTTCCACCACCTAGATAGAAGTGTGAATTCACTCCCTGGTGGTCTCTGTAAACACATATGTAGTCATTCAGCAGACTCCATTGTCTAACTTCCCTCTTTGCCCTCTCTCATTACTTTTTTCTGTTAATGCAATTCTCCTTCCCTTTATGCATATACTGTATATATGTATGTGTATTATAATTTTTTCAATACAATAATAATTGATGTATGGATATTCAGAAAAAAAAAAAAAAAATGGAGAGTTTTTACCATAATTTCTTGTATATCAGGGATAACTCATAATAAATTCATCATTTCTGATGCTTTGCTGTGGGGTAAATATTCGACATATGGGATTCATACATACCGGTACATATTCTGGTGGGTAAATTCGATCTCTTTAACTGTAATGAAAGTTTTTTTCTTGAGTGAAAACTAAAAGATCAACCCTGAATTGCACTAAGGGAAAAAGTGAAGGTAGAGGAATGGCATATACAGAATGGGTTAAACATAAGCAGAAAGCAAGTTTTGGAAGATCACACAGGTATCATACCCTGCCCGGCGGCAACTGTTCGAGTGACAACAGTGATGGAGCCAGGGTTGGTGACGAAGAGCGGAGGAGCAGAGGCCTGGGGTGAGGTGGTGGCCGTGGCAGGTCTTCCCACCCCCCGACCCCCAGTGCTGGGAGGACCCATACCAACACTACTGCTGCCACTGCTGCTACCTACACCTGTTCCACTGCTGCCCAGGCCACCCACACTGCCTCCAACTGAGTGTGTGATGATCTTAGCACCAGCACCTGGAGAAAAAAAGTTCTTTTCTATTTTCTGACACAGAGGATGATGAATGTAAACACTTATAAAGGGCATGATACTACTCATCCTCCAATAAGCACTCCTAGAATGGGTGAGTGGTACGTAATGTGTTTTTCCATACAAATACATAAACCCCCATAACAAACAATTAGTCAATAAACTTGGTCAATAATGGTAATACAAAAATTGACCATTATTGTTCATTGAAATTTAATAAGACACAGCAACAAATGGTTAAGGGCACTGGCCCTTTTTGCATTTGTCAGAGAACAATGTGATGCCTTCCTAAAAAGTAAACAAAATGCTTTTGATGAATAAATGAATATAATCTACTAAAATAAATATCACAATACCTACAAATGAAGCCCTATCCATCAATAGGTGGTCATAAAATAATTCAGGACAGACGCAACAACGAACTACTACAGGTGTCATTACCCCCCCATAAAAATAGAGACACTGCCTCCCTTCCCAAGGGAGACTGGGTGGTTACGCCAATTGGGGAGGATAAATAATTCAATATGATCACAATTAATAGTAATATCCTTACTGCCTTCTTGACGGATCTGGATTGCAGCTTTGCCTGCAGCTCCCCCAGAGCTCGGCCTCACCTGCAAACATATGAAACAGTGAAAACACATGTAAATATATAAATAGGTCAAATATACAAACTTTTATGCCCACATTCTTCCTTAGAGTGTATTGCTGGTATTTATACATGACTTTAGAGACATGGACACAGAAAATTATGCAAGAGTCTTAAAAAAGTGAGACAGAAATAAATTACGTGGGAGGAGTTTGACATCTGACAAGGCAAGGTGGGGAAAGTAATGAGATATCTGGGCTGGGTGAGAAGGTAATTGGTGTTGAGTGGTTCTGCATCACCGTTGTTAATGGTTGCCTAACAGCATAAAAACATAAACTGTATTACAATGCTGTATATTGCAAAAATGGAATAATTGTAGAACTTCCCATAAAAAATAATTATCCTATTACCATACTTGCTATACATGACTGCACATGATCAGAAATTTTGGTAACTACTGTAATACAAACAACTTGCAATTACCAAAATTTGGCATGAAGTTGGTAGCCACCATTTAGACACAAGGGCACCACTTTAGCTGGGTACTTTACATTATATTGTATATTCTGACACTACCCTATGCATGCCATAATACCTGTATCGTCTGGTGAGACATGAGATGTGGGGGAGTGATAGTGTGGGGTCCTGGTGTGGAGGTGGAAGAGGAGCCTGGGGGAAAGGACGGCAGGGAGGTGATATGACCCCCAGAGGACAGCGTCACACTGCTACCAGGTTCCATGCCTGCAACAGAAAAACACCAGCAGTCAGTGTCACTTTCTTCTCACTTTATTACTGACTAGCACTCCAAGCCACTCATTTCCTTCTTATATATCAAGGTCTTTGTTCTTTTCATGTTTAAACAAGCCCTTTATCTTTCTCCCTATCTTTATTTTCACATAGGCTTAATTCGTAGGCTTTGTGTCAAATACCCCAAAGCTTGTGTCACACACACATTACAATCTGGAAACTGGCACCCAGCCATGATTGGAGTAACTTTGAAAAGGATTTCCCCAACGTACATATGTACATTTATTTAGTACAGTTTTTGTACCAGTAATTATAATATTGGTAAAATTTCTTGCACAGTTTGAAAAAATACCAATAACCAATGTTTCCACTTATATAGCAGTTTTGCATCTCTAAATCTAAGAAAAACCCTGTCACAATTTCATACATATGAGGTAAATATCTTTATGCAAAATGGCTACAAAACCATATCCAGTTTCTCCTATGCCTCTGTCATTACTTTGTTTCCGGCAACTTCGAAAAGCAAATGGCTCACACGAAACATACTACCTCATCCCTAGCTCTCGAGCCCCTCACCCTTGAAAAAAAGGGAAATTGAGTAAGGATAATTGGGTTGATGTACACATATGATGGGAAGAGGCAATTTTGAGTGGAAAGTACTGTTATTTTGATGTTAATGAGAAAAATATATTATTACCCACTGCCAACACTGACATATGTGTCAGGGACATGGACATGGAGTACGGCTCATCAGTCTCGAATAAGTGCCGTGGAAATGAGTTACTTGAGAGGACAATGTGGACTTAACAGGTGGGATGGAGAAAGTATTGAGAGTGTGTATGAGAGATGTGGTATGAGTGAGAAGGCAATTGGTATTGAGTGTGGAGTGGTTGAGAGTAAAATGTAATACATCGAGGGGGATCGGGGATGCTCGGCCAGACAGCTTGAGGAACTACAATATTGAGGTGGTTTGGACATGTGGAGAGAATGCAAGGTGAGGAGTTTGTAAAGAAGGCGTATGGAAGTGAAGTTGTGGCACCTGGTGTGAGAGGCAGACCTCCAGTTAGGTAGCAGAACAGAGTGGAAGAGTATGTAAGGGAGAGGAACATGAGGGACAGAGTAGGGTTTGACTAAGTAAGGAGGGAGTGTTGGAACAGGGAAAGCTGGAGACACTTCTGCCGTGGCCACCCCCTTGGAGGGAATTCCCGGAGGGAATTCCCGGAGGGAATGAGGCGTCAGAGCTATAGAAAGAGAGATAGTATTAATAATAAGGGAACCTGAGTACATGGCTTACCTCGGTGCTGTGTAGGGGCATCTGCCTGCAGCACCAGGGAATTGGAACGCTGACGGGGTCGAGGAGGCAGGCCAGAGGAGGGCACTCGGGGCCTCACACGGTTCATATATGTACCTGTCAGAGAGTTTTACTGTACACTACAGTTTCTCCAAAAGCTATCTGTGCACATAATTTGTATTCATGTTATAATATAACATGACTGAGGGAATATAAACACACACATAACAGGACTATTTTTGTTTCTTTCAAATTATTCAGACACCTTTTATGACAAGGAATGAATTAGAGGATCAGGTAGTAGGTATGAAATCATTGTGCTACCCATCAGATCCTTCTTGAGAGAGTTTGGCCCTCTAACAAAATGGAGGAGGAGCAAATTGTTGTGGACAATTTTTTTATTAGTATCTTATACATTAAGAAGTTATGAGTATCCAAGAGTTACAGAGCAAAACATGCACAAAGGTACAAGACAGATGTTTACAGAACACATTGTATAGTGTAAAAATAAATGTGGAAAAAGCCACTACCCATTTTGCCTCCCATTTACTGGTATTCCAGCACTACATGACACCACTTCAATCTTTCTTTCCTCCATTCCAGAATTCCAGGAGTTTTATTCCTCTTTGCTTCTCAACCTCATCTTCACTATTCCTTTCTCCCACATTTGCTTGTCACTTTCAATCACCCTCATTACTTACCTGAAGGGGGCAGTCCTCCAGCCACAAGAGGGGAACCACCGCTGGTGTATGTAGAGGGCACAATCATACTTCCAGACCCCACACTCCCACCTGTTCCCCACAGTCAAAAGTATTATAAACGGAGAATTGACAAGAGCAGCATCTAATTAACTTGGGTAGCTAAGCTTCCATGGGAATGCATACAACAGACGAAGTACTTCATGAGGCCCATCCTCAATATATTAAAATCCAATGCTTCACCAATATGTATGAGAACCTAAACAAGATTGATAGCTGACATAATATGCTACACAGCCATTCATTCCAGAATGCAGCTTGCTAATAATTCCCACCTGACTGCATCTGTGTTGCCGAGGTGAGCGAAGATGGATTGGCAGAGGCAGGCACACCACGCATGACAGTGGGTGGGGCAGGGCTGCTGGTGCTACTCTTCATAACAGGCACACTGAGGGACCGTTGGTAAACACCCCCACCTACACCACTCGCTCCTGATGTAGACACCAGGATCACCTGCAAGCAACATGCAATAATCAACTTTCAGAAAATGGCTTGTGAGTTCAGTATACCAGAATGGCTTTGAAAGAACATACAAATATCATTACATCAGAATCAAAACAACCTTCAGGGAAAATTCAAACCACCCAGGGAGGTACACATCTATAGAAATATCACTTATACCAGCTATATTCCTACCTAATATTATCTTCTCCACACTGTTATACAAACCCTCATTGGGGTTCTTGTCTGGGAGCAGGGAGTATGAATAGACCTCTGGGATGAAAAGGCAGGATACAAGTACAACACTGTTAACTGAAGAGGAGAAGCAGTTCTTCATTTGCTTTGGTCAGCCCTTTAGGGGAGTTTCCATGAAGTAACAAGGCATCAATTCATATGATTTATGTATTGTACAGCTCAGTGAATCTGTAAATGGAGATTGCTATACATACTATTTGTAATCTAGAGATCCCAAGAACAATTATCAGTGCTGTACCTTTTGTGTGTGGCTGCCAAGGGTGGAGACTGGGGTGGCTGTGCTGCCCCGAGTAACATTGCCCGTCACTGTGATCTTCATGGGTGGTCCTCCTAGGGGTCGCCCCACTCCAAGCTGAAAGAGAGTGACACCATGATGACTGAGATTTCTTTTATCGAGCCTGCATCAAACATTCACATTCAATATTGACCATGCCATTTATCATGTATATAAATTTTCATTCCAAGAGAACTTCTTGTTTAATACTGAATCATGGCAATAGAAGCTATATTTTTCAATTTAAACACTGCTTAGTAATTTGTAAAGCATTATACATTTGGATGCATGCAGTAATCCCAGCCCTATACTTCATTCTTACAGACCTGTTTAGCAGGCGTCCCTGGAGTGGCTGGGAACTCCCTAGGTGGTGGTGGAGGTGGTGGTGGAGGTAGTGGGTGGTCAGTAGAGGCAGACCGCTTCCTCTTGCGCTTGTCCCCACCACTCATGCCAGGGGGCCCCAGACTCATGGGACCACCCACCACAGTCATACTGCTACCAATCCCTGAAGCTGAGGTGGTGGTGGTAGTTGTTGCAATGCTGGTCACAACCTCTCGGTTTTCCTTCCTATTAACATTAAAAAAAAGTCTTAATAAAAATGGGACTGAAAACTTAAGCATGTGGCCTGAAGAGGTGGGATGGGGAAAGGAATAAAAATATGTATGAGATATGTAGTCTGAGGAAGAATGCAATTAGTGTCATGAGTGAAGTGTAATACTGTACACTGAAGTAGAGGGAATACAAGACGGGGAATTTACAAAGGTATATGAGAGCTTTATTGACTATCTGATATGTACTACTGTATTTAGTTTTTATTCGTATTTCTATGTTAGCCAGTATGTACAGTATACCAGCTAATACGCAAGCAAGCACAAAAGCACTGGTATAAATCTAATTACAGTACAACATTATACCATACTTACGGAGGCATCTTTGCCAGCCTTGCATGGGAGTATGGGAGGGTAGTGTATGAGCCTTGGTCAGCATTGTACTGTGGTGGGACCATTGCACCAGGCAAGAATCTTAATCCTTCTGTCTCTTCCTCTGAGTCCGTGTCATCAGAATTCCCACCCAGCTCTAGTAATTCATAACATCATGTGGTGGTATTAATTAACAACATATTATACAGTAATCTCTGCACAAATGTAAGTCTTACAGTTCCACAAACTATCCCAACACACGTACCAACTGCACTGTGCAAGCCAGTTAAGCGTTTGCTTAAGACCACTGAGATTGTATGGGGCCCTTTAGCCATTGTTAAAGGACAAAATCAAGTGGGTATAAAGCTTTGGCTGACATATATGTGTCACTGTTTCCCATCAATAAAAGAAGTCATAGCGCAGGTGAGAATAATGCAAATGTCATCAATCCTTATTCAAAGGTTAATAGTTAACTCAGTGAAAATGCCCTGTCTTCACAAAACACTAGATAACCTCACAATTATTGTAATTTGGCATATGTATATAATATACTTTTATTATAACTACAGTACATATTTTTAACAGAATTTTTAAAATGCAACACAATCTCAACAAGTCATAATCCTCATGCCTCCCTCTCTTTCTCTCTTCATTGTAATTCAGCTGACTGACACATTAGACTGAGCATAGGCTACACTAGTATACAAATCCCATACCCTACACTCACCATCCATTTTGCCATACAGGGCTGTAGAAGCCGGGGGTGGCATGGCAGCATTAATACCATAGTACACCAGAGCCATCCGGGATGCTAGAGCAGTGTAGGGGGTCTGGGGGGGCAGCCGGGGCATCAAGGGTACCAACCTCCGACCCTCAATTGCCCACTCAACTTCTGTGTTTGGGCCAGCCAGCCTGTGAGATTTAGAGTACAATTCAGTATAGTAAACCCTCATTTATATTCTAAGCTCTTTTTATATAACATAATCACAGGTTTTGTTACCCGTACCTAAGACTGCAGCAACTTTGTAATATTTCCGAGAACACCTTCAGAATGATACAGTGTTAAATAGAATAACAATTTGAAGAAGGAGCCAACATACGTGTCAGCTATTGTGCTGAGTTTCTCATCATTGACTGCTCTCCGAATCTCTGCCCGGTGTCGTTCAAGGGAGATGGAGAAGATGGCCTGGAGGTCACTGAGCAACTTCCTCTTCTCCTTAGTGAGCTCTCCCTGTGCTCGCAGAACTGACACCACCTGACTGTAAGTTGTCAGCTCTGTGGTAGACAAAAAAAACAAAAACAAAAACATTACCTACTGTATCTTCCTGTATAAAACATTTCTGGTACAGTACTGTATATGCAGATGAATACAGCATTATTTACTGGCTTTCTCTTAATACTCTCTATCATAAAACATCCTGAAATAACAGGTGAGTGCAATAGAAAATTTGATAGTAACAGTACAGCACATTAATTATTTCTTACCAAGGGCACGAAGACCTTTCCGACATTCATCCTTGGTCATGTCAAGCAGTTTTGGCCAACTGCTTGGCACTTTATTTCCTATATCCATCTGAAAATAAAGTACAACTTTCAGTGCCCTATACTATATGTACCTAATTTAAGGATACCACTAAAACAAACAAGAAAATGTTAAAATGTTATCATTTTATCTTTGCAACATACTACCAGTAACATAACCACAAGGTGAAAACTAGGAAAACAGGAGCATAGCCTGGCATCCGTTGGTATAGAAATGAGACCTGGGTCTCAGAAAACTGAATAGTAGAAGAGTAATTATACACCAAACATAATAAACAGTACAAGTTAATAGAGCACATTTTTGCATCAAGCAAGTATAATGATGATACACTATACTATGTAAACAGCTTCCAACAAAAATATAACAAAAAGAATATACAGTAATGAATTAAAATATTAAGCTGTGAAGCACTTTGGTATCTTGACCAGATATTGGTACTGTCCTTAAGTGTACAAAAACGAAAAAATTCGTTATTCATGTAGTCTATCTATCTACCTATAGCTTCGAAGCCTCGTTCCCTCCGGGAACTCCCGCCAAGGGGATGGCCACGGCAGAAGAGTCTCCAGTTTTCCCTGTTCCAGCATTCCCTCCTCACTTGCTCCATTCTCCCTTCTCCCCTCACACATACTCTTCCACTCTGTTCTGCTATCTAACCGGTGGTCTGCCTCTCACACCAGGTCCCACAACTTCACTATCATACACCTTCTTTACAAACTCCTCACCTTGCATTCTCTCCACATGTCCAAACCACCTCAATGTATTACATTTCACTCTCTCTCAACCACTCCACACTCAATACCAATTGCCTTCTCACTCATACACACTCTCATTACTTTCTCTATCCCACCTGGTAAGTCCACATGCTTAGATAACTCATTTCCACAGCACCTACTCTAGACTGATAAGCCCTACTCCATGTCCATGTCTCCGACGCATATGTCAGCGTTGGCAGGATTATACTATTTCTCAGTCCCTTTTTCACTTCCATACTCACACTTCTACCCTTCATTATCCTCCCCAGTGATCCTATGACCTGCCTACCCCTCACTGCTCTCTCCTTCCATACTTCCATGCTTACACAAAACTGTTCCCAGATACTTGAATTCCCTCATCCCCTAAAGTTATCTCACATTCCATCCCAGTTGGCACAGCCACTCTATAGGGTGTAGCAAAGTCAAATACTTCATGTAGCGGCTACACTTGAACCTGGCTAATAAATGTGCCTTCAAATATTCTCTTGATGTTTATGTAGCACCACAGGTTGCCCTAGGTCTTTATTAAGTTAGGTTAGCTTACACCACAAATTTGATATTAGAAAATAAACGAATTTCCATGTTTCTCCCAGGAAGTTATATTAAAATGAAAATATGTTAACAAGTGGCAGAATTGATGTGAAATGCTCCTAAACACCACCTTATACAAAACATACATCCCTGTTTAAAACAGAAAGATTTTAGCAGTTTTATGAGCTCTAACTAGTGATATAGGTAATGTTTAAGAAGAGCCACAGAAATGGAAAAAAAAAAATTCCCACAGTTTGTCGGGAATCTATCAATCTTTATTTTTCATGATAATATATATGTGTGCCAGTGAGTTCTGACTCATATGCTTTAGAATTAGTCTGACTTTACCTGACCTAACCTAACCAAATCTGGACCAAGACCTTACCTGGGCAAATATAGGGGTGAAATCAAACCTGGTCAAAATGCACAGGCACACTGGAAAATGAACTTCAAAAAGCAATAGCAACCACCAACCAATATATTTGGCTCTTCTTAACCATTACCATGATATAAGAAAGGGGTCGGTAATTATCAAGTATATTGCCGTTTTCTATTATGTTGTTTCTAACCTCTTTACCCACTAATTCATACCATTCTAAAGGCGGCTTCACACGGGGCAATACGCGGTTGGTTTTGCTACCCGCTAGCAAGAATTTTTAAGCTGCTAGCAGAGTTTGACGATGGCGGCTGAAATTGCTAGCCAGGTTGGGAAGACCGACCTGTCAGTGTTTTTCAGCCGAGTGACGGCAATAACTGAGCATGGTGCTTCCTTTATCCCAGTTTTTCGGCAAACCTCTTTCTCGTCCGTCTCTTTTTATTCGTTTTCCTACCTTCTTTTCGTCATGACTTTCTTCTTCTTCTCTGCATTTTCCTGTTCCCTCGTTTCCTTCCATCTTCATCATTTTCCCATCATTATTATTATTATTTTCATCTTTCATTCATTTTGTCACTGGGTCTTTCTTATTTCTCTCCAATGCTTCATTCTTTCATTCCTTTCGTTTCTTCCTTCCTTTCTTCTCCGAGTTGACCAGTTGTGTATAAAGTGACAGCCAACGAAGTGGGCAAACTACCGGGATCTAACCTGGGTATACTACCGGGAAATAACCATGGTAAAGTACAGGAAATGACCGGGGCAAAATACTGGGACATAGCCGGATTTGGCAACACTGCTACAAAATGGTAATTCTTTCAATAAATACCTTATTTTCTTTGAAAATGCCCCATTTCCAAGTTAGGGCATATTCAAATGATGCATTTTGGAATTAGCCTTACCTTACCTAACCTAAACCGCAGCAGGCTACCGGGACCTAATCTGGGCAAACTACAGGGACATAACTGTGTAAAATACCGGGATCTGACAGGGGCAAGCTACCAGGCCCTAGCCGGATGTGGCAACACTGCTACAAAATGGCAAGGGGTCTTTTTAATAAACACCTATTTACCACTTCCACTAACTAAAGAAAGCTTGTAATTTTCCCTTCTGATGCCCCCAAGTAAAAGCAAAGGTAAAGCCCTCATTATTTTTCAACATACCTACATGTACACAAAATTACAAGCACTAATCAAAGTCACATATATGGCCAATGGAATAAACGGAATGACCATAACCCAAAGTAGGGTAAGATTGGCAATGGGAGAGAGAGAAGTTGGCAGACATTGTGTGCCAAAATAGACACCTAACAACATATGTATTCTGGGTAAATAACAGCAGAATATAACCTTTCTGGGCGGCATCCATGTTTTGACGGCAACGTAGGCAGGCGGTATTGGACCAAGCCTTGCCACTGGGCTTGGGTCCCTACTCCCAACTCACTTTATACGTAAGCACATTAAGAAATAAAATTAAACCAACAGATACCTATATTAACTCATGAAATAACCAACAGATTACCTGTATTAACCCATGAAATTACCCACTGATACTTACCTATATTTACCCACGAAATTAACACCTATATTTACCCATGAAATAACCAACAGATACCTATATTTACCCACAGATATCATTATTTATCCATGAAATACGTGTTCCTAGATACCATACCCACCAACAAGTATATCTTACCATTATGGAGGGGTATACATGAACGGCGTAGGTCCCCTTGCCTGGCCTCAGCTTTTGTCAACAAACGCTGGGCTGGCTGGGGTAGGCAGGAGCAGGAGACGAGCCTAAATTTATTTGTGTTGTGTTGTTGCATCTCAAATTTTCAATCACCAAATGCAAATATTTTACCTGCATCATGCGGATATCATTGCTATATCTCATTGGTTTGTTTTATTTATTCCCTTACCTAGCACATGAGGTAACTTACACAACCCTTTAATATTTAATTAATAATTAACTTCATATTGACCCAGTTGTCATAGGTGTTGTTTACATAGAAATACGTACCTATTGTAAAATTGAATTAAGCTAAGTGTAAACAAAACAGTCGCTGTTCAACATTCCACGTAGAAATAGCATAACTCCTCGTAGTCTCTGTGGAATTTGTGTTCGCGCCAATTTCAATATAATTAATTAAACGATACGGTACATAATACAGCCATACTATCGTAGATGTGGCTAACCATGATGAATAATATAAAAGGCCTCAACATCATATTTGATTGATCAATATTAACAAACACTAATTAAATCTTCTATTCAAAGGGTCGTATGCAAGAACCTCTGTGGTGCATACGATGGCATGGTACCAGTACGACGGCTCTATTGTTTTGTTTTGTTTTTCTATGGAGCCATTGTACCAGTACCACGCCATCGTATGCACCATGAATACGTTGGTCCCTAAACATCACAAATAGGCCTAAAAATCTGCTTAATATGATACTTTTACCATGCAAACAGCTAGTAGCCTACGTACTCCGTGTCCAAATGTCATATTATTTTAATATAGGACCCTCAACTAATAATTACGTCTTCCTTCTATAGTTCCCCTTCTCTAGAGACCCTATAGAAAGGGTCTCTACTCTTCTCTACCAGCCCATGTACTATCAAAGACAATAATCGTGTCGTGAAAATTGGTGAAAATAATATGGTACTAGCGTGTCGTGAAAATTGGTGAAAATAATATGGTACTAGGGCCAACCATACAGCTAGGGCACGAACATTACTGTGGTGGGGCTTTTTATTAAGTTTCACGAGTTATATCAAATCATCGGACAAGAAAGCGACACGACTTTTGTCTCTGATAATACTGTACACAAGAATCCGTACACACGATGTTGTTTTAGACTTAGAGGGTTTACAACACATATAGAAAATGTAAGACTACGTAATTGCAATACAACATTATTATTATTATTAGGTTTGTTGTTATGCAATTACAAATTAAGTAACTTGGTAGACCATTCATTACAGTAGCCTACCTCCAGAATAGTAATTAACCTCTCTTTCCAAATATAACTTGCATGTGTATGAATTCCTGTGGCCAACCGTACTTCACGCATCCGGCCCCCCAAGATAACCATGCAGATAGGATCCCCACATCCGAACTGATAATTATTCACCCAGCTACAGGCAGTACTTGTGTGTGTAAATCCCGAATAGGCTACTGCGTGAAAGGAAGAATATTTGTAGGAATTTTGAAAGAAGCCCGTAGAAGACCCTGTAGGCCTAGAAGACCCTGTAGAACGTAGGAGGGAGAAGGAGATAGAGAGGCAGGGCAGTAAACACGAATTAACTAAGGACCCAGATCGAGATCGAGGGAGTGGCTGGGGCCGATGGGGCGCCAAAATAAGTAAAGAGGAGAAAAAGAAATAAGCAATATGAAGGGCAAAGAAAATAATTATATAACCTGCCTGAACGTGCCGCATTAATTAAGGACCCTGTGATTGTGTATTGGAATTGCATGGAGGCTTCTGATTCCTCCTGAATATGCCATGAAACAAGCTAGCTCCTTCCCTATAGGTGTGTGTGTGTGTGTGTGTGTGTGTGTGTGTGTGTGTGTGTGTGTGTTTCGAGGCAATGTTTGAAGGACTCATGAATTTACCTCGGATTTTCTGAATACATAACAATTAATTAAGGTCCCTCAGGCTCACCAACACCAGGATATAAAATCATTCCAACTCGAAGCAAGGAGCTAGGAGCTTTCTGTGGCCCAACTTAGTCCACCTCATGGTTTTATATTATCTATATGGTACCACCCACACTAATTAACCCGTAGGCTATACTGGTGGTCAGAATTATACACTCGTACTTATATATAGCCCACCTGTAGCCTATAACCTCCCTACCCAGTTTATATACTAGTTAGGCACGAGGTGAGAACCATTCTAGTGCACAAACACAATTTTTTAAAGTATTTATATTTACATTAACCCCAACTGTTAGGTGAACATTGCCGCTGGAGACCATGTAGTAGTAGGTGTTCTTTATTTACTTTAGTTACTATTTGAGTTGATCCATTTTCTTTAGTAGTTGTTCAAAGAATATACATTAGCATAACTATTTTATATTTATTCTCTCTCTTTAACCTTATATATTTCTCATATTGACTTAAATATCTTGGAGGGTACTTTCTAGGAAATAATGCAAATATCCTACCACTCTCCAGAGTGGTACATCCGACCCCGAGGTAATCTGTAATTAATAAGGAGCCCTGTGATGTGGTCAGAAAATTGGAGGTCAGTCTCCTTCAAATATTGCCATGAAACACCATGCACCTCTATGGAAGGAGCTTGTTTCGTGGTATAGCCGCGGGAGGAATCAGAAGTCTCCAATTATCATGCATATATACACGATCACAGGGTCCTTTAAGGGGGTAGTACGTACAGTCGCCGACAATAGCGACGCCCCTAGCCTGGAGGTACACTTAACCAAAAGCACAAGCTTTTGTTTCCATACTATGATCATTTTCATATACTTAATTTAAAACCAATTCTGCCTCCTCTCACCCACTGCCTTCCTACTTCCCCCACACTGAAGCAGTGGTTGCGGGTTTCGTATGGGTCAAGGGGAGTGGCGTCACTATTGTCGGGGACTGTACAGTGTTGGAAAATCCGAGGGCAACTGATTCCTCCAAAGTATTCCAAGCAACAAGTCATTTACCTCTAACTTTCTGACTACATCACAGGGGCCTTAAATTATGTTCTCGTGTTCAGTGTGTGTGTATATATACTATCCTTGTTAATGCTACACTTTCTGTGGACACTTTTTTAATCTCGTGTAAAACTGACCATCATATGACAGTGTTGAGGCCTCATTGAGAAAGTAGGGAGTGTTGCTGATCTTTAATTAAGGGCCCCGTGATAGTGTATGAAAAAAAACTGGATGCTTCTGATTTCTCCTGACCATGCCACGATACAAACTCCTTCCATATTATTGGTGGTGTTTCGTGGCAATATTTGAAGGACTTATTAACCTCCAATATTCTGACTACATCACTGGGTCCCTTAAGGCAAGTATATAACTGTTGTGGGTCAATTGGAGCACACGTAGCCCTCCGAACTCTATCATAAAACTCTATAGTCTTAATTAAGTGGAGGGATTCTGTTGCTTGGGATGCCTTGGAGGAATCAAAGCCCCCGAATTTCCCACAGCAGGGTAGTATTATTAATTAAGGGGAGATTCACATGTTATAGTAGTGAATTGGAAGGTCTCTGATTCCTCCAAACTATGCCAAGAAACATTTAGATCCCCTATTAGTACCATTGAGGGCGTCTGTTTTCTGGCATAGTTTAGAGGAATCAGTAGCCTTCCAATTTACCAACAAGAGAATCTCCCCTTTAATTAAACGAGGACAAGGCTCTTCGTCGCTTAAGGGACCCTGTGATGTAGTCTGAAAATTGGAGGTTAGTGAGTCCTTCAAATATTGCCACGAAACACCACCTATATTGAAGGAGTTTGTTTCGTGGCACAGACAGGAGGAACCAGAAGTCACCAATTTTCATACACGATCACAGGGTCCTTAATTAATCAAAGGGGTATGTAGTACAGTGTTGGAAAAATTGTTATGGAGCATGCAACTGATTCCTCCAAACTATTCCAAGCAACAGGCCACCCATTATTCTTGTTAACCTGGTCTCGTTTCCTGGCATACTCTGGAGAAATGAAGGCGCTCCAATGTATAACAAAAGTGTGACTATACCCTTCATTCATAAATATATATATATATATATATATATATATATATATATATATATATATATATATATATATAATAAATAAAAAAAAATACAAACTGAGCTTCGAAGTACCCCTTTTCTCTTTTCATAACACCCACCTCAGACAAGTCGTTGGTTCCGTCATCAACTGTGAATGCTGGAGTGTATCTGTCATGGCAACACATCGTCGAGCTGCCCCAAATCCCTTTATCAAATATTTTGCCTTTATCTATATTTTAATCCACTCTCCCTTATCTCCCAAATTCCTTTATCTATATTTTTAATCCACTCCCCCTTATCTCTCAAATTCCTTTATCCAAGATCTTCCTTTATCTACATTTTAGCTCCTGGAAGCACCGTAGCATCAACAAGGAACCAGAGATGAAAGCTGGCCCACTGGAGAATCTGTTAAAGACCCTGTGATCGTTTATGATAATTATTGGAGACTTCTGCTGGTTCCTCCTGACTATGCCACGAAACACGCTCCTTCCACATAGGTGTGTGTGTTTCGTGGCAATATTTGACGGACTCATTTACCTCCAATTTTCTGACTATATCACAGGGTCCTTTAAGGGGGTGATACATTTTTGGTACATAGAAATGCATTGATTCCTCCAGAGTATGCGAAGGAAACAGTAATATTGAATACAGATAATGGTATCCTGTTGCCTGGAATAATCTGGAGGAATCGGTTGCTCCAGATTTACCACCAACAAAATATTGTACTATAATACGTCTTTATGTACTATTGTACTATAATACGTCTTTATGTACTATTGTACTATAATTCGTCTTTATGGAGATAAATCATTCCTCAAGGTCAGTGTAAAACAGGGAAACGTTCAATAATTTTCCGTTTTTTTTTTTTTTTTTTTTGTCTGTGTTTTCTCTTTTGTAAATTCTAGCTCGTGGGAAGAATGATTTGTAGCCTCGAGGCAGCTAGACAAGTGTTACACAATCTGTTGACATCATACCAGTTCTCTACTCTCGAGCTCGTAAATTCGCGACCACGTATTGTACATAGATGTTTATGTCATCTGAGCTGGTAACTCTGTGTGGGGAATGAGTCATTGTAGGCGAATTTTGTATCATGTCGCTCTATTATGTTCCACCTACACTCTGCTTCCTCCCCAATCAATGTTTCCAGCTCAAATTACATAAACATCTAAATAAGTATATGGTCGCGAATTTTCGAGCTCGAGTGTACAGTGTCCATTCATTCTGTAACTACCTCGAGGCTACTGTCTTTTACTCCACGAAGGAATTAGAATATTTCCCAATGGTACAATTTGCTACTGTACTTACTAAGGTTGAAAATAATGAAGTCATGATTATCATTTGAGGTTCATTCTCTACAGTTCTGGGGGACAACATGACCCCATCTTGGCCAGGTAGAGTGTCGACCATCTCACCGCTGAGCCACAACTGGTACTGACTGGATTTACTACGTGCTCTTATCCATTATTCATGTACTGCATCGTAATCAACCTTAGGTCTCGTGATGACAATTGTACCAGTTACATACAGTAAATTCCCTTAGCTTCAGTGTGCAGTTTATAATTCCACTCTATCAGTGGAATTTCTTTTCCAACAATTACGTATAACTATATTCTTCTGGTGGCATTATTAAAACAAGGGGAGAGTAACTACAACTTCCTCTGAGTGCATCTTATAATTGTACCGTGAGAACATGATGAGGCTGTAATGCTTTCTTTTTCAGCGGAAAGACTACATATACAGCTGAATCATTCTGTAAATGTAAAAACCTTCTATTGACGAAGAAAATACTTTAGCGTTAATCGATATTCATCTTACTACAAGCAAAGAGGTAGTAACTTTCCTTAATTTAATAAACCACCATTGAAACTGATACTAGATAAGTAGGCCTAAATAGGGGTTAATAAATGTCATGGCTCAAAAAGTACTTTTATCTTAAAATATAGTATAAAAAGGTGGAATGAAGGACTTAGAGTATACGTGACATGACGGTCTCTGCCGACAATATATATATACATATGACTTAAAATATCGTGGGACTCGACTTGGCCTGGCCTGGCCTGGCTTGGCCCGAGTCCCAGTGAGCAGCGGAGCCACAAGGCTCTCACCCGTCCACACCCTGAGACTGTACCGTGGCAGACCTCCCTTCTGCCACACCCTTGCCCGCCTCCATTACACTCCCTCAGGGCCACAACACACCACACCACACCACACCACAACACACCATCTTGGTGGTATACATTCACAGGTTCAGTGTGTGACTCACACCACAGTCTCCAGGTCCTGCAGCAGGTGTGGTGGTGGTGGGTCCTTGTGGCGTAAGGGACGAGGCAAGTGGCGGTGGGGGCGGCGGCGGCGTGAGGGTGGCTCCGGGGTGGATGTGTGTGAGGATGGGTGGGGTACCTGAGAGGGAGGGGGAGGAGGGAGGCGTGGCCCCCGAGCCTGCTGGTGCCGCAGCCAGGCCGTCACATAGTCATGGGAGCCAGGATGCAGCTGTAACAGACGTGCCATGCCTGGACCACGACCCACTGGCCATGTGGTGTACGTGGAGTGAGACTCGGCTGAAGCAGAACTCAGAGTGTCAGCTGTGGCAGTCATCTCTGTGTCAGATGGGTAGTCAGTGCTGGAGCCACCACCCAGTCTGACACATGACCGGCTTAGGGTGGTAGCCATAATAGGGCACCTCATCAAAGACACTTCCTGAGTATCACCAGGCAGGAGAGTTTCAGGGATGGGTGGATGAGCATGACATCTGGGAAACAGTGTCTCAGAGGGTGGAGTATGGGCACGACAACGAGTGAGGAGGGGGTCGTGAGCGTGAAGGCAGGCAGCACACACTACTCGGAACCTCTGCACACCTCGCACAACCGCCACCTTTGGTGCTGACTCACTAGCAGGTGGTGCTGCTTCTAGTGAGTCATGTAAGATGGCACTGGGGTCAGGTGAGTCACTGGTGGGTGTAGCCTTGTCCTCTTCCCCTTCTTGTGTCATCCCACTCTGGTTCCTGGCAGTATCCTGAGGGGTCTTCTTTGTTTCTACTTCTCCTTCCTCCTCGTCTTCCTCCTCTACATCACAGTGGCCATCTATTCCATCAAACAATTTGCAGTGACAGTAACCACTCCTACAAGCAGAATGTGTGGCAAGAGTGAGTCTGGGTGCGGTGGGAGGGGTGCGTGTGTCCTGGGAGCCTGGAATCCAACCACTAGTGCCGGGACGGTTGATGGTGCCACAAGAGAGAGAGCTGAAGCTGTCTGAGAAAGACCCGTGTGCCCGATGAAGCAGATCATATTCAGGAGGTACCCGATTTGGCAGAGTGTTTGTGTTACGGGAGTTAAATGATCCATTGTCTGTGGATGAACGTTCAGATTTAGCGTGCCTTGGAGGTAAAATGTCATGTGAAAAACTGAACATATTGGGTGGAAGGTGTGCAGCCATGAGGCGTGGGGGGAGTGGCAAGGGGGAGCGGGGTGTAGAGTGGGCGACGGGTGGTAGTTGCCTCACGGGTGTGGCTACCACCTGACCGTTATCCTCACTCTGCTCCGGTTTTACTTTTTCAACTGTGGTTTCTTCACCTTCCTCCACGTCTTTAAAGTCAACATAAGAGCTGTTGTGGTCCCGAGAACTGAGAGTAGGTTGGGGTGGGGCCTTATCGGCAGATGTGACTAGTGAGGGCTTCCTGGAGGGAGCAGTAGCCTTGTGGCGGGGCCAGGAGGGCAGCAGTGAGGAGCAGTAGAGGTAGGACAGTGCCAGGAGCAGAAGTGCCACTGCCTGGGCAGCCACCACTGACGAGAAGACAGCAATGCGGACAACGGGAGGGGCACCACGTCCTGCACTGTACCAGGTAGCTGTGATAGCCATGTTCTGGACGGCTGTAAGTGTGTAGTAGGCAGCAGGCAGACGAGGACGGGCACACACTGTCATTGCCGTGACATCATCCCGGAACACGTGCCAGTCCCATAACAACAAGTAGGCAAGAAAGGTGCGTCGTAGTGCCCTACGGATGGGACCTAAGGTGGTGGTATCCAGTTCCTCTTGAAGACTGAGCCATACCAATCCCGCCACCCACTGGACCCCCACTACCACTCCAGCCCATGTAAAATGGAGGCAGAGGAGAGCAGCTAATGCCACTGCCCTGGTCCACACCACACATGAGGTGGTAACACCCACCACCACACGTGCTGCTGCATCATGACTGTAGTCTTCAGCGTTGTGGGGAGTGATGTGAGCCACCTGTGTTATGGTGGGGGGTGTGAGGGAGGATGGACGTGGACTGCGACTTGCGGTGGAAGCTACAATAATAGTAACTACCACAGATACCACCATAGCAGCTGCTACCAGTACACTAACTACACTAGGACCACCACTGCCAGCTAACATGGCTGCCACGTGTATTACAAGGAAGGGTAATGTGTGCACGTGTACCTGTACAAATCTTAATGTACCCAACTCTGCCACGTCACTCGGGTCGAATGCTAAGTGAACCTTTAGGAAGCGCCAGAGGACCGAGGCTTGAAGGAGATGAAGCAGCCAACACAGCAGTCGAGCTGTGGACCGTCCTGAGAAGTCCTGTGCCCTTACTGCCCATACCAGTGATATTGCCGTGACCAGCAGGAGTGGAGCCCCACCCACCACTACCCTCACCACCACTCCTGACACACCCCAGGCCTGGTCAGCGTCAGGTGGAGCAGGAGCCGCATGAGGTGAGGTTGTGGGTGATGGAGGCAGGGTCGGGGTGGTCTTGAGGTGGGCAGGCAACAACGTGGAAGCCACCATAGCCGCCAGCTCCACAACATGGGTCAGCAGCAACATGGCCGCCGCCCACCGCCCACCACCTTCCCGCCCACTACCGCTGGCAGAGGTGGTGTCCGTGGTGGAGGTGGGCGGCGCCTGTGCCCCTGGCGGCGTGGGAGGGTCCGGCGTGGGTGGGGGGCACTGGTCCCCGGCCGGGGCGGGGGTCACCTTCATCTTCACATCGCCGAAGACGGGTCACCCGCTGTCCTGCCGCCACACCTGTCCTGCAAAAACACACTTCAATTAGTCTCACACCACTCACCACCATATAGAAACATTACGTCTAAACACATTATTAACAGAGAGTCAATCCTAAACATTGAGACAAACCACATTCTTACAGTCATAAAATAAAGACAATAGCTGTGGGAAATGTACAATTGTCTGCAAGTGATCCATCCCTCCAGCAACTCATGAACTTGGTAATAAATAATATACAAAGTATTGTTTAAAATTACCAATTACCAATCACCAAATACAACTATTTGCACCATCAGTGATTTATAACATCATGATTGTTAAGTCTAGGAATGGGTGGGTGGAACAGACGGGCCCAGGTAACTAACTGTACACACAACTTGACCACCTTTCTGTAGCTCTCACTATCCATACCTCCTACTGTACACTGACCCCTCAACAACATCACATTCGTCTTCAAAACACCTGCAGAGCTAAGCCAACCCAGGGACATTTTGACAGCCTTATCCAAACTTCCAGTACCACCCACTCAACACACACACACACACACAATTGTCCTCACAACACCAGAACAAAAAGAGCTCACCTGCAATCTCTCTATTACAATATTCTCATCTCTGAAACTACCCTTCAAACAGATCGGACTAGATTAGATTTTATTGACCGCAACAGCAAGATTACTACAAAAGTAAGAAAAAAGAAAATATTTGGTGGTAAAAAAATAAGAAAAAATGTAAAAAATAAATCAAAATCAAAGGGTATACTCATTTGCTTGCTAAAAACATCATACACCACAACTATAATTTCAGAACAGAATGTATTAAAGCAACTTAAGAGTAAAATAAATCAATATACTTTACAGACCTTTGTGCCAGAAATACAGACACTATACACAGAATCAAAGTTTACCAGTCACCTTTATAGCACACGAACAACACTTCTTTCCCCGTAACACTTGCCTAACTACACATACCCTGCATTATCAGTCAGTCAGCACGAGTAACTGTAGACTGATGCACAGATTTCAACAAGCGAGCCTCTGTCTTACGCTGTTACTAACTTTATGGGCCGATTCCACAGTGGCTTTGGTTTGTTATGATCCTCCCCAACCAACCACACTTGTCAGTCTTAATTATACCCAACAAACTCAGCATCCATATCCACAAAATCTGTCAGGTAGTTCCATTATTACGATAGTTACATAGTGGAGTCATCAAATTCATCAATTAATTCACTTATGAGTCATTAACACAGTTCAGTTTCTTTCGTTATGGTGCTTGCAAACCAAAACAAACCACTGTAGAATGGGCACTATGTTATCAGTACCCTTTACGTCAACAACAACTATACTGTACTTCGATAACAGACATAAATCAATTAATATGTGTACCGTACGTATCCCTGCATCAGATAACACACAAACATCTGTATCACCAAGCCGTTACCACGATAACTGCACCAGACAGCAAACTGTATATATTAAATCATCATCAAAAACAACAACAACACCTGTACCATCATCACCAACACAACAACAACGACAACACCATCACAACCCAATAACAACAACCCACCACTACCACCACCACCAACAACAACAAAAACCGAAGCATACAACCACCATCACCACCAACATCAACAACAATAACAATACCAACAACAAAAACAATAATAACAATACCAACAACACCATCACGACAACACCATCACAACCCAATAACAACAACCCAACAACACCACCACCACCAACACCAACAACAACAATAACACTGAACACCAAGCAACCAAGCAACCAAGCAAACAAACAAGGAAGCAAGCCAGAAAACATCCGACCTAGCAACGGGGCCCCACCTTCCCTTCCTGCTGCATATTCCTTGACCTAAACTCGCATTAAGCAAAGTGTTTCATCTCGCCTCCCATATTTAGCGTCTGAGAGTGTGAGGCGCCGGGAGACTGCTGCCCTGACAATGAGTTTCCCAGCAGGGCGGCGCTACTGGACTCTGGAGCACGCACCTGCCTCACTCACTCTCACCCCTCGCAAAGTTTCTGGGAATTGTAAGGAGTGGCGGAGGTCCTGGCTGCCTGGCTTATAGGTCTTCCTTCCTGGTGCACACACACACACACACACACACACACACACATGTAGGAAAGCACAGATAGATCCACACACACACATGTACGAACGCACAGATAGATCGACACACACACACACATGTAGGAAAGCACAGATAGATCGACACACACACACATGTACGAACGCACAGATAGATAACCACACACACACACACACACCAAAGTGCAGACAGCTAGACACACCACACACATGTACGAACACACACACACACACACACACACATAAATGTACGAACACACAGACACACACACACACACACACATACGTATACACATGGGGACGGGGGAGGGAGGGGGGATGGGTTTGGAGGAGGAAGGGGAAGGAGAGTTGCAGTGGTATAATTACCGACGATGCCGAGCTTAATGGTGATGAAGATTAATCACAGCGACAACCAAAATAAAATAATATACCGTACGTGTCTGATGGGGAAAAATAATGACAGTAATAATGAACACAAATTAATACTACCGCTAACGATAATAATTAATAATGACACCGGTTACGACAATGGTACCAGATACATACATAACATCTGTGTCTACAAAATTATATAAATAAAAAAATGACAGTAATTATTATATATTTATACTTTTCTAACCGTAGAGTGAAAATGATCAGTAATTATTTCCACCTTTAAGTTTTTCTAAGTCCTTCTCATTTTAATTTGGAGCACCTTGATTCCTCCAAAGTATATAATTATGCCAGGAAACAGACCCATATGAAGAAAAATAATGGTATAATTATATCCTGTTGCCTGGAATAGTTTGGAGGAATCTTTTGCTCCAGATTTACCACTATAAAAACAATGTGCTATATACCCCTTTAACCCGGTGCTGTATAGTCTATATATAACACCTTCTATAGTATATAACACGCCTCTATCTAACTTGTCAATATTATTCGGCAAAAAATTCCTACAGAAACAATAGCAAAACAATCACTAGAGAAGCAGACTATTATTTCATTAATATTTCATATATAATTATAATGAACTAGCAACACTATTATAGAATATATCATAATTTCGTTACTGTCGCATATATAAATAATTATAATGAGCTAGCAACACTATCATAAAAATATATCATAACTGTCATGCTTAACGTTTTATGACAATAAGAATTT
>JAWQEG010000759.1:635000-640489 GCA_033782935.1 Petrolisthes cinctipes | reverse complement strand
GGACCCTGTGATCTTGTATGAAAATTGGAGGCTTCTGATTCCACCTGACTATGCCACGAAACAACCTCCTTCCATGTAGTAGTTGGTGTTGTTTCGTGGCACTATTTGAAGGACTCGTTTACCTATCTCCAATTTTCTGACTACACCACAGGGTCCCTTAATGGTATATATGGATGTACAGTCGGCAGCATAAGTTCGCTTCATTTCCACCTGTGTATGTATTAGCTATAGTGATGCTGTAATACAATTTTAATGCAGAGATGACAGATATAGTTCTCATATGGTAAATTACGTATGTTGTTGGAATAAAAACTGGTTCAGAATTCAACTATCTGGTCATACTAGCAATATTAAGTACATGAGATGGACGCGAATTTATGCTGCCGACTGTACTGTATATGTATGTATATCTGTACACGAATATATGCTCTCGTTAATGATACCCAAAACCTGTTTCCCTATATTATTGTACAACACACAAACCCGAAATATTTATCATAACATTGTAACTCCCATTGTGTTTATCTCTAGAGGACCAGGCTATAAAAACACAACACACAAACCTACTCTTGTCAATAATACCATGCACGGGTCGACGCTTTTCATTAACGCAAATTTTTGTACACATTTACAACTCGACACGGATATAACGAGGCATTAAATAATAGTGGTGGTGGTGGTAATGGTGGTGGTAGTGGTAATGGTGGTGGTAGTGGTAATGGTGGTGGTAGTGGTAATGGTGGTGGTAGTGGTAATGGTAGTGGTAGTGGTAGTGGTAATGGTGGTGGTAGTGGTAGTGATAATGGTAGTGGTAGTAGTGGTGGTGTTGGTGGTAGTGGTAGTGGGGGTGGTAGTGGTAATGGTGGTGGTAATGGTGGTGGTGGTAGTGGTGGTGTTGGTGGTGTTGGTGGTAGTGGTAGTAGTGGTGGTGGTAGTGGTGGTGGTGGTGGTGGTAGTGGAAGTAGTGGTGGTGGTAGTGGTGGTGGTGGTGGTGGTGGTGGTAGTGGTGGGGGTAATGGTGGTAGTAGTGGTGGTGTTGGTGTTGGTGGTGGTGGTAGTAGTGGTGGTGGTGGTGGTGGTGGTAATGGTGGTGGTAGTGGTAGTGGTAGTAGTGGTAGTGGTGGTAGTAGTGGTGGTAGTGGTGGTAGTAGTGGTGGTAGTGGTGGTAGTAGTGGTGGTAGTGGTGGTAGTAGTGGTGGTAGTGGTAGTAGTGGTGGTAGTGGTGGTGGTAGTAGTGGTGGTAGTGGTGGTAGTAGTGGTGGTAGTGGTAGTGGTGGTGGTAGTGGTGGTAGTGGTAGTGGTGGTAGTAGTGGTGGTAATGGTAGTAGTGGTGGTAGTGGTGGTGGTAGTGGTGGTGGTGGTGGTGGTGGTGGTGGTGGTGGTAGTAGTAGTGGTGTTGGTAGTGGTAGTAGTAGTGGTGTTGGTAGTGGTAGTAGTAGTGCTGGTAGTGGTAGTGGTGGCATCATGGTAGAGGCAGGTCTATACAGTAAACAGAATGATGAGCTGCTAGAATAATAATTGGGATGGGTGGGTGGGTAGCTTAGTTGGGTACCACCATAACTGTTGTCGTGGTGTCAAGCTGCTACAGTGGATGGTATTAATGTATTTACAGTATTGCTGCTGCTGTGTGTCACCCTCTCACCCAAGGCAGTTTATTGACAGATACAGACAGACAGACAGACAGAGAGTGAGCAAATCCTATGAACCCTAAGCTGTCAATCTAGGGTACTACGAATTTCAAGTACGAGAACAGTAATAAGCAAAACAAAAAAATAATAAAAACAAATAATAAAAATCCACCTTGTGTTCAAAGAGATAAATGGCCTGATAATTGTTCTTTTTACCCTCCCAATGATAGAAGCAATAACAGAAAAATACTCTGGAAATAAAAACAAACATAAAAACATACATTACGCCACTGAAACAAATAATTGGAAAAAAAAAACAGAAAAAAAAATTGAAAAAACATTACGAACTGAAACAAATCTTTGAAAAAAAAAACAATAAAATAAAAAAACATGCTGAAAAAAACATTACGAACTGAAACAAATCTTTGGAAAAAACAGTAAAAAAAAAAACAGTATAAAAACCTGGCGTGTCACCACCGGAAGTGGGTTGGCGGCCATGATACGTGCCCATCCCCTCAACCCGCCAGCCTGTTAGATTATGCCAGGGTAAGATATTATTTCATTTATTCGGTCTTTTATTGATGATATGGTATATTAACTACATTATAGTGACTCACAATATATGAATAAGTATTTCTTTAACCGATATATCAGTGAATGGCTGATTAAATATAAATACATTTCGGTTAATAGGTGAAATGAGTTAGATAAACAAAACTATCGTTGGCTCTCATCCACAGTCACCTTCTTATAATATATATATACAACGTACTTAATCTCTATTATGATAAGTATTTTATGTTCACATTGTTCAGTATGTATGTATGTCACACTAGAGTAATATGTGTGTATATATGCATGTCACACTAGAATGTGTGTATGCATGTATGTCACACTAGAGTAATATGTATGTATGTATATATGTCACACTAGAGTAATATGTATGTATGTTTGAATGTCACACTAGAGTAATATGTATGTATGTATGTAAGGTAAGTGGAGGGAGAGGGAGACAGATTACAGTTATATATATTTGTCTTGTTTAATAAACCAGTTTAAGTTTAATTTCTTTGCATAATTTTCCGTATGGACATTATCTTAGCCTTGTTAATTGATTTAACAAAACCTGCATAATTAAATAACAAGATACAATGCTTTACAAATCAGGGAAATGTCAATAACTGTGGATAGAAACATACTATACAAGTACAGCTCCGGACAGATCAAGGGTCCACACTCCATCCACCAGCTAGTGGCTGGGGCCGAAGGGGCGCCAAAACCCTTAAAGTATTGCCCACAGCATTACAGGCAATACCCCCCCCCCCCTACGGGGCAAGCACGAGGGATAAAAGGAAAACAGGGATAGCTGTCTAATATCCAAAGGATAATATATATTCAGTAGTCTATCCCACTACGATGGTGAACAAAAGACAGTGCCTTTATTTAAAGGACATAATGTAACAGATATTCTAATTATATATGTTTGTTATTACTTTTCAACTAATCACCTTCATTTTTCTTACCCTCTTCCTCCTCACCCTTGCCTCAAATCATCACATTTCTTCTCTCCTATATCCACCTACGTTAATGCAGTATGCACTTCTTTAAACAAGGGTTCTTCAAATTACGGGTCCCGAATTCCTCCAAACTGGGTCGCAGGCTCACAAAAATAAATACATGAATAAAATAGAATAATAATGTTCGTGACAATAAAATTAATATGAAGTTCATACATGAATCCACCTAACATATTTTTATAATCGAATATTCATATATTTAATTATCAATAAAACAAAATCATTGCACAAATATTAGCCTTCTTGAGAGAGAATGAGAGAGAGAGAGAGGGAGGAGTAGGTGAGGCAGTGTTTATAATTCTGGTTAGAATGCCTTTTTATCATAATTATTGCCTTTCAGTTTCTGGCCTTGTATTTTCTTAGGTTGATAATTCTGGTCATTTGTAAAATATCTTTCTGTATGGGTCGCGAGAATGTTGTCATAGTAAAAACTGGGTCATGACTGAAAAAGTTTGAGGAACCCTGCTTTATACTATTGGTGATTCGATACAGTGTATGCTTCATTCATTCCTCCTGACACACGTCTTCTCTACATTATATATAGCCCCGCCCACATTTCTCTCCTCCTCTCCCACTAACATCCCCCCTCCCTCCACCTGCAACTGTTACCAGATCCGACGAGGAACAAACCAAGTCGCTGGTGGATGGGGTGTGGACCCTTGATCTGTCCGGAGCTGTACGTACGGGAGTTCAAAGCGCAGAGCTATCTATACACATAGAGCGATCGCCTGTGGTGACACTCCTCCCCTATCTAATAACACAGGGTCGATCGCTCTATGTTTGTAGCTCTGTGGTAAAAACATTACGAACTGAAACATAATTGAAAAAAAAACTGTAAAATAAAAAAGTCTGAAAAAAATTACGAACTGAAATAAATAATTGAAAAAACAGTAAAATTTAAAACAGGCTGAAAAAACAACGAAATGAACAGAGAACGAAATGAACAGAGAACGAAATGAACAGAGATCGACGTGAACAGAACGAAATGAACAGAGAACGAAAGACAAAATTTAACAAAGAGATACATAGACAGACAGACAGACAAAAAAAAAAAAAAAAAAAAACTGCTACGGACACCAAAACGAGAAAATTAAAATAATAGCATCACCACAACACCCACACAAGAAACTACTGAAATAATACCCACATCAGAGATAATACCACCAAGACACAACAACAACAACAACACCAAGGAAATCATACCCATACCAGAGATAATACCACCAAGACAACAACAACAACAACAACACCAAGGAAATCATACCCATACCAGAGATAATACCACCAAGACAACAACAACAACAACAACACCAAGAAAATCATACCCATACCAGAGATAATACCGCCAAGACAACAACAACAACAACAACACCAAGAAAATCATACCCATACCAGAGATAATACCGCCAAGACAACAACTACAACAACAACAACAACAACAACACCAAGGAAATCATACCCATACCAGAGATAATACCGCCAAGACAACAACAACAACAACAACACCAAGAAAATCATACCCATACCAGAGATAATACCGCCAAGACAACAACAACAACAACAACAACAACAACACCAAGGAAATCATACCCATACCAGAGATAATACCGCCAAGACAACAACAACAACAACAACAACAACAACACCAAGGAAATCATACCCATACCAGAGATAATACCGCCAAGACAACAACAACAACTAGAAGAAAATCATACCAGAACCACCAAGAATACCACCAAAACAAATGGAAAAGTAACCAAAACAATGACGACGACGGGAAAGTTTGTTTGGCCTTTTCCCGTCATGCCTCTTGTGGCGGGACGGGACCCAGGCAATTACCAAGACTAATATTAGGCGGGTAAGCAGAAGCCCAAATAGGCAATTAATTTAGTCAATGATGCTTGCCGGGCCAGCCTTAATTAATGAGTGCCGGGCGGGAGGGTGGATGGATAGGTTAGGTGGTTGGAGGGTAGGGTTGGTCAAGTTGTTGGTACAGTTGGACACATGAATGGGTGGTACAGCCCAAGTGAAAGATGGTCAATTTCTATCAATATCAAGTTCCTTACTACCAAATAGGAGACATCAGGGGCAGAAGTCAGTATTGAGGATGGTAATAAAAAGCAACTACATCATAATAGACACTGGTTAGGTTAGATTAGATTGGTAAATAAGAGGGGCAGAAGTCAGTATTGAGGATGGTAATAAAAAGCAACTACCTGATAATAGACACTGGTTACTCGAATGGGACAAGTATCTTTCACCTGGGCTGTACCACACATTCATG
>JAWQEG010000759.1:575000-632500 GCA_033782935.1 Petrolisthes cinctipes | reverse complement strand
TGATGGTGCTGATGTGACATTTCCAGTTCAGTTTTTCATCCAACATGACACCTAATAACTTGGTGGTGTCCACTACTTGTACTTGGTGCTGTCCTAGTGTTATCACTGGTGGTGGTGGTGGTGTGGTAGCCGTGTGAAATTGCATCACTACTGTCTTGCCGTGGTTGATGGAGACGTTGTTGTTGTTGGTCCACGTTTGGAGGTTGGTCAGGTGTTGTTGCAAGAGGTGGTAGTCAGGAGACAAGTTGTTAATGACTGTCCCAACGGTTGAATCATCCACATATTTCCAGCGAAAGATTGTATCGGTTAAGGCGTCATTGATTAGGATGAGGAAACACAAAGGTCCCATCCTAGTCCCCTGGGGCACACCACACGAGAGATGTTGGTGTTCGGATACTGCACCCTGGTGACGCACTGCCTGACGTCTGTCACACAGGAAGTTTGCCAGCCATGCCACTAGACTGGGCTCCACTCCGATGTCAAGAGCTTTCCTTAGTATTACGTTATGGTCTACTAAATCAAAAGCCTTTCTGAAATCTATGAATGCAAGGGCAACTGAGGTCTTTCTTTTTTCTAGGTTACTGTATATAAAGTCTAGCAGGCTTATGAGACAATGGGTGGTTGATGATGACTTCATATTTCCAAATTGTTGGGGGTCAATTACATTTGAGATGTTGGCTGAAACCCAGTCGAACACAAAGCTTTCACATAACAGGCTTGGGAGGGGGGTTATTGCAATGGGTCTTAATTGATCAAGTGACTGGGGTTTTGAAACTTTTGGTATTGGAGTGACATAAGCTGTCTTCCAATCCTGTGGGCATTTACTCTGACTAAGTGATGCATTAATTATTGAACAAAGGGGTTTTGCAAGCTCAACAGCAAACTCACGGTACAATTTAACGGGAAGGTCAATAGGGGTAGTGGAGCGTTTGAGCTTAAAGCTTAAGAGCTTATAGTAGACCTCGTGCTCATTAACGCGTGGGGGAGGGATGGAGGGTAGGTAGGCTGGTAATTGGGCTGAGTCCAGTCTGGGCAGGGTTTGACAGATCCTGGCGAAATGGTCATTGATGAGATTAGCAGCTTCCTGGCTGGTTTGTCCGTCAACACAGGGAATAGAAGGTGACTTTTTCCCCATCCCACACAGGTCCTTCAATTTGTTGTACCACTGACTGATGTTGGTTTGTTTCAGGTGGTGAATTTTTGTTGGGTAGTACAACTTTTTGGCAGCTTTAATTTCTCTGATGACCTTGTTGCGTAGCGTGTTATACCTCCTCTTGTCATCGTAGAACGCCTTGTTGCGCTGCTCCATCAGCCTCTTAATCCGTGGTGTTATCCATGGTAGGTCAGCAGGGTGATTCCTAACCTCCTTAGTAGGAAAGAAGTGGTAGTAGGCCTGAGTGATGGTAGTTTGATAATTCTCCCACTTCCTGTCAACGTCACTAACAGTTAGTACCTCAGTCCACCGATACTGTATCAGCCACTGTCCAAACTGTCTGATAGCAGAGTCTGGTGTTGGTCTACATATCCTAGTGGTATGGTTATCTTGGTGGTGGGAGGTGGTAGTGGCAGGGGCCCAAAACACAGAGAGATGGTTGCTTCTTCCCACCGGTGGAAGTGGTTGAGGTGGTAGGTACTGGTCTGTCAGGTCAGTGATAATGAGGTCTAGGGTGTTTTGTTCGTGGGTGGGAAAGTTAACAATCTGGGTGATGTTCAGTTGATCTTCTATTTCTCTGGTATCTAGTTGGTTGAAGTCACCACATATAACCATTTTGGAAGATTGATATCTTGCTCGTAGGGTGTCACAGGTGTTGATGATGTGGTCGACGAGCAGGGCATGGGTGGGTGCACGTGGGGGATGATACACCAAACCACAAATGATGGAGGCAGTGTGACGAGGGTGACATGGAGGTGTTAATCTTACCCACATGACCTCAAGTTCCCTGGGGGTTTCAACGTTCAGGCGCTCGGCTTTATATTTGTTGTGTGCAAACATCACAAGTCCACCTCCTCGTTTTTCTGTTCTAAGACAGTGGAATAGGTCGTAATTTACAATGCCACACAACTCTGGTATAACTTGCCAGGCTTCTGTAACACAAGCTACATCAGCTCTGATCGTGTTCACTGTATTCACCAGTTCGTCGAATTTGTTACATAGGGAGGTCACGTTAGATAGGAACACAGAGGGGAGGTCATACCACAGGCGGGGAACTTCTATCACTTCTATCACTTTCACAACACTAGGCATTTTCCTCTTTTTTGTACTGATGATTACACGAATCTTTTTCTGTCGGTTTTTTCCCTGTCTGCGACTTCTATTGTGAAATAGGCCAATAGCTTTCAGGTGACCTATTACGGCAGGTGGTGGGTAGCCAGCTCCTCGTTTGAGAGAGTATAGTGCTGGCAGGGAGTAACGGATTATCTTCAAGTCAGTGTGTTGGTTGGTTGACAGATTGTTGGGCCTCATTTTGATTGCTTGGTATTCTTCTTAGTGTGCGGCACTTGGTAGATGAAGGTAGATGAGGGGTGAGGGGTCAACAAGCTGACCCTGGCTGCCCAGACGAGCGCCGTTTCACACGTCCGACCTCGGTGACCTCGGAAGGATGTGTGTGTGTGTGTGTGTGTGTGTGTGTGTCGAGAAATTGGTGACGTTGTTACAATACAGACAAACACTATAAAACACACTGCACCGCTTTTATTATGTATACGAGGATGCATAGATTTTTTTTTCTATTCTATTATCGTTTTTTTTGTTTTTTATTCGCAATGATGATAATAATAATAGTGTATAAAACACACTGCACTGTTTTTATTATGTATACGAGGATGCATAGATTTTTTTTTCTATTCTATTATCGTTTTTTTTGTTTTTTATTCGCAATGATGATAATAATAATAGTGTATAAAACACAATGCACTGTTTTTATTATGTATACGAGGATGCATAGTAATTATTATTATTATTTTTTTTTTTTTTGTCATGTTTTTGTGTTGTTTTTTATTCACAATGATGACGATAATAGTATGCATAGATTTTTTGTTTGTTTCTATTCTGTTATCATGTTTTTTTTTTATTATTCGCAATGATGCTAATTAGAGACCCCATATACAGAGACTGGACAGCCAAAATTTCTGCTGCTCGTTGATTGGCTGGTTGAATGGGGCGCCATGTTTGCTCATATTCGTCTCTGCCTGATAGCAGGTTCGGCACAATGTATATTTTGCTTTGACTATGATGCCTGACTGATTACTCGGGAGAGTATTGTTATATTTATATAATATCTTCTTTAGATAAACCAGCAAGATAGTTTCTAGTCGATCTTCAACTCAACATAAATATTCTATGAAAACTTCCGTAAGCCTTACAGAATGCCGAACTGTATGGTGACGAATCAGTAATATAATACTGTACTTAACCATTCCATCGTGACAACAAATTCCCTCATATTTATGTGAACAGTATATAAACAGTAGTGTGTAAACGTTGGTAATATTCCTACGTAAACCATTTTCATGCAATAATTAATTAAACTAACCATAGTATCAAAGGTTTCACAGAAACCCTAAATACATTGACTACTGCTGTCGTCTTTCAGTCAAACGTCTTGGTTTAGTAGTGTCGTCTGGCAACTCGTCACGTCCTGTCTTGTGCTTTAAATAACGCCTACATGACGTATAATAGGATTTATAACTTCAGGGATCTTATAGTATTTAAAAATATATACCTGTATATCGAAAGAATGCAATTTTCGTCAACATTTTGCCCACGAATATCAGCAGGAGATTACTAGCTGGTAGTATCTAGCAACTATACATTTTTTCTATACTAACTTGAGAGGTATTGCAGAAAACACAAAAATGAGCAAGAATGGCGGCTGTCCAGTCTTTCTTATATAGGGTCTCTAATGCTAATAATAGTGAATAATAATATTTTTGCCTGTTAGGGTACGGATTATTTTTTTAAGCCGACGAAAATGCACTGATATCCCTTCTAAGTATCTATGGCGTTAAAGGTATTATATATATATTCTCTTGTTGGTAAATTGGAGTTGGAAGCCAAGAAAGAAGTACTGTACGTACACTTTATATTATGAAGCACCTGTTACATTTTTTTTTACCAGGTTTAATGGTTTAATTCTTTTGGTTTATTAGAGCTTCGTGTTTCCTCCAAAGTCTGCCAGAAAAAAAATAAAAAAAACTGTTTGTTGCTTGGAATAGTTTGGAGGAACCAGTTGCTCCAGATTTACAAACAGTGTACTTACTATCCCCTTAAAGGCGCGGTCACACGAGTCATTTTTTCGTCAATTTTTCACCGTCAATATCAACTCGGTTAAATTTTGGCTTAAATTGACGAGATTTCGTCAATTTTCACGACACGATCCTGCGCGTCAAGTGTTGACGATATCGAGAACAAATATGGCCGCTGATGATCCATCTGTAATGTTATTAAGCCTAGAAAATTATATTAAAATACATGTGTGCTGTTGAAATGACAAAAATGGACCAAAAGGATGCAGCAGAAAATGGCTGTGGTGGTCCCGCTTGGCAGGAAATCATATAAAGTTCATCAACGACGACAACATATTTTCCCCCTCACTCCCCTCAGATCCTACTGCTGTATTGTTCTCGTCGTTACTGTTATGACAATTAACAACAAAGTACTGTGAACCCAGACCTCTGATACCTCTTTGTTCCAACACGGTGAAAAGCCTACAAATAAAGAAACTAACCTAAATAGAGTAAAAAGTTAGAAGGTACTAGGCTAGCCGACGGAAGAGAGAGGTGGTGTTGGTCTTCCCGCCAACACTGTGTTCGTTCTTCCGTCGTAGCTCTGACTTGGTCGTTATTCTTAACTTCTTTAGTTACTTCTTGAGGCTATTGCAGGCTTTAGATTTGCAAATTGTATTGAATCTTGTTAAAAAATAATCAAAATTCCAAAAAAATAACATGCTTTAACTTTGCTTAATTTATATTTACGGTGTATCTTGACCTAAAATGAATGGATTCGAACGATACAGCACCTCCGTAGCCTAATGAACAACCTGCCGTATTTTCCCAACTATACACAGTTTTCGCTTGTCATTTGGCAATTATATAATAATATTTGTTATGTTAAAAACATAATAACGTGTCAGATATTTTATTTAAGGCAAAATAGATCAAAACATCTGAGATATAAGAAGTTTGGACACGTCGCTTTAGGAGCTAGTATTACAAGGTGTATCGCGATGTATAGTATTAACTTACACCAGAGATATAAAATATAATTTTGCTTATATTTTGTTATATAAAGTATGGTGTGTGTGATCTCAGTAAAGTACAATGAATACTGATAAAAACTATTTTAACTTGTGTTGTCAAATGGCGGTGAGCTTCGGAGGGAGTGGTAGCCTAATATGATTTCGGACCAAAGAGGCCTTATTTATTTCATCTTAATAAGTTTGATCATGATTGCAATATTTATGTGATGTTCTATAACGTACATTGAATCATATTTTCAATGCAGAGGGATAATACCAGGCCTGTATAAGAAGAAAATCTGTGAAATGTAGGGAAATGCTAAGGCTTGCAATTTACCTAACCTATAAAATATATTAATCATATTTCGTCGAATATTATTTATAGGGGCCTGGTATTATCCCTCTGCATAGAAAAATAAGATTCAATGTACGTTATAGAACATCACATAAATATTGCAATCATTATAAAACTTATTAAGATGAAATAAATAAGGCCTCTTTGGTCCGAAAACATGTTAGGCTACCACTCCCTCCGATGCTCACGTGACACCGAATTGCCGAAATATTCTCAAATCTCGACTAGCTCGTGTGACCAGACACAGTTAAAATTGACGGTGAATAATAAAATTGACGGTGAAAAATTGACGAAAAAATAACTCGTGTGACCGCGCCTTTAGAGTATTGTTAGTAATCTATTGTGTTTATGTATGTATATATTTACTTCTTCATTTATTCGTGTACTGATTAATGTTCTTATTATCTTCATCATATAGAAAAAAAGGCACATTCATCCAGAAAAAAGACAAATACATGAGAATATAAAGATACATAAACAGACAAACAGAGAGAGAGAGAGAGAGAAAACAAGGATGGTTGAGAGAGAGAGAGGGAGGGATGGAGAGAAAACAAGGATGGTTGAGAGAGAGAGAGTGAGAGGGAGGGAGAGAAAACAAGGATGGTTACACAGCCACTGAAATATATTGTCTGGATAACATAATCTGGCTGGCATAGTGTTGGAAGGGTGAGGAGGCTCTTGGTGGAAGGAGGAAGAAGAGGGAGAGAGAAGAGGGAACGAGTGTGGAGGAAAGGAGGAGGGAGAGAGAAGAAGGAGATGAGGGAACGAGGGAGGAGGAAAGGAGGAGGGAGAGAGAAGAAGAGATGAGGGAACGAAGGAGGAGGAAAGGAGGAGGGAGAGAGAAGAGGAGATGAGGGAACGAGTGTGGAGGAAAGGAGGAGGGAGAGAGAAGAAGGAGATGAGGGAACGAGGGAGGAGGAAAGGAGGAGGGAGAGAGAAGAAGAGATGAGGGAACGAAGGAGGAGGAAAGGAGGAGGGAGAGAGAAGAGGAGATGAGGGAACGAGTGTGGAGGAAAGGAGGAGGGAGAGAGAAGAAGGAGATGAGGGAACGAAGGAGGAGGAAAGGAGGAGGAGAGGATAGAGAAGGAGGAGGAAACGAGGAGGGAGTGAGAAGAAGGAGATGAGGGAACGAGTGTGGAGGAAAGGAGGGAGAGAAGGAGATGAGGGAACGAAGGAAGAGGAAAGGTGGAGAGAGAAGGAGGAGAGAGAGAAAGAGTGAGGAGGAAAGGAGGAGAGAAGATTGAGATGAGGGAAGGAGTGAGGAGGAAGGGAGGAGAGAGAGAAGGAGAGAAGAAGGAGAGAGAGAACAAGTGAGGAGGAAAGGTGGAGAGAGAGAAGAAGGAGATGAAGGAACGAGTGAAGAGGAAGGGAGGAGTGAGAAGGAGAGAGAGAACGAGTGAGGAGGAAAGGTGGAGAGAGAAAAGGAGAGAGGGAACGAGTGAGGAGGAGGGAGAGAAGGAGATCGAATGAGATGAGGGAACGAGTGTAGAGGAAGAGAAGGAGAGAGAGAAGAGGAGAGAAGAAGGAGATGAGAGAACGAGTGAGGAGGAAAGGTGGAGAGAGAGAAGAAGGAGATGAGGGAACGAGTGAGGAGGAAGGAAGGAGGGAGAAAAGAAAGAAGAGAGAGAAGAAGAGAGAAAGGAAGATAGACGAGGGGTTTATTATCAGTTTATGTCACATCACAACACATCACATCGAATTACATCACATCACATCACAATTTCCAGCACAACACATCACAATTTCCAGCACATCACATCACAATATACATCACATCACATCACAATTTCCAGCACATCACATCACATCACAATTTCCAGCACATCACATCACATCACAATTTTCATCACATCACATCACATCACATTTTCCATCACATCACATCACATCACAATTTTCATCACATCACATCACATCACAATTTCCAGCACATCACATCACATCACAATTTCCATCACATCACATCACATCACAATTTCCATCACATCACATCACATCATAATTTTCATCACATCACATCACATCACAATTTTCATCACATCACATCACATCACATTACTCACAATATTAACAGAAGATAAAGAAGCCATTTACTACCACTACATCCGTCCCAACCCATGTTTTCCTACCTACTCTTTCTCTTCCTCTTTCATCTCCAGTTCCTTTTCCTCCTCCATCTCCTTTTCCTTTCCTTCTGCTATGTTTTCCTGTCCCCCATACAATTATAATATCTTAGAATATTCGTAAGTCCTTTGTAATCCTCCTTCTCCTTGTATCCGTCCTCTTCCTATTTTTCCTACTCTCCTCCTCTTCTTCCTCCTCCCCCTTCTCATATTTTCCTACTCTCCTCCTCCTCCTCCCCTTCTCTTATTTTCCATGCTGCTCCTCCTGCCTTATTCCTTCCACTTCCTCCTCCACCTTCTCCACTTCCTTCTCCAACTCCTTCTCTTAAATCATTACCCCTCATGTGTTAATGTTTGCTCTCTCTCTCTCTCTCTCTCTCTCTCTCTCTCTCTCTCTCTCTCTCTCTCCACACAGTATCAACCCTCGACCCTCTCTCTCTCTCTCTCCCACATCCCATTCAGGATTAACCCCCAGATCTCCCCTTCCTTCTCCTATCACCGTCCCCTTTACAACCAACCAACCAACCAAACATTCACCTTTGCTCCCTGTCTTACGCTCTCTGTTAATGAAAGGTTGTCAGTAAAAGTCTCAGTCTTACTCGTACTTTGGAAACAATAATTAATATCAATATAAGTTATCATCATCATCATCATTATTTGTATTACACAGATGTGGACGGTAATTAAGTGGCCTCTTGTGTTTAATCTTCATCTTATCCAAAAATAGAATATATATATATATATATATATATATATATATATATATATATATATATATATATATATATATATATATATATATATATATATATATATATATATATATATATATATATATATATATATATTTTCTCGTCATGCAAATTTAGAGGCAACAAACTTTATGAGTAGGTCTATATTCAGTCCTAATTATTGACAATTTACCCACACTGTTTTTCCGGTCTCTTTGGGGCGATATTCATGAAGGACGTCATGGTGTATCCGACCATATGGCATGCTAAAATCATCTGTTATTGGTTGTCATCTGTAGCCAACCTGGAACTCTGATCTACACACTATATTCTACTTAAAACGTAAATATAATATACTGTCTGAATTACTGAGGTTTCTGATTCCTCCAAAATAGTCCACGAAACAGAACGCCTAATGTTGTATTTAGGCAGTTTATTTCCCAGTAACGTTTGGATGAGTTATTAACCTTTCATTTTACTGATTTAAAAGGCGTATTCAGAATAATCTAATTTCAGGTCAACCCAACATTTTCGTCCATCGGGCTCACGACAACGACACTGTTCTTGAATATTATGGTCCATTTAAGTTAATATTATACTGTGCTTAAGTGTCTGGGTCTTTATATATATATATATATATATATATATATATATATATATATAAAACACATTTCTCACTAACCCCTGACACTATACCAGAGATCACACAAGTGGTTTCCCCCGTACCTTAATTAAGATAGTTTGGGATGTGATACCAGCAGCTGATGTATTTATTGATCCTTTCCTCGCTCAAGTCATCCAAGTCCAATGTTTTCCCTGTACCCTGAGACAGTTTGGGGGATTGTTAACAGACGAAGCAAGCACCCCTTCCTTCCTCTCTCGGTCCCTCCCTTACTCCCTGGTGTGAAGAAGTGAGAGTGATGGTGGTGGTGGTGTGAAGAAGTGAGAGTGATGGTGGTGGTGGTGGTGGTGTGAAGAAGTGAGAGTGGTGGTGGTGGTAGTGGTGTGGAGAAGTGAGAGTGGTGGTGGTGGTGGTGTGAAGAAGTGAGAGTGGTGGTGGTGGTGGTGGTGTGGAGAAGTGAGAGTGTTGGTGGTGGTGGTGTGAAGAAGTGAGAGTGGTGGTGGTGGTGGTGGTGGTGTGGAGAAGTGAGAGTGGTGGTGGTGTGAAGTGAGAGTGGTGGTGGTAGTGTGAAGTGAGAGTGTTGGTGGTGGTGGTGGTGGTGTGAAGTGAGAGTGGTGGTGGTGGTGGTGTGGAGAAGTGAGAGTGGTGGTGGTGGTGGTGTGAAGAAGTGAGAGTGGTGGTGGTGGTGGTGTGGGGAGGTGAGAGTGGTGGTTGTGGTGGTGTGGAGAAGTGAGAGTGGTGGTGGTGGTGGTGGTGTGAAAAAGTGAGAGTGGTGGTGGTGGTGGTGGTGGTGTGAAGAAGTGAGAGTAGTTGTTGAGGTGGTGGTGTGAAGTGAGAGTGGTGGTGGTGGTGTAGAGAAGTGAGAGTGGTGGTGGTGGTGGTGTAGAGAAGTGAGAGTGGTGGTGTGAAGAAGTGAGAGTGGTGGTGGTAGTGGTGTGGGGAGGTGAGAGTGGTGGTTGTGGTGGTGGTGGTGTAGAGAAGTGAGAGTGGTGGTGGTGGTGGTGGTGGTGTAGAGAAGTGAGAGTGGTGGTGGTGGTGGTGTAGAGAAGTGAGAGTGGTGGTGGTGGTGTGAAGAAGTGAGAGTAGTTGTTGAGGTGGTGGTGTGAAGTGAGAGTGGTGGTGGTGGTGTAGAGAAGTGAGAGTGGTGGTGGTGGTGGTGTAGAGAAGTGAGAGTGGTGGTGTGAAGAAGTGAGAGTGGTGGTGGTAGTGGTGTGGGGAGGTGAGAGTGGTGGTTGTGGTGGTGGTGGTGTAGAGAAGTGAGAGTGGTGGTGGTGGTGGTGGTGGTGTAGAGAAGTGAGAGTGGTGGTGGTGGTGGTGTAGAGAAGTGAGAGTGGTGGTGGTGGTGTGAAGAAGTGAGAGTAGTTGTTGAGGTGGTGGTGTGAAGTGAGAGTGGTGGTGGTGGTGTAGAGAAGTGAGAGTGGTGGTGGTGGTGGTGTAGAGAAGTGAGAGTGGTGGTGTGAAGAAGTGAGAGTGGTGGTGGTAGTGGTGTGGGGAGGTGAGAGTGGTGGTTGTGGTGGTGGTGGTGTAGAGAAGTGAGAGTGGTGGTGGTGGTGGTGGTGGTGTAGAGAAGTGAGAGTGGTGGTGGTGGTGGTGTAGAGAAGTGAGAGTGGTGGTGGTGGTGGTGTGAAGAAGTGAGAGTGGTGGTGGTGGTGGTGTGGGGAGGTGAGAGTGGTGGTTGTGGTGGTGTGGAGAAGTGAGAGTGGTGGTGGTGGTGGTGGTGTGAAAAAGTGAGTGGTGGTGGTGGTGGTGGTGGTGGTGGTGGTAGTGTGGAGAAGTGAGAGTGGTGGTGGTGTGAAGTGAGAATGGTGGTGGTGTGAAATGAAAGTGGTGGTGGTGGTGTGAAGTGAGTGATGGTGGTGGTGGTGGTGTGAAGTGAGAGTGGTGGTGGTGGTGGTGGTGGTGTGAAGAAGTGAGAGTAGTTGTTGAGGTGGTGGTGTGGAGAAGTGAGAGTGGTGGTGGTGGTGGTGTAGAGAAGTGAGAGTGGTGTTGGTGGTGGTGGTGGTGGTGTGAAGTGAGAGTGGTGGTGGTGGTGGTGTGGAGAAGTGAGAGTGGTGGTGTGGGTGGAGATGAGAATTAAACTGTACCCTACTGATATGAACCACCAAAAGTCAGATATCTGTAAAACCACCTTGAGATGAGCTAGTCTTTTTTCTCACATGTGTAAGAAGCAGTTTGTCTCACTCTGTCTAGTAGTGTGGCTTGGTCTAGTCTATAAGTGGGTAGCTCCATGTAGTGTCTCTCAATCATAAACAAGGGACTGGGTTTTCGTACGTGGGGTAAATTATGGGACTGGGTTTTCCTACGCGGGAAAAATTATGGGACTGGGTTTTCCTACGTGGGGTAAACTATTGGACTGGGTTTTCCTACGTGGGGTAAACTATGGGACTGGGTTTTCCTACATGGGGTAAATTATGGGACTGGGTTTTCCTACGTGGGGTAAACTATGGGACTGGGTTTTCCTACGTGGGGTAAAATAATAACTTGCTGACATTTATAAACCGTGAAGAATAGAGACATAGAGGAAGGTATAACAGGGAGAGGAGTGATAAATGATGAGATGTGATGGATTTAACTGACTTGCAAGCAAATGGTATGATAGGTGGAAGAGGTGGAGTATGAGTGGTGGAAGTATAACAGGTGGAAGAGGTGGAGTATGAGTGGTGGAAATATAAGAGGTGGAGTATGAGTGGTGGAAATATAAGAGGTGGAAGAGGTGGAGTATGAGTGGTGGAAATATAAGAGGTGGAGTATGAGTGGTGGAAATATAAGAGGTGGAAGAGGTGGAGTATGAGTGGTGGAAATATAAGAGGTGGAGTATGAGTGGTGGAAATATAAGAGGTGGAAGAGGTAGAGTATGAGAGATGACTTCCAATATATGTTACTACTATATTTTGTTGTATAAAGTATGGTGTGTGTGTGTGTGTGTGTGTGTGTGTATGATCTCAATACAGTACACTGGTTACTGATGAAAATTTTTTATAACTTGTTGACAAGAGGCGCCTGGTTGGAGACGAGTAGTTTAAGGTGGTATATAATTCTTTTTTGATACATTGGAGTGCCTTGATTCCTCCAAAGTATGCTAGGAAACAGGACCAGATGAGCAAAAATAATGCGGTTCTGTTGCTTGGAATAGTTTGGAGGATTCAGTTGCTCCAGATTTGCCAACACAAAATTTCCCCCTTAATGAATTATCGCAGCAAAGACCTAATTTACTTCGTCTTATTAAGTTTTATCACACTTGCAATGTTTTATAACGTATATGGAATTATATTTTTAAATACAGAAAGATAATCCAGGCCCCTATAAAAAAAAAATACGACGAAATATGATTAAAATGTTTTGGACCGTAGGTAAACTGTACCCAACTAAAATGTTTTGGACCGTATATAAGTAAACTCTACCCAACTAAAATGTTTTGGACCGTATATAGGTAAACTCTACCTAACTAAAATGTTTTGGACCGTATATAGGTAAACTCTACCCAACTGAAATGTTTTGGACCGTATATAGGTAAACTCTACCTAACTAAAATGTTTTGGACCGTATATAGGTAAACTCTACCCAACTGAAATGTTTTGGACCGTATATAGGTAAACTCTACCCAACTAAAATGTTTTGGACCGTATATAGGTAAACTCTACCCAACTAAAATGTTTTGGACCGTATACAGGGTTATTCAAAACTACATTTACAAAATGACAGGGTAAAGTCCTGACATGATGTTAAACATGTTTCCATATGTAATTTTCAGAGAGGGACCAAAATGTGTAACAACATTAGCAAGTGAAATAAGAAATTTTGTAGATTTACCAGATGATGTGATTAGGTTTTTTGTTCGTTGTCGCATATTTTTCAGGGTACGGATATTAAACAGAAAGTGAAATTCACAGAGGAAAATATCTAACAAAATGTCAAAACTAAGATAAGAATTCAGTGAAAGAGCAAAGCATGGTACTACTTATGAATAAGTATTGTATATATCCTACATGGTATACTTGATAAATTATGAAGTTCAAACTTACTCTTAGTACTGTAATTTATGTATTATATTTGTTTCCTTATTAAAATATTAATGCCTACCTCAAGTGTATATACCCCATTTTTCTTCAACTAAGCTTTGAAATGGTTTAAAGTTGACAGCTGATTACAAGAGAGAGAGAGAGATATTTATCATATCAAAAGGTAGGCTACTCTTTTGGTGCTTGAATGAATAATGCTATAAGGAATACTGGTCACAAGCTGCATCATTCCCCATCTGCCCCCAACAGTATCAAATATCATGTATCAAGTGTAAAAGGTTATGTTTTGGGCTGGGCTTTTCATGGGTATCTATGAGTGAGGGAGCGAGAGACTCTTCGCGGTGACGTCATCACGCTCTCCCTGCCTGCGCGGTGGGACGACCTACTCTTCAAGCGGCCTTGGAGTACAGTATAAATTAATAATACTCGTACTTGTCTCCTTATAGCTGTCACTCTCCAAAGCTGCCAGCCTCCCGTCCCACCATTTGTCAACAAGTACAACATTTTTATCAACATCCATATTGTACTCAGATCCAATAACACATGAAAAATTGGACAAAATATATATACTGTACTCAAAATGAAATTATATACCTCTGGTGTAAGTTATTGCTCGTATTCTAATGACAATATTTTCTATTCCACGGCAGGATGAAACCGCTCACGAAAGAGGGTTACGACTCTGACATCTTTCCACACACTGCATTATGGCAAGAGGATATGATGAGTTACAGAGGAGTAGTAAAGTGAGGTATGTGTGTATGTTATCCTATATTAGTGCATTTGTCGCGGCTTCTAGCCGCTTAAATTGTATTTATTGGTTGTGAAACCAGCACAGCTGATTTGCTATAGAATAGGCCCCTTCACAAGCCCAGGCCCCGTATAGGCATAATCTGGGTTGGAAGGGTCAATTCCGTGACGTTCATCAGAAGTAAATAAAATTCAAATCTGGCGCTGTACTGATAGTGGAGCCACCTGGTGGTGGTGAGGTGAGGTATTAAGCCCATCCTCCGCTGAATACCGCTCGCCCACTCCAATGAGAAAGAAGTGAGTGCCTGCCGCATCGGGAGGTGGGTGGGACAGTAGAAGCTGTGCTGGTTTCACAACCAATAAATACAATTTAAGCGGCTAGAAGCCGCGACAAATGCACTATTATTGGTATAGTGAAACCAGCACAGCTGATTTGCTATGCATGCGATGCGGTAGGTGGGAGGTGAGGTGGAGGCAATCACGTGCTAGTTAAGACTGGTTGAGAGCGGAGGGCAGGAAAGATAACCGAGCCCGGTGAGGCAGAAGCTAACGCCCCTCCCGACACTGGCTAGGTGAGTAGCCGTGGTGGGGCAGAAGTAGCTTATACCATATAACCGTAGACCATTCTGTTATAGACCAGAATTGTTACACATAAAGTCTTTATAGGCAGACTCGAGGGTTCGGGTCTTCTTTAAAGGCAGACTCGAGGGGTCGGGTCTCGGAGAGGAGGGGGAGGGGTGACCCTAGCCGTGACCCTGGCCCCCCCCCCCCATCATAACAGGTAACCGAGCTAAGGTGAGGCTGAAGCTAAAGCAACTTCCAACAATGGCTAGGGGGCTAGCTGTGGTGGTAGTGTTGTAATAGCTTATAATAAAATATATATACCGTAGACTATTCTGTTATAGACCAGAATTGTTAACCAACTAAAGTCTATATAGGCAGACTCGAGGGGTCAGGTACAGGAGAGGGGGTGCCCCCGGCCCCCCCCCACCCCCACCCCCCTTTGTTATTAAAGTCCTCTGAGCTAGGGCTATGGCCCCGGCTCAGGTCATGCGATCCCGAGAGGATGAAGGGGGACACAAGGATGCAGTAATCCTGTGTTTAATATATATATATATCCAGTCACCCATCCGATTGACCTAGGGAAAAGAGGGTTACCGGACCTAGAGTTGTAGAAGAGGTGGTCCGGAGAAGCCCCTCTCGTCGCCTCCACGTATGTAGAAACGCGTGGACTGGCCAGAGGGGGTGGAAACTTCCAGCCCTCAGGAACGAGGGTACTGCGAGAGGGCCAATCCTGTCGTTAGCCTGCTCGTTCTTAGCCAGGAAAGCGGGAGAGGGGGGGATAGTTAAAGAAGTAAGGTTAGGGCTTACAGATGAAAAGGCTGTGTGACGGGTAAGGGCTGCCAACTGAGAGGCCCTGTACCCTGTAGCTAAGGCGAGCAGGAAGAGAGCTTTCTGGAGGAGGTGACAAACCTCCAGAGGAACCCCCTCGAAGGTCAGGTAGGAAAAGGACGCGGTGAAAGGCCAGGAGGGAGTCCGGGCCCGCCATTCTCCCGGCCCTAGTCCCCGTGTTACGAAAGGAAGCAAGGGCGGGGGAGTTTTGGGTGCGGGCAGAGGCGGGTGTCTCCCGACACAGCTCAGCCCCGGGGCGGCACACACCGCGCGCCAAAGGGTCGTAACCCTTGGGCGTGAAGCAGGGTGCGTGAGGCGAACAGTGGAGGTGGCCGACCATCGTAAAACGATTTCCCAAAGCTAGGGTGGTAGCTGCTGTGGAAGGGTTGTTACGCATATAATTTATTATCATTATATACGGACAACTTTCGGTTAAAACCAGAAAGTGTTACAAGTCGTAAGTCTTTAAAGACACCCTCGAGGGGATGGGCCAGGGGGTCGAGGACCCCCCCCCATTTTTTGTTGTTAGGGTCCTCCGAACCTAGGCTATGGCCTAGGTTCGGGTAAAATGTCCCGAGAGGAGAAAAGAAACACCAAGATGTTCTAAACATGAGACTGTACAGAATGGAGATGACGTAAGGGATGTCTGGTGACAGAAGGTAAGTCGTCCGACCTTTTCCATTCGGGCGTACCCTCCCCCTTTTCTGTCTCCCACGGGGACCCTGTGGTAAGGTGGGCGGAGTCCCCATTGCAACACAAGGGGGTGAGGGAGAGCGAGTGGAACAGATACCTCGTCTTGAAGGATGTGGTGGATGTCCCGCCCCCCCCCCCAGATCCCGTACCCGCTCCCCCGCGGGGACTCGGATAGAGCAGGTCCAGGAACGGGTCCCGCCGCCTCCACCATGGTAGGTGGGGAAGGGCGCGTGGCCTACGGACCAACCAAAAAGTTCGTCCGCTTCCCGCTTCACTAGCCCGTCGTGCCTCCTCACCCAAACCTCTGGTTGAGAAGGATCGGGAGACTACGCACCCGTCTGACCTCCTCTGAAGAATGAGTCCAGGACGAAGGAAGAAAGGCCCAAGAGTAGGGAAGGTACCCGTCGTCCACAGGATGAGGCGACGGGAAAGGGGGAGGAGAGGCAGCCAGCTCCTCCGCCAGGGTGCCCCCCGGGGACTCAAGACCCAGAGAGATTGGGGGAACGGGAACGGCTCCAAAATCCCCAGGTGGACTCGAGTCCCCTACCGGCGACGCGGCAGGGAAGGTGAGAAGGGCGGGTTCAGGAACGGGTACCGTTGCAATAGTGGGGCTGTGGGGTGGCACATAATTGGCCGGCTCCCCCACTAGGGAATGAGGCGAACTTTAAATCTCACGAGGCTGTCTGGGACAGTGTCGAGAGTGTAACGCCAGGACCGTCCTGAGCACTAATACAAGGCATCGACCAGGGAAAGCCGAAGCCCCAATATCCCCTCGCCCCCATCCCCTAAGTGGAATGCGTGCGATGAAAGGTTAAGGACGTAGTTAAGAAGCCCCCATTGAGTGAGTATGGTGTACAAGACACAAATCTTGCTGCTCCATGTCTCCCTGTTATGGGGATACAAAACAGGTGATCCGAGGCGAGGACTAGGGTAGCTGTTTTATCAATGGTTTGTTTGAAATTGGTAAGGACCACCGTGAGGTGAGGAAACTACTTTGAAAACCTTCCAGCCAAGCAGAACAGAAGACTGGTGGGTCAAACAGTTACCTGTGGGAAATTATGGGGGACCAACAGTTGCCCCACCGCTGGAAGACATACCTCCATTGAAAACCTACGTCAGCACAGGGTAGGGTGTCTCGTTCTTGGTAAAGAATTATTCACGTTTCGGAGAACCCTGGTGACCACCTGCGAATCATTACGGGAAAAGAGGGACGTAAAAACGTCACTGTCAGGGAGGCCAGTGACTGGAAAAACCTCCGAGTTTGAGTGTTGTTACAGTTCTGAGAACGTTTTGAAACGTTATCGCATTCGCTCTCCTATTTCCCTCACGCGGCAAAGAGGCCGTGTGTTATAAACTCTCATGAACTAGCTGCCGTAGGCTGAGTCCCAGGTACCCCCTAGGCTGGGACCCCAGGTTCAGGTCCAGCTAGCCACTAGGTTCAGGTCCAGGTAGCCACTAGGTTCAGGTCCAGGTAGCCCCTAGGCTGAGGACCATGTCGCACTAGGTTGAGCCCCGGGTAGCGCCCTAGGTTGTGCATAGGTAGCGCCTTGGCTGAGCCCGAGGTAGCCCCTAGGTTGTGCACAGGTAGAACCTTGGCTGTGGTCGAAGCCTAGCTGGCTAGGTCCCAGCAGGCCTCTCAGTCAGTACCCTCCCGGGTTGTTGGTTGAGCGGGTCCTGCTATGGGTGCTAGGTTGTGCATAGGCAGCACCTAGATAGTGGAGGAGACTGGCTGGCCAGGTCCTCGCAGGCTTGTCAGTCAGTACCCTACCGGGTCCTTGGCTGAGCGTGTCCTGCTCTTGGCCCTAGGATGTGCATGGGTAGAACCCTAGCTGGCCAGGTCTTAACAGGTTTATCAGTCGGGACCCTACCGGGTCCTTGGCTGAGTGGGTCCTGCTGTTGGCGCTAGGTTGTGCATGGGTAGCACCCTAGGCTGTAGTAGGAGCCTAGCTGGTTAGGTCCTAGCAGGCTTGCCCGTTAGTACCCCACCGGGTCCTGGGCTGAAAAGGTCCTGTTCTTGGCACTAGGTTGTGCCTGGGTAGCCCCCTAGCTGGCCAGGTCCTAGCAGGTTTGTCAGTTAGTACCCTACCGAGTCCTTGGCTGAGAGGGACCTGCTCTTTGGTACTAGGTTGTGCAAGGGTAGGTCCCTAGGCTGTGGTCGGAGCCTAGTTGGCAGGGACCTGCAGGTTCGTCAGTCGGTACCCCACCGGGTCCTTAGCTGAGGAGGACCTGCATTTGGTGCTACGCTTGCTCCCTCGGGAGCGGCTCTTTGAGCGCGTCCGCGTGGGAGAAGGAGCCTTTCCTTGCTGGGCCCTGGTACCTGGGAGGTGACCAGGGGTGCAGCCCGACGGTCTGACCCCCTCCTGCTGAGGTGGAAACCTCGGGGGGGTTATCAGAGCCGACTAAAGGAAGGAGAGGAGGCCTCTCGGGGTGCTAGGGACCCGAAACCCTGTGGACCTGAGGGCGAGACCTCCTCCTGGACTCGTGCTTGCACCCCCGAGAGCGGCTCGAGGAGCTCGCCCATGGGGGAGACGAAGCAGCTTCCCTGCTGGGTCCTGGTACCGGTCAGGTAGCCAGGGGGGCCAGCGTGGTGGTCTGGCTCGCTTCCGGGAATGGTGGGAAACCATGGAAGGGAGGCACAGAACCATCCAGGGAAGGCGATGGGGACTCGGCGGGGTGCTAGGAGTTAGATCCTCTGTGACCTCGAGAGGCACGTAGCAGGAACGTACTCCTGGGAGTGCAGAAGCATGTGCGGGGTGAACAGTGGTGATGCACGTCGAGGAACAACCTCACGGTGCAGCCAGAAGAAGCACACAAGGCACGAGTGGACTGCGGGAGAAAAAAGGGGGTTAACACGTGAACCCACGTGTACACACATGGAAAAACACAAAACACCCCGAGGGAGGAAAACACTAACTCCCAAGGCAAAACACTAACCCACACATACTCACCCCCACACTGCTGGGGAAAAACCCCGCAAACACGGTCCCCAAAAGCCGAGAGTAGACCCTAGGAAACCCAAGGAGGGAGAGGGTTTAAAAGGAGGAACTTGTTACTCTACCAGAAAGTAATAAGCTTCTCTTACCCCCAATAAGGGCAAGCACAAAGTAAGAGTTATGTAAGAAGAAAGATAGAAAGTCTTACTACCCTACCGCATAATGTTGAAAACTATAAAAACTGTACTGAATTGTGAGAAAAGAGAAGTTACTGAATGTTGAAAAAACAGTACTGCACGAAGAAGAATGCTACAACGCAGACAAGAACAGTACAGTAGTAGCAAGAAGTCAAGCAGGTGTAGTGAGTAAAACGTTGCTTGGTAAGGCAGCTACAGAAGTGCAGGCAACATTATCAGAATAATATCCTAAGACACTAAAAGAGCTGACAAGGAAAAACACCAAAAAGGTGCAGAGGCCCCAAGACACAGAGTAGAAGGGACACGTGCAAATAAAAAACCTAACTCCCCACAGGGCTAAAAAACCCGAGGAGAAAAAACCCAAACAAGTACTCACCGCACACGGGGGAAGACAGTCACAGCGTGAGCGCACACACCAATCAACACACACAAGGGTAAAATCCCCACACAAGGGGCAAACACGCACACGTGTTCGCGCCATGTGCAGAGAAAAACACAACATACAGCCTTCCACACTACACACCAAAGGGTCGCAAGCCTAGGGGGTGAAGCAGGGTGCGTGGGGCGAACGATGCTGGTGGCCAGACTGCGGGAGAAAAACTCACAAAAAAGGGGTTAACACGTGAAGCCATGCGTACAAAGACACAAACAAAAATAATAGGACACGGGCAGAGGGGGATAGCAAGCCCCCTCGGACCCGGGAACGAACCCCAAACAAAAAACCCCCACACGCACCAACCCGGGAAACCCCCCCCCCCGCGGGGGCTGGGAAAGAACCTTTGGTCTGCAGGCCCCAAAGGAGAGGCACAGACAGCCTGATGGGCAATTCCCAGGGTAACAGACAAACTGGGAAGACACCAGAAAAAACCCCAAAAATACGCTGGGAAGGGGAAACGAGAACCTGGCACAATCCTCGCCCCCCGCACCCCACGTAACACTAAACCACACTCGGGGGAAACAACGATAAGGGGCTAAGTAGTCCTACCCCCGCACCACGTGGGGAGGAAAGAGCCCCACGTGGGGAGGAAAGAGCCCCACGTGGGGAGGAAAAAACCTCGCTAACACCAAAAAAACCCGAGGAAAAATACACTAAATGACGTGTACTAGTGGCAGGAGGAAGGGAGGCAGGACAGGGAAGGGGAAAAAACCCCGAAAAGTAGCCCCCAACAAGCTAGCCTGAGAAGAAACACTCCAGGCTACAAATATTGGAAAAACACCAAAAATCAAATAAAAAACCCCCGCCTGGGAGAGGAAGAGAGAACCAGGGCACAATTCTCACTCCCCTTTACCGAGAGGGGACACATAATAATCGGGGAAGGCAAGAGGAAGGGCTGCAAAGACCCCATGTGCTCACCACGTGGGGAGGTGAAGTCCCACGTGGCGCCCACTAACCTCGCTAAAAACCCCAGAAACCCCGATAAAATACACACGAAGAATGTACTAGTGGCAGGAGGAAAGGTGAAAGGGGGAAAAAACGGAGAAAAACTCCGAACAAAGGGGCTGAAAAGCCCCCCTTCGCTTAAGGAAAAAGAACTCAGTCCTAACGAAGAAAAAACCCCCATAAACACCTAAAACCCTCCTAGAATACACACACGATACATCTGCAAAGCAGGCTAGCCACTAGAACACAAAAGAAAATATTAGCAGGAACACGTGAGACAATACCATAGCGTAGCAGCGAGGAGCGTAGATGTTGACTGAGACGTGTTCCGCGACAGAGTGGGCGAGCGGTATTCAGCGGAGGAGGGGCTTAATACCTCACCTCACCACCACCAGGTGGCTCCACTATCAGTACAGCGCCAGATTTGAATTTTATTTACTTCTGATGAACGTCACGGAATTGACCCTTCCAACCCAGATTATGCCTATACGGGGCCTGGGCTTGTGAAGGGGCCTATTCTATAGCAAATCAGCTGTGCTGGTTTCACTATACCAATAAGTATGTATATATGGTTTCTTGCTTGTGTTAATTCCTCCAAATTCCTTTTATACAGTACCAGACGATGCCTTCTATTTACACCTGAGAAGCCATCTTGCTCTAAATTATACCGTATTCTATCCACACGATCGAGCAGTGCTCGCGAACACAAGCGAGCTGTTTGCCTGTCGACGGGCTTACCGCTTGTGTTCGCGAGCACACCAACAAACTGGCCGTGCTGGTGGTGGTTGGAATTCACGGAACACTGGGGCTACCCAGTAGTATGACGTCGCTGCCACACACACCAGGTTTCCTATGGAGCCAAGGGGCCGTGGTTGTCAGTATTATCGCTGGCAGTCGAGCAACATGTGAAATGTATTTGGGTCTATTCTCATGCACTTTATGAAATCATTCGTATTCCCAGCTTTTAATTCCCGTAATATTGTCACATGTTTTCTTTTAATTAGCCAGTCTTTACACCATTTGTCTTTCTGCATTGTGTTCTTTCTCTTCCTCACACACATAGCAATTATTATGCTAAACAGCACTATACACTTGCGTTCCTTCTTATTAGGCACCATAGTTATCGTACCTGTACGCTCACGACCCAGTCGACCACCTGCTCTGGCTGCTGCCCGGCTGTGAGCCTGTGACTGGTCAGACACGTTCGTTTGGACACCATAACAAGTGTGCCCGCCGCGTGCACAAGCTGTAAGCCCGTCAACAGGCGAACAGCTCGCTTGTGTTCGCGAGCACTGCTCGATCGTGTGGACGGGCCTTTATTAGTCGTCACCGTATCTTTATATAAGCATATTAATCCTGCTTGACATAATGAGTATGGCAAATAAACACTATTTGAGGAGGATTTTATGTGTATGTCTGTTGTTGTTCATCTATAAACACTATATAACACCAAGTACACCAAGTACCGAAAACTGGGATCGGAGAGCAGGTGTGGAAACGTGTGATAAAAACTGACAGATGTGTGACTGTGTAATTGAGACAGACAGACAGACAGACAAGTGTGTGACAAACAGACAGACAGACAGGTGAAGGTCGTAATGATGTATGCAACAGGTGTGGTGTGGGAAGGGGGGACGAGTGGTAAAGGACAGGTGTACGGTTGTCATTTTAATAAGGGGTTAAGGTATTGTAGGCCTCTCATTCCTCCATCATGTCCCACACAAAAGATCATCTCTATATACTAAGTCTGTGTTTCTCGATGCATTTTGGGCGAATAAATCAGGATCTTTCAAACTCGTCAAAAGAACTATGCAAAATTATTTACTGCTTAATTGTAACGTATTATATAAAAACCTACGATATTACTGATATATTATTGAAACATTAAGACTGAAAAACAAGAGTGTATATGAAAGAAAAACATCACAAAGAATTCATACCTTAAAAAAACAGAAATATAAAAGTCGAATATAAATGATTGTGACTGTACTTATTACCTGTGATTGCTGAAGTGAAATTAACAGCAACATACTGTACATACATACATTCTCCTTCAAACAGTACCATGGAATCAACCCTCTCAGTTTACAAAGTAACACAGTTTACAGGAATCGGAGTATCTCTGACTGACGTAATTACAAATACATTATTAATTAACTTAAGTGGTATTTATTTTGAGTAATTAAGAAAACCTCACTCACGTATAGGGAGCTTTTACTACCTTATAAACAAACATATAAAAACAAATATTAAAGTGCCATGATTCCTCCAAAATAATTCTGTCTGTCTGTCTGTCTGGAAACACGACCAGATTAACGATAATATTGTTTGACTGTTGTAGCAAGGAATAGTTGGCTGGGAAGAATCAGTCACTCCAGATTTTACCACCAACAACATTTCACTCCACTCACCTCTTATTTTTTTTTTTTTTTTTTCATCACGTTCCAGGTTTTGCAGTGGCACAAATCTGGTTGAGTAAAGCGAATGAACGAACGAACGAGGAGACTTTTGAGCCAGTGTGTTTTTCCTACCCTTCCTCCCCCTTCCCTTACCTCCCTCCCTCCTTCTTTCCCTCTTTCTCTCCCTTCTCTTTCCTCCATCCCTTCCTATCCTTCCATCCCTCCTTCCCTTCCCTCCCTCCTTCCCTTCCCTCCCTCCTTCCCTTCCCTCCCTCCTTCCCTTCCCTCCATCCTTCCCCTTCCTTTCCCTCCCTTCCCTTCCTTCCATCCTTCCCACCTTCTCTCCCTTCTCTTTCCTCCATCCCCTAATTCCATCCCTCCCTCCCTCCTCTCCATCCCATCCCTCCCTCCCTCCCTTCCTCCTCTCCATCCCATCCTTCCCTTCCCTTCCTTCCATCCTTCCCGCCTTCTCTCCCTTCTCTTTCCTTCCATCCTTCCCGCCTTCCCTCCCTCCCTCCTTCCTTCCCTCCCATCCCTCCCTCCCATCCTTCCTTCCCTCTCTCTCTCACTCCCTCCCTCCATATAAATCTCAATAAATCTCCCGGTCCTGATGAATTTCTTCCTAGGGTCTTGCGAGAGGTATGTGACCAGGTAACCCCCCACCATGGCTGCTATCTTCAATATATCGCTTGAAACAGGAGAGGTCCCATCTGACTGGAAGGAAGCAAATGTGACTCCCATATTTAAAAAGGGAGATCGCCATCTTCCTGGAAGCTACCGACCAATCAGCCTTACATCTGTAGTAGGAAAGGTATTGGAGGGTATAGTTGCAGATAGAATAGTAGATCATCTTGAATCATATAATTTATTGTATGATTCACAGCATGGTTTTAGGCGTCGGCGTTCATGTTTGACCAACTTGATTGAATTTTTCCACGGTATGCTTTCTGAGTATGACCAGTGCTGGGCAATAGACATCCTTTATCTGGACTTTCAGAAAGCCTTTGATAAAGTACCTCATCAAAGGTTGATGGCAAAAACCCGTGCACTGGGAATAAGGGGCATGCTTGCTAAATGAATTGAGAATTGGCTGACTGACCGGCGCCAAAGAGTAGTAATCAATGGGGAAGCCTGAAGTTGGGCATCAGTCACAAGTGGGGTTCGTCAAGGTTCAGTTCCAGGTCCACTACTCTTTATAATCTACATTAATGATATAGATGTGGGCATTGTCAGTCGAATTGCAAAATTTCCTGATGACATCAAGTTAGGGTGTAATGCTTCATCATTTGAAAAGGTAGAACAACTACATAAAGACCTAGAGAAAGTAGGAGAGTGGTCTGAACGATGGCAGATGCCATTCAATTTGGACAAGTGTAAAGTGATGCATATAGGTCCAGCCAATCAGAGAGCCAGTTACTCTTTGTTGGGAAGTGAAATTAGTAGTACTGACTTGGAGAAAGACTTAGGTGTACTGATCAGCAGTGACCTCAAATTTTCCAAGCAGTGCCTCGAAGTAGAGAAGAAAGCCCAGAGGCTTCTTGGTTAAATAAAGAGGCAATTTAGATTTAGAAACAAAGAGATAGTCCTCACTCTGTACAATTCTTTGGAATATGCTGTGCAGTTCTGGTCGCCGACTCTCAAGAAAGACATTGCGAGGCTTGAGAGAGTCCAGGCTAGGGCCACCAAGCTGATCCCATCAATTAAGCACATGGGCTACCAGAGAAAGCTGCAGGCACTAGGTCTCTTCTAATTAGAGACGAGACGCTTGAGAGGTCAACTAATTGAAGTTTTCAAAATCCTTCGTGGATATGAAAACATTGATTATCAGTGCCTGTTTAGCTTAAACACTAATGCAACTAGAAACCATGGATGGAAACTAGACTTGAAACTCTTCCATCATGATACGTTAGGTAATTTCTTCACATATAAAATCTGCAATGTCTGGAATCAGCTACCAGCAGAGGTAGTTGATAGTTCCTCGATAGAGCAGTTCAAGAAACAGTTAGACAAAGTTCTGCCAAGCCTGTTAGAGTTAAAGTGATTGTTTCCTCCTTTCCTGTACAAAAATTTCCTAGTCCGGCCTTTTTTCATCCTGGTTAAGTACATTTCCATTTCCATACCCGCAATGCGGGTGGGAGAGGTGGGTAGGGAGAGCCTTCTCTTTACTATACTTTTCTCTCACTATTAGTTAGCAACTGCTACTACACCTACGGTACCTCCTTGGTATGGGTCGTAAGACCTTTTGAGGTGCTACTTGTCCTTGTAACTCCTTGTAACTCCTTTTCTCCCTCTCTCCCTCCTTCTCTCCCTCCCTCTCTCCTCTCCCTCCCTCTCTCCTCTCCCTCCCTCTCTCCTCTCCCTCCCTCTCTCCTCTCCCTCCCTCTCTCCTCTCCCATCCTTCCTTCTGCACTAACTGTTTGAGAAGTCTTACCTTCAGTCACGCCCGCAAAAATAATTCGCAAGTTTGGTGTTGCGCTTTTCGCCTGCCTCTCTCTCTCTCTCTCTCTCTCTCTCTCTCTCTCTTCAGTCAATGTCTTTTTATTCTTCTCATCCCGACATATTTTCTCGATCATGAGGCCATTTTTCTTCTAATATATTATCTTTATTCCTTGCCGACTTTATTCCCGACCACCCAATTTATTCCCGTGCGCCTTCATATTTTCCCCAGAATTTCTTCCCAATTATATTTCCCATTAATTTTCCTCTCAGCCCTTTTTTCATATATTTTTTTCCCCTACCATCTCGACTTTCTTCCCCGACCTAATATATTTTTTCCCCAAGCATGCCGACTTTCTTTCCCGACCTAATATTTTTTTCCCAATCATGCCGAGTTTCTTCCCCGACCTCTTCTAAATTTATTCCCTACCATGCAGACTTTTTTCCCCGACCTCATATATTTTTTCCCCAAGCATGCCGACTTTCTTTCCCGATCCCATAATTTTTTCCCAGTCATGCCAATTTTTCCCCGACTTTCTTCCCCGACTTTGTTATTGTTCCCTCATACTTCTTTTCCTCGCTCTAATTGCTTTCTTCTCTAATTATATTCTTTGCCCGGAGAAGAGAGAGAGAGAGAGAGAGAGAGAGAGAGAGAGAGAGAGAGAGAGAGAGAGAGAGAGAGAGGAGAGAAAAAGGGGAAAAAGAAAGTGAGTGAAAGGGTAAAAAAAAGGAGAGAGAGAGAGAGAGAGAGAGAGAGAGAGAGAGAGAGAGAGAGAGAGAGAGAGAGAGAGAGAGAGAGAGATGGAAACGACGGGTGAGGAGAGAAAAGAAAGAGAGAGAAAAATGTAAAGAGGGAAGAGAAGAGAGGGAAAGTGGGAGGTAGAAGAAGGAGAGAAAAATGAGGAAGGAAGAGAAGGAGAAAAGGAAGGAATTGGAGAGAGAGAGAGAGAGAGAGAGAGAGAGAGAGAGAGAGAGAGAGAGAGAGAGAGAGAGAGAGAGAGAGAGAGAGAGATGCTGAAGAATAAATAGAGAAAGAATGAGAAACATGAACAAGGAATAGGAGAAGGAGAAGGAGGAGGAGAAGAAAAATGAAGAGAAGGAAAGGAGAAAGAAGAGGAGAGAAGAAGAAAAAATGAAGAGAAAGAGAGAAGAAGAAAATGAAAAGAAGCAAAGAAGAAGAAAGAGGAGAGAAAAAAGAAGAGAAGGAAAGAAGAAAAAAGAGAGAAGAAGAAAAAAGGAGACAAGAAGAAAAATGAAAAGAAGCAAAGAAGAAGAGGAGGAGAAGAAGATAAGAAGAAAAATGAAGAGAAGGAAAGAAGAAGAAAAAATGAGAGAAAAATGAAGAGATGGAAAGAAGAAGAAAGAGGAGAAGGAAAGAAGAAAAATGAAGAGAAGAAGAAGAAGGAGGAAGGTGGGTTGACGAGGACACACACACACACACACACGTATAAACCCTTGCTGATGACAGACTAAGACTGAGATTATTGACAGTACAAGTTTAGTATTGCCTGAGACACGAGAAGGGAGGTTACAGCCAGCTCCTCTCCTTCACACCATCACAGTCTGTCGTCACTCCTCTCACTCGCTCTCTCTTCTGACCTGTTCAATGTGTTTTCTTTGTATTAACCACAAACTAAATCTTTATAGGCTCTTGTTGTTTGTTGTTGTTGTCACTTCTCGTCGACTCTTTATTTAGTAACATCTTCGAGTGTTCGCCAGAATTAACGTCAACAGCGAATTAATTTCGAGATGAATATTTTTGTGGTGTGAAGATGTTAAGAAATGTTAGTAGCGAATTTCGTGATTTTTTTTTTTTTTTTTGTGAAGATATTAATTACCAGTTTGAAGATGACACTCTCCCGATCACAGGCTTTTTCCCTCTACTGAATAAAATCGGTGAGTGTTTGCCCAGTTTATACGTGAAGGTGGAAGGAAGGTAGTACAGTGTTGGTAAATCTGGAGCAACTGATTCCTCCTCGAAACTATTCCAAGCAACAGAACTCCATCATTATTTTTGTTCATCTGTTGGTCCGGTTAACATCTTGGCATACTTTAGAGGAATCAAGGCACTCCAATGTAACAAAAGTGAATTACCTCCTATATATATATATTAAGTAAAAGATAAAATGAATGCATGCACGTCCCTCACATCAACAAACAAGGCAACGAACCACTAAAGAAGAAGTCCTCAAACATCTCACACGACTGTTTTGATAACGGGACTTATAATGTGTGTTGAGGGAATATTTAAGTATATAACCCTTTGAGTGAGTGCCAGTGGTTTAATAATTCATGTGGATTAAACCGTTCGAAGTTCTTGACAGTAATCACAATGCAAGTAAATATATGACATTGCTATTAAGCGGGAAGTTTTGTGTTGGTAATTCTGGAGCAACAGCTGAATCCTCCAAACTATTCCAAGCAACAGAGCACCATTATTTTTGCTCTTCTGGTCCTGTTTCCTAGCATACTTTGGAGGAATCAAGGCACTCCTATGTACCAAAAAGAATTGCCACCTTAAGAGGGGACTATTAATCATATAATGGTGTCTTAGAATATGTTTGTAGTTGTCATCATCAATTTTACTTTTAGTATAATAAGTTTTTCCCTGGGTAAGTTAAAATATAATGATAAAATGTGACACTGGCATTCAAAAGGTTAGCACATTCGTCTTACAGTTATATTATTATTATTATTATTAGTAGTAGTAGTAGTAGTAGTAGTAGATTATTATTATTATTATTATTAGTAGTAGTAGATTATTATTATTATTATTAGGAGTAGTAGTAGTAGTAGTACATTATTATTATTATTAGGAGTAGTAGTAGTAGTAGTAAGAGTAGTAGTAGATTATTATTAGGAGTAGTAGTAGTAGTAGTAGTAGTAGATTATTATTATTATTAGGAGTAGTAGTAGTAGTAGATTATTATTATTATTAGGAGTAGTAGTAGATTATTATTATTATTATTAGGAGTAGTAGTAGTAGTAGTAAGAGTAGTAGTAGATTATTATTATTATTATTATTATTAGTAGTAGTAGTAGTAGTAGATTATTATTAGTAGTAGTAGTAGTAGATTATTATTTATTAGTAGTAGTAGTAGTAGTAGATTTAGATTATTATTATTATTATTAGTAGTAGTAGTAGTAGTAGATTTAGATTATTATTATTATTAGTAGTAGTAGTAGATTATTATTATTATTATTAGTAGTAGTAGTAGTAAGAGTAGAAGTAGATTATTATTATTATTATTATTATTATTATTATTATTATTATTTACAAGAGCGTGTAATGTCACGTCGCTTCTAACTATATAGCCCAGACTCGCCATCCTTCCCTCGTCATAAAAGTCCCTTGGAGTTGATGATATGCGTGAGTCTGTTGTTATGGTTTTTATTATTATTATGGTGTGAACTGTTACTGTGAGTGACATCAAACACAACCCATCAGTAAGAATGTGTGTGTGTGTGTGTCCTTTAAGGCACTACACACACACACACACATAACCCCTAGCAGTCCTGCAGCGTAGTGTGTGTGTGTGTGTGTGTGTGTGTAGTTGGCCCTCACGTCTCCTCTCGTACCCTCTCTCTCATAACATTATCTCGTCCGTCCTCGTTCAGTCTCTCGTCTCGTTTCAGCATTGTCTCATCCTATTTCCTTTCGTCTGGTTTGTGGTCAGGTGGTTTGGGTCTCGTTCTGTTGACTTTCGTGTTGTTTCGTTCCGTCTCGCCCTGGTCTCTGTATACGATGACCGACTGGTGCTGTTTTTGTTTCTTTTTGTGTCTTTTTGTGTCGTTTAGTTCCACATCATTTATTTCCTCTTGTTGTTCCCCCTTCGTTGTATTAATTAAGGCACCCTGTGATCGTGTATGATCCTGTGACTTCTCATTCCTCCTGACTATGCCACGAAACAAGCTCCTTCAATATAGGTGGTGTTGGTTTTCGTTACAATATTTGATGCCTCATTTATCTCCAATTTCTGACTATATAATTATACATCACAGGGTCACTTCAAGTTTCGTGGTGCTATTTTCGTGTCGTTGTCTTTCGCCTCGACTTGAACCATTTCTTCCATTTATTCATATCCAAGTTCTCTCCGCGTTTCACATCTGCGACCTGCAAAGTTTTCATGACCCAAGCCAGACCTGCAAATTTTTCATCGTGTAGTAAATGTTAATTCCTCTTTTCCAGCTGTTTAAAATCGTCAGTGCTTAGTCAGATGATCCCTTGAATTCCGCATACAACTTTATTCTTCTTCTGCGCTTCGTTTCGTGTGTTTGAATGTAGGGTAGGAAAACAGAGAAGAGAGAATATCGATTTAAAACAGACCAAAATAAAATAAAAGAGACTGAGAGACAAACAGAAATAGCCCACTGCAAATAGACAGACGGAAACATTACTGTATAGAAACAGAAAGATGGAAATGGTTGGTTTGTACGCAACATTTTGATAACAATCTCTCTCTCTCTCTCTCTCTCTCTCTCTCTCTCTCTCTCTCTCTCTCTCCTCTCTCTCTCTCTCTCTCTCTCTCTCTCACACACACACACACACACATACATACATACATACATACACATACACATACACGTAAACCATACACTGTACGTTGAAGATAACCTAACGTCCCTCCATCCTACCTATCCTCCCTCCTCTCCCCTTCCTTCCCTTCCCCTCTTTCATCCCTCCTCTCCCCTTCCTTCCCTTCGCCTCTTTCATCCCTCCTCTCCCCTTCCTTCCCTTCCCCTCTTTCATCCCTCCTCTCCCCTTCCTTCCTTCCCTTCCCCTCTTTCATCCCCATCCTCTTGCCATTCCCATTCATTCTCAAACCCTCTACCTTTCCAGCCTGTCATCTCTTCATTCTCAATTCTCCCATCACTCCCTCTCTCTATCTGGACCGTCTCTATTATAATTTCGTCTTTTTCCATTCCGTTCTCCTTCTCATCATCCTCTTCCTTTCCTCTTCCTTCTCTCCTCCTATCCCTTCAATTATTCCTCCTCCTCCTCCTCCTCTTCCTCTTCCTCTTCCTTTTCCTCCTCCTCTTCCTCCTCCTCCTCCTCCTCCTCCTCCTCCTCCTCCTCCTCCTCCTCCAAAGACAAGGAGAGACGGAGGTGGCAGGAGGAGATGGAGAGGTGGGAGGGAAGAGGAGAAAATGAAAGGAGGGAGGAGGGTATCATTATTGGAGGTGGGGGAGACGAAAGAATAAGGAGAGAGGTGATAAATAAGAAGGTGAGGAATGACGGAGGAAGAGAGGGAGAGAGGTGTGGTTGTGATGGAGAGGGGGAGGAAGGAGAAATGATGGAGAGAATGGGGTAGGAGGAGGAGGAGGAGCAGAGAACGAAGGAGGAAGAAGAAAAAAAACATAATGAAAGGAAAGAGAAGTCGAGGTGATAGAAAACGGGACGAGAGATGAATGAGGAAGGTGGAGAGAATGAAGGTATAGGGAAAGAGAAAGAGTACAAGGGAAAAGTGGATATGAAAGAAACAATGGAGAAAACAGAATATCTAATGACGTAGAGCATAGAGATGGAAAGCACACACACACACACACACACACAGAGCCACAATTACATGCTTGTATGTGTGTGTGTGTGTGTGTGTGTGTCAAATTATACATGGGCAAGTGTGTGTGTGTATGTTTAAGTATACATGTACAAGTGTGTGTTTGTGTTTAAGTATACATGTGCAAGTGTGTGTGTGTGTGTTTAAGTATACATGTACAAGTGTGTGTTTGTGTGTGTTTGAAATAAGTATACATGTACAAGTGTGTGTTTGAATTAAGTATGCATGGACAAGTGTGTGTGTGTGAGAGAGAGAGAGAGAGAGAGAGAGAGAGAGAGAGAGAGAGAGAGAGAGAGAGAGAGAGAGAAATTATTCGTTAGTTGGTTGGTTCTGTGTATGAATGTGTGTTTGATTGTATGTGCGTATTTAAGTGTGTCAAGTAGGTACAATTGTGTATGTATGTATGTATGTATTGGGTACCCACTGTATGGAGCGCCTAGATTCCTCCAAAATAGGCCAGGAAACAGGACCAGATTGACAAACGTAATTGTGGCTTGTTGCTGGGAATAGTTAGTAGGAATCATTACCTCCAAAAAGGCCACCACGTGTCAATTAATGTCACTCTTGATAACTCAAACATTCTCTCTCTCTCTCTCTCTCTCTCTCTCTCTCTCTCTCTCTCTCTCTCTCTCTCTCTCTCTCTCTCTCATTTTTGCCACCATATGACCTTAGCTGTTGAGATGTAATAATACCGTAATAATAATAAGGTTGATGATGACAATAATAATAATTAACCATATTATATTTTCTGTTATTGCCATATTTTCTGTACAACATTTTTATCATTGACAGTGATGATGTTGATGATGTTGAAATAATATGCCGAAAAAAAAAATTGTATATTTTGCACACTGATAATATCGTTGCTTTGAGAATTCTATGTAAATTTGTTGTACTTATATAAATACAATGAGTGTGAGATTGGCATGCATAATTTGTAGGAGGGAAATGTAAAGAAATAAATATCCAAGTTTCGTAAATATTATATGTGTTGTCATAGTGATATTTGTAGTAGTAGTAGTAAAGGTAGAGGAGTCATTCGTAGTATCAGTAGTTTTAGTAGTAGTAGTAGTAGTAGTTGTAGTTGTTGTTGAAATATTTAGGCTTTTGTAGGAATTACGATAGTGAAAACAGCTAATTTTGTAGCTAATTTTGTTAGGAATAAAAAGACAATGAAACTATAATATGCGTCGTTCATAGTTAAACACAACAACAACAACAACAACAACAACAACAACAACAACAACAACAACAACAACAACAACAACAACAACAACCAACAACAACAACAACAAGAAATAACAACAAACAAAACACAACCAAATATTATACTCACCAAATATTTCATTTTTTATAAAGTTATGAAGCAAATAGAAAAATCGGTACACGTAATAATAATATCAAAACAAAATGTACAGTCACGAGCACTAATAAGTATCCAGATGTGCTTGGAATATCTACCTAGAGACAGTCAAATAAATACACAATAAGATCTCCTCCATTGGAAATATTTCGTTGCTGGTGAATTGGTGGACTGTTAAAAAAAAAACGCTTCAACCAAAGCTGTATCCATATTAGTGCTCGTGACTGTACAGTACATACAGTTGTGGTCAATAATAATCATCCACATATGGGTAGCTTTAACAATTTTGCTGTCTAATGTTTTCACGTTCACATATAATGTTATTGTTTTAAGTAGTGTGTAGCTGCTTGTAGTAAATTAAAAGATGGTAGTTAACGTGTGTGTGTGTGTGTGTTATTATTTTAAGTAGTGTGTAGATGCTTGTAGTAAATTAAGAGATGGTACTTAACCTATTTATTGGAAAGTTTATCAGCTAAGGAACAGAGGGAAGCTGTCAAAATCTTACGTGAGTTACCCCTATATAGATGATTATATTTGACCACGACTGTATATATATAGCGTTTACAAACAGAAACACGAGTACACCCAACTTGGGGCCGGATTCTCAAAGCAACTTAGGACATCCTATCTCATTGGGATGTCCTAACTTCCCCAGGCGAGTTAGGTCCACATACTCAGAACACTAAGACATCATACTCAAAACAATTTCGGCACTGTGGGCAGCCATCTTGTGAGGACTTAAGACACGTAGATTTAGGACAGCTTCAGAGCAGTCCTAAGTAAAGTTAAGACATCGAAAACACATAGAAAACGTTAAATTGTCGAAAGAGCGATCCTCCCGTGGCTCTCCCCGTTGCTATCCACCAAAACACCATCACCCACGTCACGTGTGAACATTGTTGTTGTGGGAGAGCTGAATGAACTGAACACCGAGTGCTAAACGTGATAGAACTGTGGTTTGCGTATGAGAATAGGCGTCGCCTACGGAGGGAAAGAGTGTATAGGGATCCATTGGACCCACTACATGTTAGTGAAGAACATTTACTTCACTATTATAGATTTCCTCGGCAAGAAATCTTGAACTTGTGCCAGGAACTTGACCCACATGTTCGTCGACGAACGAGCAGATCTCATGCTATACCAACACACACGCAAGTGTTAGTAACTCTACGAGTAGCCTACTAGCTAGTGGAACCTTTCAAAGTGTGATTGGAGACTCTGCTGGAGTGACTCAGTCAAGTGTGAGTAGTGGTGAACTCGGTAGTACATTTGTTGGCTGAGAATGCTTCCAAACACGTAATAATATTGTAGATAATTTCTTTGTATGAAATAAACTTGGTAAAATGAAATAAATCCATTGTTGTTAATTAATGCATCTCCTACTTATCTCAATAACACTCTCAAAACTACATTTTACCAGTAATAAAGACTTTGTGAAAATATAATTCAGATTAGATTCAACTGTTTATTGTACAAAAGCAGCACACTATAAAATTAAATACAATACAGAAATAAAATATTATCACAGCAACATGACACACCCAAAATATAATTACTTTTGAAAACAAAATTTAAGTTAGTGAGGTAGTGAGAGTTGTTAGCATAATCACTGTACAGCTACAATAACACTCAAAACTACATTTTACCAGTAATAAAGACTTTCTGAAAATATAATTCTGTATTACATTCAACTGTTTATTGTACAGAAGCAGCACACTATAAAATAACCTACTGAGTTTGGCACATTATCACATTGTTTGTAAATATCAAAAATGTTTTCTTCCTGAAGAAATTAATGTTTCTCATATCAAGTTTTTCCAACAAACTACTAATACTGATGAACAATACAGTACAGTATAGACAAGGGGCCGGACATTTGATTAGTTCAGGCCAAACTTGACTAAGCTAGAAAACTTAAAAATTAATACAATACTGAAATAAAATATTATCACAGCAACATGACACACCCAAAATACAATCACATTTGAAAACAAAATTAAAGTTAGTGAGGTAGTGAGAGTTCTGTTAGCATAATCACTGTACAGCTACAATAACACTCAAAACTACATTTTACCAGTAATAAAGACTTTCTGAAAATATAATTCTGTATTACATTCAACTGTACAGAAGCAGCACACTATAAAATAACCTACTGAGTTTGGCACAGTATCACATTGTGGCAGTGGATGAAAGGTTGAGGAAGGATGTGTACGATGCAAAAGTGGTGAGAGGAATGGTCCAATGCTCCGACCATTTTGCGGTGTTGGTAAGGATGAAGGTTAGGGGTAAGTGGGAATATAGTAGGAGGAATGAAGGGGTTAGGAACAAGAGGGAGGTGGCTAGTGGGGAATGGTGATGTTGCCTGATGGTTCGTGACTTTGGATATTTTCTAACAGGCCTGAACTCTCAAAGTCAATATGTTCTGCAGTGATTGGGATGACTCCACAGACATTGTAGAGTGGCGTGTTGTGTCATCTACTCCTGCCACCAAAATATCTTCCAAGTCCCTGATTGTCCCAGGAGGTAGAGGGTTCCAGGTGAAACGTCGTTGACAATGGCCTGGCTCTAGCAGCACCAGAGGTAGACTGAGGCTCATCTGTAACAATAAGAAATGCTGTGGTGTTTATGTAATATGGTTACAATGAAAAAGGAACTGCGATGCATAGTGGGGGCAATAAACACGGGGCCTTCCTCAAAGTCTCCTGTCTGCATTGCAGTTTCTTTGGTAATACTGTACATACATTTCACTGTCACCCAACATATATAAATACAATCACTCTTGGCCTGAACAGCAAGAGAAAACAAACGTAAGTTACCTACATCACCATTCTGCATCTGCTGATTATTGTGTACAACAGTGGTTCTCACGGGTGCCGCGGCAACCTGGGGTGCCATGGACAGTGCCTAGGGGTGCCACAAGATTGTCATGAATTTTGTCTTGGCTAGATCATCTCAAGGTACATTTGTAAAACTGTTTGTAGCAGTCTGCCTATAATTAATTGTCGGTGTAGGAAGGTACTCGCTCTAATATTTTTCTAAAATATAGGTAGATATTTCCTTTTGCACACTTGTAATAATAATAATAATAACGGCAATAGAATGTAATAGTACTCCTTGCATAACCAAATGTAACCACATGTATCTCACTAAGTCAGGTTAGCTTTTGTTTGTTTTGCTTATTTGATTATCAGTGATTATCAGGCCTTTTTTTTTTTCTTCTTTTTATGCTAGTCTGCATTTATAACTCTTAAATTAATCTACTTCTAATATTCTGAATCTAATTCTACTGATCAGTTTCTATGTTTGGGCATGTACTGTACCATCATATATTAATTTTGGTTTGAGTATGGATAATAATTTTAAATAATTAATTAAAGTAATTTAAACAGCTACAATTGTATATCAAAAGTTAATTCATGTGAGGAGGGGTGATGGTGAAAAAGGGGTGCCACAGAAAGGATTATATAAATTCAGGGTGCCATCACTGAAAAAAGATTGAGAACCACTGGTGAACAACATCTTCAATACAATATGTATTGCATCTCGTCAACCTACTGAAGATTACATAATGAACATCAGCTAAGCTCAATAACATCTTCACTACCAATTATGCATCTACTTACTGGGTTGTGGTGCATGCTCATCAAGTGTCCCTGTCAACGGCATGGGTCTGACAACACTACCAGCAGAGGTCGATGGCAGAGGCTCATCTGTAACAATAATATGTGCGGTGTTATGCAACAGTATATCCAGTACTAATGCAACATGTTTACTTTGAGCTTTTGTAGTAACAAACAACACATAATAACCATAATACTGCATGCATAAAAAGGACACAAATACAGTACAGAATTGGGGCCTTGCATTCCACTGCACTCTATAAGTTATTTTAGACCTTAACGTACCTGACCTAACAATACAAAGTCACCGAGGAAAGCATGACAATCCCCTACACAGCCCTTCCACTATCTTCTTTGAGAGAACATAGTCACAATATGCACTCCGTAAAAATTAGTCAAATTTACCAGCAGTGATGACCTCGCTTTCGAAAGGGCCAGAGATCCCCTCAATAGCCTCTGTCTCGATGAGAGCAAGCATTGCCTCCTCTGTAGGCTTCCAGTCCTTTGTGTCAGGTATTCCACCACCTGTAAAAGCCATGAAATTACAGTCATATCTAAGATGAACAGTAGTATCGTTGCAGCATTGCTTTAAGTAGTCAAACTCTAGTACAGTATACTGTATTGAGCTTCTTGAATGCTTAATTTCTTTCTGTATTGTGAAGTATAATTCTGCCAATCTTTCTCAATACATTACATTAGTAGATGGAATTCCTAAAACTATCCTACATCATATTTAATGATCACTTAAGGTAGCCTACATTTTGTACCCAAAATTTCCGGTAAATTTTTAGTATCATGCTTTTCTTAAATTACATACCTAACCTAATGGCTGAGTTAACAAATTCTATAATGCACACTATTAAAAGTATAATGCAAGAACAACTGAAAATATTTACTCTAATGCAGTTCTCTAATATGTTTTTCCCAAGTCAGGTTTTGGGAATTAGCCTGACCTAACCAAACCTCAGAACCACAGCAGACTACCGGGACCTAACTGGGGCAAACCGTTATGAAGAAAGGTCCATATAGGTCTACTTGTGAGTAACAATGGAAGAAACAATCTACTACACAATGGCAATACAGTAAATAAATACCATAGAGAAACTAATATTTAATGGTTATTATGAACATCAATTTTCAATGATGTAAGGACTTACCTGTCACTCTAATTTCACTCCTTTCCTTGGCTGCCTTCTTTATCACGTCGGACCTGAAAGTTCTGAATTTTTTCTTAACTTCCTGCACATCCCTCGAGACTCTGCTAATGCTGTTCACAGACTCGGTGACTGCCCTCCACTCATTGTCTTTCTCTTTAGCAGTTATTTCAGAGGATAATAAACCCATTTTCACTGTCTTCCTCATTGCCATTTCTTGCAGCATCATCAGTAACTCTTCGTCTGTGATGTTCGCAGCTGTTCTTTTCTTCTCTGGTGGTGACATGGCAGAATGATGGCTTCAAAACTTCGTGCGACGTTACCACTGATGCTGACAGTCTCTTTGCGGGCGATAAGAGAGAGATAAGGCTGCAGGCACTACGTCACACGCTCCCAGCGTCCCTTTATGTTTACACAACACAGCTGATAGGATCCTTATTGGCACAGTGGCATTCATTGCTTTCTATTGGCTGGATACACTTGAAAGACGCCACCTGATTGGCTGAAGGTTTTCCGAGGTCCTAGAGGAATAAGACGTCCCAAGTGTTTAGGAACAGTTTAGGACGTCCGAAAAATGTTTTGAGTATCGGGACTTACGACACGAAATAGGATGTCCTAAACTGTTCCTAAGATCGGACGTCCTAAGTGAGATAGGACGTCCCAAATGAGATAGGATGTCCTAAGTTAAGAACCGTTTTGAGAATCCGGCCCCAGGGGTGGAATCCAAAGAGATTGTTTAGCGACGCGTCGTTAATACCGATGTCGGTAATAACTAACTACACGCAGGCGTCGTTAACTTCGCCCTGATCCAAGAAGCCTCTGCCCGCCTGTTGTTAGGAGCGCGGTAACTGGTACATGCCTCTGATTGGCTAAAGTCATCAATGACGTCATGGACACCTCGTAGCCAATCACGAAGCGTGTGACATGGCGCGTTTGTTTAAAAACCGCGATCAGCTGGCAGCTGTCAAAACAAGTGTCTTCGTATCGCTCTACTGAGTGTACTCGACTTTTTCATTTCAAACACAGCAGGTACGTCCACAGAATTTTTATTTAGTATCTGAAAATAGTTTTTGGAGTCATACGAAATGTAAATAATGAAAAGGTTATGAAATGCTTATTGATTTTATGCACTCTTTGTATGGTAATTACATTAATCATTCAGTATACAGTACTTGGTTTTAGCATTTCATTAATTATTAACATACTTGTATTTTGTTTAAAACAATGATGTATAACACAGTACTGTATTTACAGTAGTGTACTGTGTTCTATTTTCGTAGCACTCTGTGCTCTGCCATCTAACTAATACCCAATATTCTAATCCTGTTCCCACCTCCTGTCAGTGCTTATAGTGGTGAATCCATGATCCATTCTCTGAAGATCATTTAATAACATTGTTTATTCTGAACACACAGCAGAATACGTATTGTTGCCACACTTCCTCCATGCACAAGAGTACATTAGGGACATCCTAGAAGTGATGATGGAGTCAGCAGGAAGCCACAGCTGCTATTAGAGAAAGTGCAGCAGCACAGAGACAAGCAGCTGAAGCCATTATAGTGCTGGCTTCTATTGTAAGAGTGTTTATTGAGAAATAAGGAAAATAACTTTGGATCAGGATGTGTTGCATACAGTATGCTACTAATTTGGCTAGAAGCATACAGTGTTGTCATGGTAGGGAAGACAGTAATAGCATGCTCCTAGCTAAGTTAGGAGCATACTGTAAATAACACTGAACTGCATACAGTCACACATTCCAGCAACACAATAAACATTCAAGATCCCATTGGAAAAACCATGTAATCGTAATGTCAATATAACCGATAACACCAACTTAGGAAACAGATATACAGTATATATATAGTTTGGTGATTCTGCATGCCAATACTGTACCAATGTTACCAAACATTCTGTCACATGACACATTAAAAAAACATATAGCAAAACACCAACAGACACAGACATAATAAGTTGGTAAATAAATACACTAGTAACCAAGACATAATTTTATTTTTTTAAACCCCCTTTCGACCATAAAACTCCGGTATGATCTCGTCACGTGTCTGTCTACCCGTGCCACCACGATCACCAGCTCCAACTACATGGGCCTCAATAGGCATGTCCTCTTCTGGTAGATGCTGGAAAATGAAGGTATTAAGGGATTTTAGAAATCACTGAAAAACATTGATATATTAAGACAAACTTCAGGGTTGAAGCAGTGCAATTGCAGAGATTGCATTGTACAGTATTATAATAATTACTGTAATTGAAGTAATTACTTGTGTCTCATTGTACTTATATAGAAGCACAGTAAGGTAAGTTAATGCTACAATAAATACTAAGCCACAGTGTATACTTACATTGTTAGGGTCAGGAATACTCCTACTGACACACCTGTTGTGCAGCAGGAGATAAGCACTTACAATCTTTGCAGATCTCAAAGGAGTGTACTGTAATTCTCCACCAAACCGATGAATACATCTGTTAGATACCATTTATTAGAGGGATATAAAAGGAAAATGTAACAGTGGATTTTATGAACCAATGTGAACAAAAAGTAATCATATGAAATACATTAATAAAGGTGAAATTTTCATTTCATTATAAAGTCAAAAGATTTAGAAACCATGCCATTGATTGGAAACTCTTATGAAATTAGAATTGAGGTTTGGAGAGGGAGCAAATTATAACTATATATAGAGTTTGCTTGTGATCTGTTGAAACCGAAGGGATATTAAGAAGTCACTTCCTAACCTGAAGCGATTTTTCACAACTCCTAAGGTCAGCTCCACAATGACCCTTGTTCTTACAAGGGCCCTGTAGTAGAGTTCTTCTGCCTCATTTGTGGGATTGGTGATTGGGGTCATGAGAAAAGGCTCCATTAGGTACCCACTGTCACCTGCAACACATTGTTACCAGAAAGATGAACTATTTATACATACTGTACATACATATATAACCATACATAAACTCACATGGGAGGAATATGTATATCATACAGCCTTAGAACTGTACACTTGTTAAAACATCTCCTGATACCAACCTAGGAGTAAGTAGTCCCCAAAGTGCCTCTACTAAAGTGTTGCCTCAAGTTGCTGTTCCTTCAAATGTAGGCATCATAAGTGGATCCTGCAAAGTGACACATGTATTAAAGCATGTGGTTCTACTTCAAATGTTATGCCAAGAAGTCCTCACATATATATAATGTTTTAATACACTTGGCAACCCTAGTGTAAATGGGAAGACTTTTTATATCAAACTTGATTTTTAAAGAGATATAACCATGCAGGTTTTGGGAAATTTTTCATATACAAGGGTATGCAATAATATAGACCATATACTAAACAGTATCTTACACAAAATTTCTTATTTACACACATTATTTAAATCTAGGTACATGATATACAGTACAGTACCTGGAAATCTGGCAGAATAATTGATGATCAAGCCATTTCCATCACAAATAACTTGAAAGTTTAGTTAATTTAATCTTTTTCTATTGACGTACAGTACATGGCCTCATCAATACTTGAAGCCTTGATGGCAACGTGTGTACCTGCATACATAGCATAAACATTAATATATTGTGTAACAATAGGATCAATTTTATCTGTCTGCCTCATACTCTAAACAAAGGAATGACATAGTATATACAGGACTGTATACAGGTACAGTATTATATAAGCCAAACCAATATAATTCCTCAAGAGGAAAGTACACAAGGCAAGGTTGAAGTTAATATTGAGGGTAAAAAACTGTTACCTCTCTTACACCTTGTATGTTGTAGAGCCAAGAATCACAACAATGTTGGTGGGGGGAGACTGATCATTTATTATGAAGCATGTCTCTATATGATTGGGTTCTAACAACAAGGAAAACAACTAACATTATGGATTTCATCAATAAAACTATGAAGCTTACCATCTATAGCTTCAATTACTGGTGGGAAGTTGGTGACCCTGCTGAAGGCTTGGGCTGATGTTCACAACTGTTGTGGTGTTGATGGCATATTAATTTCCTCAGCAGCCTTGGTACTCATGATGTTTGTTATTCTGGTGAATATTCTGCTGATGCTTGCTTGTGTTGGACCTGAAATAATCGTTATTTATTCAATATGTACTCATCAATGAGCTGCGTCAGCTCATGCCGAGTTAAGTGATAGTGCCTTATCAGCTCGTTGTCATTGAGAGCTAGAGGGTCCAGACTGTCTCGAAAGCATCTCTCTCTCCTTAGAGCCCTTGCTGCCATGTCAGCCAACACGTAGTCCATGGTGAAGTAGCCTCAGTCCGCTGACTGGCAGTGTGAGACCAGTCACCGATGTACAGTACAAGCAGTACTTGAAATGTTGTCTAGCATGCTTTTTGCGTGTTTAACGGCACTTTGTTCACATCTTGCCGTCTTTAAATATATATTGATATCAATTTCCACTGTAATCAATGAGAAATATTCACTAAATATGATGATATCTGAGCCCATATGGTGCACGTCGTTAACTTCTACCAGCTTTTACTACACCTCCCGAGGTGTTGTTATTAACGACGTCGCTAACGCGCCCGTGACGTCATCATTTTGCTTCTTGGATCGCGTCGGTAGTGGTCGACGTCGCTAACTCGAGTTACCGACGTTGTTAAGTTTCTTGGATCCGGCCCCTGGCCCACTGTGAGTTGTTTGTTGGTTTGACTGAGTTTAGCTTAGTGTCTGCATGCTTGGTCAACTTTTAAGGTCAGCCTTTTTTCCCAAGTTCCCATGACGGATGAAGACAGACAGACAGACTGACAGACTATTTTGATTTGATTTTTCTCGTCGGTGGGGAAACGCAACTCATTACTTATTTAATTAAAGGCTAAATAAAATGTTATGTGGACCAACCCATAAAGAACAGCTTATAGGTGTGGACGAATAGCAGGCAGATCTATCTATCTATATGTCTCGTGGCATTCACATCATTTATTACTTACTCTCTTTCCAAGCCGGTTTCAACCTTCTGGATACGTGTTCCAAGGGTTGATAATAATATATATATATACTGTTGGTAAAGAAAAACAAGTTGATTTTGTTGTTTTTATATACGTGAGGAAAATGTATCGGCTCAATCAGCCCATATCTTTCAGTTTTTTTTTTTTCTCGAAGTATAATGCAATAAATCTAAGATAAATTTTTACCCAGCATTAACGTAATTTGGTCATTATCTGCCATTTGTATGCACTGGAATTTACTACTAATAAAGATAAACTGTAAAGAGTGTGAAATGGAAGGAAATAGATGCATTTTGAACAGGTAAAATGAAAATAACATGTGGTGGAGTATAGTTGGAAGGATCCCGTGGCTTAAAAAAAAGTGTGTGTGTGTGTGTGTGTGTGTGTGTGCACTTGACAACTTTGTATGGACAGTTTGGTGGGCCCTTCACAGTCACGCATTATATTACAGCTCGTTGTAAATCCGGAAACTGATGATGATGTCATTATATTATGTCCCTCTCCATTTTCATTTTCATTACTTTTTCTATTTTATTTTTTATTTATTTTTTCTCGAGCAAACACCGGCGAATTGTTGTCGTTGTATATATAAGAAGAAAAAAATTATAATTATCTCTGCCAAATCGTTAAGGCCTACTTTGTTACTTATTAAATTATTTACCATTATTAAATGGGAAAGTAAATAGGGTACTGTAATATAAGCTAGAGAAAGACTTGTGTTGTTTATAAGATAAGCCATATGAGAGCCTGGTAAAATAAATATAAGATAAACTATAGAGACATTGGTGATGAAGTTAATTATATAAGCAATGGAGACTGATGTAGTGTAATATTATAATTATAAGCAATGAAGGACGTGTGAGTGTTTGGTGTTAGTGGTGGTAGAATTAGTGTGTGGGAGGAGTAACATTGTAGGTACAGTGGTGTCAAATATAATCATCCATATAGGGTTAACTCACGTAAGAGTTTGGCAGCTTCACTCTGTTCCTTAGATGATAAACTTTCCAATAAATAGGTTAACTACCATCTTTAAATTTAATACAAGCAGCTACACACTACTTAAAAACAATAATATTATGTGAACGTGAAAACATTAGACAGCAAATTGTTTGAGATACCCATATGTGGATTATTATTATTGACCACGACTGTATATAACACAGAGGGTAATAGTCCACCTACAGTCCTACACCCTGTGATGGAGATAGACCCTGTGATGTAGTCAGAAAATTGGAGGTAAACGAGTCCTTCAAATATTGCCACGAAACAAGCACCTATATGGAAGGAGCTTGTTTCATGGCATAGTTAGGAGGGAACAGAAGCCTCCTATTCTAATTACACGATAACACCTCTTACACCACTCTCACGTTCTTGTCTTGCCTGATCTCTCTCATTATCCTTCTGTTAGCCTTCTAATACCCCTCTCTTTTTTTTTATCCTCTTCCGTTCTCTCTGTCTATCTATCTATCGAACTATGTATCTATCTGTCTATATATGTTTCTATTTACTTCTTTTCATTCATTTATCTATCTGCATTATTATGTAGGCTATAATATATCTCTTTCACTTTATTAATCCTTCAGCTCTCTCTCTCTCTCTCTCTCTCTCTCTCTCTCTCTCTCTCTCTCTCTCTCTCTCTCTCTCTCTCTCAATTATTATATTCACCCTCATCAATCATTTATAATCATCTTCCCGTTGCTCCTTCTCTCCTCTCCCTCTCCTCTCCTATCCTCTTCCCTCCTCTCCTTTCCCTCTCACCTTTTCATTCATATCATCATTGATTTATTTTGAATGGACATAAATCCCATCGACCAACATATACGACATTCTTTGATAGCCCCTTATTAATCTCTTGTTCTTCATCATCCTCTTTCTTCACGTCTTTTGGTACTTCTCTGTCTACTATATATATTCTGTTCTTTTCTTCTCCACCTTCCCTCCTTTTCGCTCAATCTACTCCTCTATCATCAATTCTGCTCTCTTCTCCTCCTCCACTTCTCCCTTCCTCCTCCACTTCTCTCTTCCTCCTCCACCATTGCCTTCTCAATCATTAATCTGCTCTCTTTCTCCTCCACTCCACCTCTCCATCTCTTTCACCACCTCTCCCTTCCTCCTACACCATCGCCTTCTCAATCATTTACTCTGCTCTCTTCCTCCACCTCCACCTCTCCATCTCTTTCACCACCTCTCTCTTCCTCCTCCACCATTGCCTATTCTATTATCAATTCTGCTCTCTTTCACCACCTCTCCTCTTCCTCCTACACCATCGCCTTCAGTCAGTGTTTTTGTCATTTTTCTCTCCTTTCTTGTTTTCCTCCTGGTTCATTCCGGCAACAATTAACAAGAGAGAGAGAGAGAGAGAGAGAGAGAGAGAGAGAGAGAGAGAGAGAGAGAGAGAGCCTCATTCCTCCAGGCAATAATTGAAGCCTCGTCACCCTAAGGCTTCGTTAAAGGGGACCACCAGGTTTTTTTTTTAATGTCTGTTTTGGTGTGCATAATGTGTCAGGGTTACTTTTGTTGTTGTCTGGGAGGGGAAGGAGTTGTGGGTTTTTGGTGAGGCTTGTGGGAGGCAGTTTAGTTTTGATTGTATCATTATTATTATTATTAGTAGTAGTAGTAGTAGAAGTAGTAGTAGTAGTAGTAGTAGTAGTAGAAGTAATAGTAGTAGCAGTAGTAGTAATCGTACTATTATTATTAGTAGTAGAAGTAGTAGTAGTAGTAGTAGTAGTAGTAGTAGCAGTAGAAGTAATAGTAGTAGCAGTAGTAGTAATCGTATTATTATTATTATTATTAGTAGTAGTAGTAGTAGTAGTAATCGTAATAGTAGTATTGTTATGATTATTATTATTATTATTACTATTATTATTATCATTATTATTATTATTATTACTATTATTATTATCATTATTATTATTGTTATTACTATCATTATTATCATTATTATTACTATTATTATTATCTTAGTAACATTTGTGTTGTCGTTTTTTCATTATAGATGCTGTTGTTTTTTTGTGGGTCGAATAACAACATAACACCGTAGCACATCGTAATAAAATAATATCATAACAAAATAATAATAATAATAATACTATAACAACGTAATAGAATAGCATCATTTCAAAATATATTTAAGTAGTATCACAGAAACAAACGAAATTTTCAAGTTTCATTTATTTTGTGGTGAAAATTATCGTCATTGTTACTGTTGTTGTTGTTGTTATTTTGCTGCTGCTGTTGTTGTTTTTCGAATTCAGGATATTATTATTATTATTATTATTATTATTTTTTTTTTTTTTTTTTTTTTTTTTTATCCTTATTCCAATTTTTTCTCGGTCGCTGGTATACAGTTTGGATTCTGATACTGAAAATGAAAGTGTTCAAAATGTATATATACGTTTGTTGTAATGTTTTCAGCGAGGTGCCTTGAGTGTGTGACAGGAAGGAAAGTAGGCATGAAGGCAGGGAGGGAGAGAGTGAGTGAGTGGTAGATAGATGGAGTGGGAGAAGGGAGTGGGAGGAGGAGGTTGGATGGAGGAGGGAGTGAGAGGAGGTGGAGGATGAGGTTGGGGAGAGGATGAGGTTGGGGTGAGAGGAGGAGGTGGTGGGGAGGATGGGAGTGGGATGAGGGATAAGGAGGAGGTGGAGAGGATGAAGTGGGAGGAGGTGGAGAGGATGAAGTGGGAGGAGGTGGAGAGGATGGGAGTGGGAGAAAGGGGGGGGAAGAAAGAAGTGAAGGAGGTGATGGGGGAGGGGAAGAAAGAAGTGAAGGAGGTGATGGGGGAGGGGAGAAGAAAGGTGTAGGGAAGAGAGAAAGGAATGATGAAGGAGGGGGGAAAGGAGGAAGAGGATGGAGTAGAAGAAAGGAGGAATAGGAGTAAGTGGAAGAAAGGAGGTGAGGAAGGAGTGAAGGAGGAAGTGGAAGAAAGGAGGTGAGGTAGGGAAGAGAGGAAGTGGAAGAAAGGAGGTGAGGAAGGAGTGAAGGAGAAAGTGGAAGAAAGGAGGTAGGGAAGAGAGGAAGAAGTGAAGGAGGAAGTGGAAGAAAAGAGGTGAGGAAGGAGTGAAGGAGGAAGAGGGAAGAGAAGGAAGTGGAAAAAAGGAGGTAGAGAAGAGAGGAAGGAGTAAAGGAGGAAGAGGGAAGAGAAGGAAGTGGAAGAAAGCAGGTAGGGAAGAGGGAAATGAATAATGAAGGAGAGGTAGAAGGACGTAAAGGAGGTAGTCAGCCGGGGTATATATAGGAGTAAGGGTAAGGAGAGGAAGAAGGGAAGTTAGAAGCATGTTGAAAAAAGTGACCAATGAAGAGAAAGAAAGTGATAAAAAGAGAAGCCCCTCAACCTTTCCTTCCTGGCTCCAAGTAATAGAAGATAAGAAGATAACGAGAGAGAGAGAGAGAGAGAGAGAGAGAGAGAGAGAGAGAGAGAGAGAGAGAGAGAGAGAGAGAGAGAGAGAGAGAGAGAGAGAGAGAGAGAGAGAGAGAGAGAGAGAGAGAGAGAGAGAGTATATTGGATAAAAGACAAGAAGCCTGAGATGAAGAGATAATGCGATAAAGAGTTAATAAGATAGACTTATAACGAGGCTGAATGGAGTGAATTTTGAATTTTGAATTGGCAGACAGACAGACAAACAGCTACACAGAGAGAAAAGTAGCCAGACAGCAAGACAAACAGACAGACAGACAGAAAGCTTAATACCCAGACAGACAGACAGATAGACAGCTAGCTAACTACACAGACAGACAGAATGCTAACTACACAGACAGAAAAGCAGAGAGACAGACAGACAAACAGACAGACAGAAAGAAAGCTAGCTAGCTACACAGACAGAAAAGCAGGCAGACAGATAGACAGACAGAAAGAAAGCTAAATACCCAGACAGACAGAAAGACCGACTGAAAGAAAGCTAAATACCCAGACAGACAGAAAGACAGACAGACAAAATGCTAACTACACAGACAGACAGACAGACAGACAGAATGCTAACTACACAGACAGACAGATAGACAGACAGAAAGCCAGAAAAACAGCTATCCCTCCCTTCCTCTTTTCCATTTCTTTCCTCGTTTTCCTTTCCTTTATTTAATTTTTTACTTTCTTCCTTCGTATCTTCGCTTCCTTCTTTCCTTCGTTTATTTCCTTCCTTTATACTCCTTTCCTCATTTCCTTTCTGTTTTTTTTTTTATTTGCTTTCTCCTTTTTGTTATCTTCCTTCACATTACTATTCCTTCCTTCCTTTACACTACTATTAACATGCGTCCCATCACCGTGTATTATTATTCGTTTGGTACTTTATCCTTTATTATATATGAGTGTGCTTTGTGCTTCATACTTTTTGTTAATACTTATTTGTAACTAATTTTTAAATATCATACTTCATACTGTTTTCTACCATATATCTTATAGGTTTTGGTCTTGCCTAAATTATATAAATGCATACTTACTATTATCCTTTACTGCGATTTAATATCATTGCCTCGTTTTCCACAGATAATTTCTTAGTTCCAGGATACAGGGAGAAAGAAACCATATAGTCCTGTGATGATCTAGTGTTGCTGAAGTTGTGATGAAATATAATATACATACACGTACGAGTTTAATAAGTGAGATATAATTGATAACTGACCTGTGTTGTGTGGTGTCATGAAAATAAACGCACACACATTTATTAAGTGAGAAATGAAATGATAACTAACTGTCGTGGTGTTAAAAAGATACACATAAATGAGGTCTGACTTTAATGGTGTTCAGAATACTTATCTATTTGAAAAATATTCATAATTAAGTGACATATTTTTTTTAACCAGGAAGGCGATGAGTATATTGCACACATTTATAAGTTGCGAGTGTGAGTAGTGAAAAGAATTGTGAGTATGTGAGTAAATGCATGGATCCAAAGACAACGTTTGAACCGATCGTATTCCCAGTCAAAACCCGAAACAATAATAATAATAATAATAAGGATGAGACTGAGAGTAACAAGTCCAGGGGTTGGTTGCTATATTTCTGTTGTTATTGTACCGATGCTCAGCCTAGAAAGGTAATTAATTATTTAGGAATACCATAAACCCGAGCCCAGAGTCACTCCTCCCCGATGATCGTAAAGGAAATCAAACTCAATAAGCCGATCACGAAGAATTTAGAAAACGGATCCTTGTTTTAAGTGTCAGAAAAAAATTGTTGCAGTTATTGTTAGAAATTTACAAGATTAGTAAATATTAGCGTCTAGGTGTGCTTGAACTGAATATGTTAGAAAAAGTAGAAAAATATATATAAAAGAAGAGGAGATTATAGATGAACTTAATGAACAATGCAATAACCTTAATTAACTAAGTTGTGTTGTAAGACGTAAACACTGATAATTATATAAACAAAATACTCGAGTGGTTAGTGAACGAGTGGTGTGCTGGCTAATACAAAATGAAGAGGGGACTTTGATACACACACACACACACACACACACACACACACACACACACACATTAATTAAAAGAAGAGGAGATAAGGATGTGCAGAAGTATAGCTTTCCAAATAGAGTAATAGACGAATGGAACAAATTACCAGAAGAAGTGGTGTGTGTCAAAAACATACATAACTTTAAAGAAAAATATGATAATTGTGATTCAAAATACGGGACATTACGAGCTTGACTCAATCCTGTAAAGATACAAATAGGTAAGAACAAATAGGTAAGAACACACACATTGAAGAGGTCAGTGTAGATTATGTTCCTTACAGTACTATGTGTCTTTCTTTGATATATGTGTCATGATGCTTGTGTTGGGACTTGGTTGAATAGTTTAAGACATACACGAGTCATGAAAAAAATAAATTAAAAGAAAATCGACATGAATATAAAAACCAAGATATAAAGTATAAACGTAATAAAGAATGAGAACGAAAAAGACATAAAGAGAAAATAAGTAAAATACAAGGAATAAAGAAAAGGTGAGAAAAGGAGGTAATAATACACATAAGGTAGAAAGATAAATATTAAGAAAGACATACATAAAAACAGGCAAGACAACCATCATGAAAGACACAGACCCCCTCACCGCCACCTCCCTAGACTACACCCCCACCACCCCCATCCCTACTAACAGAAGACGCACCACCACGCCCCCACCTCCGTCACAACAACAACAACACCACAACATCCAACACCAACACCAGTCGTCCCACCACCACCACCACCACCATCAACAACAACAACACCACCATCCTCTCCTCTTCCCTCTCATCTCCGTGTTGTGTGGTCTGCTTGTGGTCACTCAGGTAGCGTCCTTTTACTTCCTGCTGTCGCGGCTGGAGGGACTGAAGGGGAGATTGGACAGCACGGAGGCGATGGAAGGGCGTCAGGAGTCTATGCTCTCGAGGGAGTTACTGTGGCTCAAGTCCCAGGTGAAGGACATCAAGGAGGAATGGAGATCCAGGGCACGAGATGGTACAGCAGAAGACACATGCACTCCCTTGGGATGTAAACAAACGCAACCCACGACCCCATAACCTCAACCACAGCGACGACGACAACAACAACGACGACGACAACAACAACGACGACGACGACGACTACCAGCATCCCATCCCCACGCCCCCGCCCCACCCACCGCCTCCCTCACACCCCAGAGACACCGCCACCTCCATCAGGGTGAGGCGAAGGGCGTCAGACGTCTCCTACGTGTGTGTGTATGTGTGTGTGTGTGTGTGTGTGTGTGTGTTGGATGTGAAGGTTAATGAAGCTTGACAATTCTACCACCATTAACACCATCAATTTACAACAGAAATTCCTATCACTACTACTACTATTATTATTATTACTATTTACAACAGTATTGCTATCACTACTATTATTATTATTATTACTATTGATTTCTCTTGTCACTTCTACTATTACTATCATTACTATTATTATTGACTACTATTATTATCACTAATACTATTACTATCATTACTATTGACAACTACTATTGAAAGCAACACTGGACCCATAAACAAATACACATGTCCGACATGCTCTAAACCCATCACATCAAGTAGGCAGACAAAGGGTTCAGTTCAATGCAACTCTTACAAGAACTGGACCCACTTATCATGTACAGCCGGCTCCACTGCCGTGAGGGCCACTGCAGTGTTGTCAGCGCTCCCTCTCCCAAACGTGAACCACAAACTTCGGTCCGAGACACACATCTGAAACACTCACTAGTGAGGAGATGGTAATGATGGTTGGCAGGCTTGTATGCTGAGTGAAACGAATGACAATGAAATAATCTGTATGTGAGCAATTTTGTTTTTATGTGGATGCAACAAAAGGCACCAAATGATTCCTAATGTCTTAATTTGCTATATTTCATAGTGCAGAATATTACATTGTAATGCTCGATAAATCAGGTTTTGATTAACTATTAAGATGCACCTGTGGCTAGTTTATGGATGTTCTGATAATATTGACATATTAGGTAGGAGAGTCCTTTTCCTTGCGCCGGGGTAAAACTCAGCACTCTGATATTTGCGAGCAACAACCTCTACCTTACTGACCTCGCTGACACTTGAGGAACAATTATATAAGAACTGAGAATATTAGATAAATATTAGATAATCCAAGCGTAGGCACCATGAACTATCCATCATCTGGCCCCTTTAATTATTACGTCAAATAAAACCGAGATAGTAAATCCTATTTGCTGGCTGTAATATAATCGCAATGCAAGGACGAAAACTGAAGTTTGGTGGTAAAACTTCAATTGCAGGTTTAACAGGTGTAATACATTTTTTTTCCCCAGGAACTGGAAATAACCTTGTAGACGAGGCTGGTGCAATTCTTGTGCAGGGTGCAGATGAACATCCCTTGGCTTCCACCTCCATCTTATCTCTACCCTACTCTTCCTGTCTCCCTCTCTCTCCCTTCGGCCCGTTCCTTTACCACTTAGTCTCCATATTATTGGTCTTGGGGCTGTATTTAATAAGACAGATATGTTTTAGTGTAGGTTGTTCTCGTTGTCATCATTTATGCTTTCCGGTCCCGTCTTCTATTTATCAAATGAATGTCACTTGCTTACTAAACTGTCACGTTAGACCTCATTCACTCGAACTGACACTTCTCCACGCACAGACAAAAGCGATCATTTTGCCAGTCCTCCTCTCCCTCGCCTGCCTCTGCCTGCATCTGGTCCGTATCTGAGTTGAAAAATGTCTGTGTTTTCACTGCTCACTCGCCCAGGCGTGAACCACGAACTTCGATACAAGAGAAACGTCTGAAGCATTTACTAGTCTCGTCGCCTCGATGCCCGACCGGCTGCAGGTCTTTGTGAAGGAGGGTGTCTGGGCGCGATTCTGATTACATTGCATTCAATAGTAAACAAATAATTAATACTCAAGTAAGCTTAAACCGTAACCGTAAAGTTATATATGTTCTTATCACAGTATTTGCCTCGCAATTCTGATAGATGTGCTACATGTTATTAATTTTAGTACTGAATTCTCTAAAGGAATGTGCCACCTGCCATGCATTGGGTTCCTGCATGAAGAGGGCTTGGCCCAGCATTCAGTTTCCGTCCTTGCAATGTGAATACATAACAGCCAATATATAGGATTTACTTATCCCGGTTTTATTTGACGTAATAATTAAAGGGGCTGATGGATAGTTCATGGTGCCTACGCTTGGATTATCTAATATTCTCAGTTCTTATATAATTGTTCCTCAAGTGTCAGCGAGGTCAGTAAGGTAGAGGTTGTTGCTCGCAAATATCAGAGTGCTGAGTTTTACCCCGGCGCAAGGAAAAGGACTCTCCTACCTAATATGTCAATATTATCAGAACATCCATAAACTAGCCACAGGTGCATCTTAATAGTTAATCAAAACCTGATTTATCGAGCATTACAATGTAATATTCTGCACTATGAAATATAGCAAATTAATACATTAGGAATCATTTGGTGCCTATTAATTTTAATTGTTGCATCCACATAAAAACAAAATTGCTCACATACAGATTATTTCATTGTCATTCGTTTCACTCAGCATACAAGCCTGCCAACCATCATTACCATCTCCTCACTAGTGAGTGTTTCAGATGTGTGTCTCGGACCGAAGTTTGTGGTTCACGTCTGGGAGAGGGAGCGCTGACAACACTGCAGTGGCCCTCACGGCAGTGGAGCCGGCTGTACAACATTAGCATCCATGAAACACTACACAAACACATGGACCTGTCCCACATGTCCCTCACCTCTTCCATCACTCCCACCTCCACCACCCTCTCCATCACTCCCACCTCCATCACCCTTACCAACACCCACACCTCCATCACCCTTACCAACACCCACACCTCCATCACCCTTACCAACATTCCCACCTCCATCACCCGTACTTCCAACTCCAACAACACCTCCACCTCCACCTCCTTCCCCCCCACACTCTCCTCTCCCCCGTGCAGCAGCACCTAACACACACCGCACACATAACATTAACATACTTCATCTAAACATAGATGGCATAAACACCAAAAAACAAGAACTCACAGACTTCATCATACAACATAATATACACATTGCCATCTTACAAGAAACAAAACTACGCAACACAAACAAAACACCTACATTCACCAATTTCACCACCATCAGACAGGACCGGGCCAACGACAATGGCGGTGGACTCATCACCCTAGTCCATAAATCCCTTAATTATATAGTAACCAGTGCGGAACTCAAATCCCTCCTCCCCCACCACGACACCACCACAGAAATTCAAAGCATCAAAGTCCGCACTGGTAAATCATCCAATATTACAATAGTTAATTTATACATCCCCCCCAAACCAGCCCAACAGTTCCCCAAAACTTCTCCCCCCAGCTCCATCTGATCACCAACCAACCTGACCTCATCCTGGGTGGTGATTTCAACGCCAAGACGTCGGCCTGGTACGTCAACAACCCCGACACAGACAGAGGGCTTGAAATCCTTGCACAAACTGACAACCTCATTTCATTAAACAACCCACATCAACACACTCATATCCCTCACCAAGCCCTCTTCCAACCATCCTCTCCCGACATATCCTTTTGCTCTCCCAACCTCGCCCCCAGAACATCATGGAGAGTGGTCAGAACCCTCGGCTCTGACCACCTTCCAATCATAATCACCACTAAAACAAGAATCACCCCAGTTGGCCACAGACACACATACACAAATTACAAAAGTGCCAACTGGGAAACCTTCACTATGGAAACAGAACAACACTTCGAAACACTGAACAGTACACCCATCACAAACATCAACACAGCTGTTCAAAAATTCAATACAATTATACAAAACGCAGACAAACAGCACATCCCTAGAGGTAACAGAAGAAAACACAACCCCAACTTTACAACAGAAATTCAAGACCTCATCAAACAACGTGACACACTTAAACACACATCCCCAACTCCTCTTACACAACACACAATAAACCAAATACAAGCACTAAATACACAAATAAACAACAAAATTAAAGAACAAAAAACACTTAACTGGCAAAGTTTTGTCAACACACTCAACCACACAACCAACACCAGCAAACTCTACAAAACACTAAACAGCATCACACTGTCCAACAGCAACACTACACAATCACATGCAGCCATCACAACAACAGACATTATACCCTCTAACAAACAACAAGCAAACACACTCATCCAACATTTTTCGCACGTCAGCCACCTTCACCCTCATCCTGAAGACAGACGAGTCATTAGACGCAAGAGACGTTTCCCCACTGACCCAGACTATTCACCATTCACAAATCATCAGACAAATCACATCACTCACAACATAAAACACTCACCTGCCTGTGGTCCAGACAACATCAGTAACATACACCTTAAACACCTGGGACCACAAGGCATACAAGCACTCACTAACATAGCAAACTACAGCTACTCACACAACACATTACCCAACATCTGGAAACATGGAAACATCCTCACCATCCCCAAACCAAATAAAGACCCCACACTACCCTCATCACACCGTCCCATCACCCTCCTTTGTACCCCCTCCAAAACTAATCACACCACACATCCCCCTTGCATCTTCACAACATGGCTTCAGACCGCTACACTCAACAAACACCCTTCTTACAGACCTCACACAAAGAATTTTTGATGGCATCAACTCAGATAGACCCCCACACAGAACACTCTTAGTTACATTGGACATTAGTAAAGCATTTGATGCCATCCCCCGCCACAACCTCACAAACAAAATATACAACACAAACATGCATAATAACACCAAAAAATAGCTGGCCAACTTCTTGGGAGGAAGAGTAGCCCATGTTACATTTGCTGGTCAGTCATCTAACATTAAACATTTCACCAATGGTGTCCCCCAAGGATCTGTACTCTCACTCACCCTTTTCAACCTATACATGCACGAAATACCAACACCCCAGGCACCACAAATACACATAGCCTCCTATGCAGACGACTTAACACTCACATGTACAGTCGCCAGCACTGCCGCGTGGTACAGGGGCTCACATGTTTAAGAGATTAAAGTGATGTAGTTCCTTAAGCAACAAAGTTCACTTCATTAGCTAGTGTATCGAGGATACTCCATCTCACACACGTGGATTGTTTCAAGCTAAATAATCACAGTGGTGCTACATCTCTGAATATGTGTGAGCCCCTGTCCACGCGGCAGTGCTGGCGAGTGTACACACAGAAACACAGACACAGCCACTCTCATCCTCCAACCCTACCTCAACACACTTAATGCCTGGTTCACCACAAACAGACTTAAAATAGCACCCACCAAGTCAACTGTCACCCTTCTCACCAACTGGAACGCAGAACACCGCTACACACCACACCTCACCATAAACAACACACCTATACCACACACACACACAAAATACTTGGCATAACATACAATACATCCATGACATTCAAACAACATATTACGACCATCAAAAACAAATGCATGCAAAGACTTAAAGCCCTCAGATCACTTGCCAGCACAACATTCGGACACAACAAGGAAACCACAACCACAGTATACAAACAATATATTCGATCAGTGATGGATTATGCAAACCCTGCCTGGGCTTCAAACCTCACTGAGACTCATCACAACACCCTTCAAACCATACAGAACAGAGCCCTAAAGACAATCACAGGCTGCACAGCTACCACACCCACAGACCACCTACACTATGAAACCAAAGTCCTCAAAAATCAAGGATCACCTTGACATGAGAGACACACAAACACTTGCTGCAGCCTCCACAAACCCACACCATCCACTACACTACATGGCACAACACCCACACATGCCAAGGAACATCAAAACAACACCCAGTACACGATACCATACACAAATACTATCATCTCTTACACCCTGCCCACCCCAAACCAATCTCCAAAAACACATCCATACTCCAATCACTCATCAATCCATCCAAACACTCAAAAACAACACTCAGCTGCATGCACGACCTCCTGACATCCACCCATCCGAATCCTCCCTTCCCCGTGAGGACAGAGTCCACCTGGCCAGGCTGCGGTGTGGCCATCACCCGGCCCTTCTGACATATCAGAAGAGGCTGGATGGAGCCATTGCGGATGCCTGTCCGGGATGCAACACAGCACCCCATTCTATTAAACACATTATTGAAGACTGCAACGCACACAACCATACTCACCAACAACACAATATACACTCTCTGAGGTCACTGTGGGAAAGCCCGGTTCAGGCCATGACCTTCCTCAGGAGCTCGGGGCTGCTCGGCCAGACAGCTTGAGGAACTTCAACAACAACAACTACTCTATTATTACTATCATTATTATTTTATATTTAGTGATAATAGTAGATATACTGTGTTTGGTAATGATGATAGTGTTGGTGAAATGAATACTGGTGTTTATTTAATTATGATAATGATAGTGAAAATTACCATAAGTTTGATGTAGGTGGTGATAACAACAAAAATAATAATAATAATAATAATAAAAAATTGAAAATAATACTGGTAATTGTAGTAAATGTTGATGAATGAGATTTTAATTCACTTCCAGAAAAAAAACAAAAAAACTTTCCTTTACATTGTTATTGGTGGGAGTGCATGCCCAAATATATTTAATACACTCGCCTTTAGTATTATTAAAATATATATACATACATACATACAGTAGGTTTTATGGAGATGATGAGGTGGAGGTGGTGAAATGGCAGTGAGGGAAATATTAATGGTGATGAAGATGGTGGTGCTACTATAGTGATGATGGTAGTGATGTGATATGTTGGTGATTTGGAAGACTACTGAATCCTCCTCCTAACTAAGACAGAAAACAGACGCCCTCAATGGTACTAATAGGGAATCAGAGACCTTCCATTTAATTAAAGGGAGATTGATTCCTTTGTGGGTGAATTAGAAGGTCTCTGATTCCTCCATACTTTGCCACCAAACAACAGATAGATACACTATTTGTACCATTGAGGGCATCTGTTTTGTGTCTTAGTTAGGAGGAATCAGTAGCCTTCCAATTTAATATTCACCAACAAGAGAATTTCCCCTGAAACTGATGATGAAACATAGTGAAAAAAAAAAAAAATGTTGTGATGTTGGTTATGAGGGAAGTATAGTAATATTTTTAGAATAATTTTATGGGAAAAAAAAATATATATATACTGATGGCTTTCGTGTACACAGAGTAGCAATATTAATTTTTATACTCCTAAAAGTACACATACAAATTGGAAAATGGGTGAGTGATGATGGTGATGAGTGAATGGGTGATGGTGTGTATGTTATGATGGTGATGATAGTGAATGGGTGATGGTGTGTATGTTATGATGGTGAAGATAGTGAATGGGTGATGGTGGGTGAGTGATGATAGTGATGATAGTGAATGGGTGATGGTGTGTATGTTATGATGATGATAGTGAATGGGTGATGGTGTGTATGTTATGATGGTGATGATAGTGAATGGGTGATGGTGGGTGAGTGATGATAGTGATGATAGTGAATGGGTGATGGTGTGTATGTTATGATGGTGATGATAGTGAATGGGCGATGGTGTGTATGTTATGATGGTGATGATAGTGAATGGGTGATGGTGGGTGAGTGATGATAGTGATGATAGTGAATGGGTGATGGTGTGTATGTTATGATGGTGATGATAGTGAATGGGTGATGATGTGTATGTTATGATGGTGATGAGAGTGAATGGGTGATGGTGGGTGAGTGATGATAGTGATGATAGTGAATGGGTGATGGTGTGTATGTTATGATGGTGATGATAGTGAATGGGTGATGGTGTGTATGTTATGATGGTGATGAGAGTGAATGGGTGATGGTGTGTATGTTATGATGGTGATGATAGTGAATGGGTGATGGTGTATATGTTATGATGGTGATGATAGTGAATGGGTGATGGTGGGTGAGTGATGATAGTGATGATAGTGAATGGGTGATGGTGTGTATGTTATGATGGTGATGATAGTGAATGGGTGATGGTGTGTATGTTATGATGGTGATGATAGTGAATGGGTGATGGTGTGTATGTTATGATGGTGTTGATAGTGAATTAGTGAT